>CM063498.1:198174585-198232754 GCA_032207245.1 Pardosa pseudoannulata
CTTCCAGGAAGATTATAAAAATGTGTGATCTTTGATATAATAGGTATTATATATTAACATAAAGTTCACAAAATACATTCACTTATAATCAATATTATTGGTAAATGTGTTTTAAGATATAAAAGAAACAATAAATGGGAAAAAATAAATCTTAAATGCCAAACTATAAAAACAATATAACATGGAATACATGTGTATGCATATATATCATATTTTTAGCCTAAAAATTAACCAATGTAATTATGTTTATCTTGAATTAATTTTCAGTTTTGGTTCTATTTTTTCTGGCATCATTTTCTAGTAACTTTAGTGAATGTCACTGCTTCCCCTGTGGATTTGTTCTGGTTTCATAAGTAACTAAAAATAGATTCTGATGCTTAAACTACATCATCGGTGTCACCCACATGACTTGTGTAAGTAAACTGTGGTTGATACAAACAACTATTTAACCGCAATGTACAGGTTTTGTGGACAGTTTGTTCATGAGAGTTTATGCCTGAATAAACTAATTTAGTTTGACTAAAACATTCCATTTTGTTTCCACTTGTCTACAGTTCCACAACTGTAGACTGATCAACCTGCTTGGAACACCCTTTGTGATAAGGCAAAAAACCGCATCACATATATATATTCCATAAAATAATTTTTGTATCTGTGTTAAAAATGATTGAGACTGCAGGTGATCTACCTCCACAAAGTCAAAGACATACATTTTTCCCCATTGGATATGCAAGAAAAGTGAATATAGAACTTAGACTTTGAAAATGTTATCTGTAGTTGCTTTAAGTTACAATTTCTAGCTTTTATGGTATATTTGGAAGGGGAGAAATTATTTGTTACTATAAAAAATTCGAAGTCCAGTGGCGTTGGGGTAGCACTTTGCGCTCCCATGACACAGGTCCGAGGTTCAATCCCCGGGTTGGGCAAGGTTGACTCATCCTTTCATCCCTCCAGTGGGTAGATGAACTAAGGACCAAGCGTGCTTGGAAACTAAACACTGCGAGTTCCGTATAAGATTGACCACCTAACTGGAACATATGCTTTGCACCCCAGGGCCCGTAGTCTCGTAAACGGAGATTGACACCGTATGCCCTGGTCCCCTAAGGGCTGTTGCGCAGGAGTTATAAAAAATTCGAGAAATATGAATCAGAATCAAAATGTATATTACATATTGGAAATAATGGAAAATTTATATCCCAGTACAAATCATGGATATTCTAATGGAAGCAATTTTTTAATTTATAAATTTAAAAATTTACCTAAAAGGATCCTTTAAAAGAATATTTGGAATAGATCTCAGATCTTTTAAAACAATACATTTAGCATATTTATTTACTTATTTATGTGTTTTTGTGATAAATAACTTTAAAATAATTTATTTTTCAGTAGTTAATTAAAAACAAGAAAAGACCATCCACACCTAAAAAGAGGGGAAAAATTCTCTGCATCATAAAATGTTGGAAATAATTTGTATAACATTTATCGGACTCTTGGCAATGTTCACTTGAATTTTTGAACAAATAGCTCATATATTAAATAAAATATAAAGGCTTCCTTGAAAAATTACAAATTTTTTATAAGATTTTTCCTCATATTTCAAAATGTTTATACAATCAGCTTACAAGTATTGAAAAAATATATTGGTGTGAATTGTTTTTAAAAATTTAACTACTAAATATGAGCACATAAAGGAATTACTCTCTTACAGTGTAAAATATACCCATACTTTTGTACATATATATATATATATATATATATATATATATATATATATATATATATATATATATATATATATATATACATATACATACATATATACATATATATATGTGTGTATATAATATTAGAATGGTCATTTAAATGCAAAAATTTCCAAAACTTCACTAGAAAGTGTGTGGTTAAGTATACTCTTTAAATGACCAAAATAAAAGTATGGGTCACAAAGTATTTGTTTAGAAACTAAAAAATGAAGCAACTTAAAAGAGGTCAAAATATTAGGGCTCTTTGGTGCATATATATATACAGTGAAAGTCCAATATAAAAATACTTAATGAGCCCGATAAAATTATCATTATTGTGAGATATACTGTTATATCACGGGACTATAAAATTTTAATCTACAATAATTATGGATGGTTTAATATGTTTATGATACAACAATACATTTTTTTAAAGTATCAAATCGTTAAATATTGTCAAAGTGTATGAAAACTGAAATACTAAAAGTAACAATTTTTAATAATTAAAAATTTTTTGGCTAATTGTTTAGTAACTTTAACTGTGTAAAGAACACAGTTACACTCTCCTACTTTTCAGTAAATTTTTGGTAATATCTACATTTTGGATCACCATTTACAAATTGGGAGGGGGGGAAAAAGAGAGAGAGAAAATATTTAAGAACATTTAACTGATTATGGGAAATTTTAAATGAATTCTTGTGAATAAGTTAAAGAAAACATAAATGCTGCTGTAAAGGTTTTCTCATTTCTAGAGTTTATATTACCAGCTAATAACATTTACAGGAAACGCTCTCTTACTGCACATGCATATGAGATTAATGGACCCAATATAATTATCAGTATAAGGGAGGTATTGTTATTTCAAGAGACAATATAATTTTAATCTAAAATAATTCTATAAAAAATTTTAAAAAAATCAATATTTCTATTTAATAACTATATCCAGTACTGCAAGATTTCCCAGTTTTAGAGAAAAGAACGTTTGGTACATTTCATTCCATAAACTTAGAGTTAATCTTTTAAAACTTATTTCATTTAAAACATTGTAATTCTTTACAGAAAGTTAAGAGTGTTAAAAATTTTTTAAAACTGCAATAGAAGCGCAAACGTTGCCACTTCAAATCTACATATTTAATTAGGAGATTATACTACGTATATCAAAGACAATGAATTTCTAAATCATAGTTTTGTGTTCTATAAGTAGATAATGATATAAGGGCAATTACAAAAAGTTATTACATTACTGCTAAATAGTACTTTATATCAGTGCTTCAAAATAACTGCATGAAATGGGTATATTAATATATATATATATATATATATATATATATATATATATATATATATATATATATATATATATATATATATATATATATATATATATATAAAATAGTTTTAGTTTTTACATCATTTATAGCTAAAATAATAAAAGAAAATTTAAATTTAAATATTAAAAAAATAAACTGACCAACTTTCAGAAAAAAATTGTCTAATTTAGCTTATATTTTACAAACCTAAGCAATATGTACATAATTTAAGAAAACTTTTATGCATAATTTCCTTAATTATTTTCAGAGGAGGGGGGGTGAGATAAAGAAACTGTGAGGACAATTTGAAGGAAAAGAATCTAAAGCACAATCATATTAAAGTTTTTAATACTTAACTGTCGATAAAAGAAATATCCAACTAATTTTAAAAACAAAAGTAATCAAAATATAACTTATATATAAGTATTAAGTCTATTTCAGCTATACTTAATTGTTTTACCTTATTGTTTTTATTTATTAACTCAAAAACTTTTCGTCATTAATTATAACTCATTACAGTATCTTTAAAGTATATTTTAAATTAATTTTAGATGAAATTTTTTGCTTAAAAAGTTTCTACTTTAAGAGTAATTATTTTTATTAACATTACTAAAACATGCTATTGATGCTGAATAATAACATATATTATCTAAATTGACACAAATAATATATTTATTTCTTATTTAGCTTCATTTAAACATTTCCCAACTATATTACAAAGATGTAACAGATGAAAAACTTTGTTAGTTTTAGTTAATTAAACATATAAAGACAACCATACATCAATTCAAGGTGAATAAGATTGAGAATATATATTGGATTGTGTGCATTATATGTTTGTGTAAGTGGTAATATATCACTATACATACATTTGTGTAATGGATTAATGAAAAACATTAATGCTTTTAAAATTGATTACACTGAGGTTTAACATAGGTTTTTTTTTTTCTCCTCTTGATTGCAGATGCTATTATTAAGATTTTTCTATTTATTTTAACTCTAAATCAAATGATTCATGCAAGACATGATTTTAGCGTCAAATACAAAAAAGGTTAAAAATTTTGTTTAACACAACTCAATATTGCTTTTTATTCAAGAAAATCTATAAATTAGATTTGAATACATACAATACATTAATTTTATAATCACAATTTTCTGCATATATTAATGATGTTTTGAAATATGTACATAGCTAAATTAGAGTATCTAAACAAAAATTGTGAAGAAAAAGAGAAATGTGTGCTTTGACGTAAATTACTTTAATGTATTAAATGTACATTTCAGTACAAATGTAGATTTCAGGAACTTCTTTACGACTTTTTAAAATCACTAAATTCTGGAAACCATATGACTAATTACATTTTAATAAGAAAAATAAAATTAGAGCATCACATTTTTTGGTCTTTTATTAAAGTATTTTGTTATTGATTCAGATTTTCTTTTTTCAACAAAAGACTTTTGCTGTGATACACCATGAAAAAAGTGACTGTTTACTTGAAAAAGTGACTAAAAGTAATCAATTGTAAAAAAAGAGACTAAAGGTGAGAAAAGTGACGGAATTGCAAGCCTGAGAGTAAATATAAATTAGGAGTTTCCAACTTGTGAGGATTTAATGGCCATATTGGAAACCTTATGCATGATTGTAGGCTGCAGTTTCATAATTGCCAAACTTCTACAAAACTCATTTGCATTGATGCAAGTAGGACAGAGTTACCAGTATGAAATAATATGCATAGTTTAATTAAAAGCTAAAGTTTAGTCATTTCAGTAGATTACAGCAGTTAAACACCCTGTATTATAAAATACATTTCTTTGTCCCATAACAATTTGTATATTTTAAAAAATAAACATAAGAAGTAGGAAATCAAAATAGAAAAATAATTTTGTAAAGTTTAAGAAAAATAATTAAAGTACTTGTATTATACACTATACTATATTTGCAGAAAACAGTGAAATAAAAATAAACAAAAAGCTATTATATCCTAAATAAGTGAATTTTAAAGACTATTACTCAACAGTGCCTGTTTGAATTTATATTGACAAATGGCAACAAAAAAAATTTACCTAAAGTCAACTAAAAGTAACAGTAAAATCAAAATAAAATTTTAAAAAAGGATAATTTAGTGGGTTTGGTTTGGTTTGGAGCACTACAGTCTGCTATTTTGATGCATGAAAGCTAGCAAGATTGGAATCTACTGCTGAGTCATTTTGACCCAAATCCAGGTATACTGTTTTATAAAATCCAGTAATATATACCTATATATATATATCTAAATATGTATGTATGTATATATATATATATATATATATATATATATGTGTGTGTGTGTGTGTGTGTGTGTGTGTAATCCTTAAATTATAAAACTGCTGGACAAGGAGAAAGCTAAATAGCTAGCAGCAATAAAAATGTAGTTGGCCGACATTGAAGAGAATGGCACAAGTCTAATTAGAACTTTATTTCTGAGCTGCTAAAACGGACATCTTTACTACTCAACGACAGACAAGAGAAACACACAAAAATCACTCTGCTAGAACAAAGGTGCACCCAAGAACGAAGACAGAAAGAAGTTTCCCACTTACTCAGCGAATTTAAGGGCAAGATCAGGAAAAATGTGGAGCCATTTCCTCGAGACAGCTGGGAAATGCGTTGAATAGACAGAAAATTTACATCTTTAAGATAGAAACCTTTGGGAAGAATTTTAAGTCGAAGACACTCCTTTGATTAAGACATTTAGATGCTGGGAAAAAGATTTTAAGGAATTTGAATGGGAGGAGGTTTTTAAGGAAACATTAAAGTTAAATAATTTTGATATATTACATACATATATATATATATGTCTGCATTTACACTGTATATACATTTAAACTATTATTTATTACACAGAGGTGAATAATGCGTCAGAATGTGATTTGGGGGTAAAGCATATTCCCTTCCTCAATGATGTTCGGTGCACTTTCTGGAAGTATCTTGTTTTGTACCTTTTTCCATTAGATGAACAGACTTTGGATTGTTTGGTTGAAAACTTCTTCCCTGGCAACACAAAAAAAATATTTGCCTCTGGTTGGTTACGCATCGATTCAGCTGAAAAATCAAGATATCTTGTGACCTGGCCACAACTTTCAGCTTGCTGAAAACAAAAAATCTTGTAACATGGCCACAACATTCAGCCTGCTAAAAACAAGAAATCTTGAGACCTGGCCACAATGTTAAAAACAAGAAATCTTGTGTTCCATACACAATGTGTTAACAAAGCAAGTAGAAAGGTTCCAGAAATTTCTACAGTTAAAACTAATTCCAAAGTCTAAGAACATTCTTCATAGTGGGAGTATTGTATAGTTATCTGCATTAATGATAACCCAAAAATAAATTTAAGTCAAGTACTGTATAGACTTTTAACGGATTTCATTGAAGAAAAAATGCTGAACTATGAAAAAAAAATTTTTTCAAAAAGATTTCATGGGCCACAAGTTCAAAACCTTTTATATAAATTAATGTTTCAGTATTTAAACATGATAAAAATAAACTAGGACTTACCAGCTATACAAGCAGATAATAATAGCGAACCAGGACCATTGTGTCCATCAGCATCGGCAAATACTAATTTTGTATGAGCATAGACAGGAAAATAAATTGCAGAAAATGGGATGTCACGGAGAAAGCATGCTCTTGCACCCTACAATAAATTTTTTTGTGAAATATTATTTCAGAAAAAGAACAGGCAACTACAATTATCTTGTTACAAACAGTTTCAATTTGTGAATATAAATTTCTAGATTATACCAAAATAAAATCTAGTTATTGTCAAAAAGTCTACATTCAATAAATTTCTTACACAAAGATTTTGTTCTGAATACTTTTCATTAGTAAATCCTTTTTAATAAACATAACACCTTAATAAATCCATAATAAAAACCAGAGGATTTAATTTATCAATAAATTATTTCCAGAACCCAGTTTTAAAATCCTGATGTGGATACCACTTCCTTGTATACCTATTAAAATATACATTTTTTATTATTTAACTGTATGACACATCATCAGAATTAATGATTTGGATATTGCCTTCAAGGTTCAAAGTTAGTTTCATTTCTCAAGTAGATAGTGTTATCTGAGTACAGCTCAATAACTGCCATCTGGAAACAACCCTCAGCACTAATATCTGTTATATATATTTTTTTTAATACAGATATTTTGTAGTAAACAGAAAAGTTGTATGTTAGAATACTGCTTTTACTCCATATGAACAATGGACTTTAAAAACAATTTTTTGGCTGCTTAAAAATTGCTGTTAGAACTGCATATGAACCCATCACATATTTTTGTTGTATTGTTAATCCTACATATAAAAGTTCAACTTTCTATGGCTAATCATTTGAGTTATACACAATATATATAGACAAGACTTAACTACTGAAAATGCATTCAGGTATGGTCAAAATAGAAATTCAATGACTGTTTCAAAGTTACAAACATTGGTCATTAGTCCATATTTTTCTAACATTGGTCACTAACTAATCCATAGATGTTCTAGCAACAAGATCTTAATTAGACCAAGATTTACTATAATTTCTGAAGAGTTCTGATCTTCAGATACTATAGAATGTATTTCATTTTACCACTGTCATATGTTTGAAGTAGATAAACTACAATAGAATTCACAACTATTACTATGACTGACAGTACGGTATGAAAGTATTAAGGCATATGTTCATAAATTGTGATCCACACACCCTGGAGGTTCACATAACTTAGTGGTTATTATGGATCCCCAAAGGTTCATGTGATCTCTGAGAGGGTCTGTGATAAAAAAAAAAAAATTATAATTGGTGTTTGTGGACAAAATATAGAAGTATATGAAATGTTTAATACAAAGTACAATAAATGTAACCCATTATCAGTATATTTAAAAGTTAAAATAAGTAACAATAAATAAATTACCATTTTTCTGCCCTTCACACACTTTATTCCTTTCCCATTCCTAAAGGTCAGTCTATTCCTGCTATATTAGATTCGTCTAACTCAATGGTAATTTATGGGAATAATAAAATTTCCTCTGGCCAGCTTGTACTTTAAAAATTCTTAAATAAAACATATACCACAAGATAGAACAGATTGCTACACAGATAGAACAAGATGATATTGTTTCCTCCTTTTGAATTTATGACAGTAAAATATTCTTATTTGCAATTTGGAAGGGAGTATACTAAAATTTCTCACAAATATTTTAAAATTACATATATTTTTTCTGAAATTAAATATATTTTTCTGACTTAAAAAAAAAAGCAATCTACAGAATTTATTGTAGTTTTAACTAAGATTTCTAAAATTCTCACAAGAACATTCTTAAGTCTGCACTTAGAATTACTTCCTTATTCTAGTAGCACTTCTAGGGTTATAAGAGGCCACATGGCTAATTTTTGTGACAGTTGACATTTGGATATGACCAAATTAGCAGCTGCTAATTTTCCTTTGAAAATCTCATCTTTCTCTTGACCACAACATCCCTTTGGTCCTGACTACTAAAGTCCATGGCTGAAACATAGTGTGGTCTTCGCTATGTTTCATATATATACAAAATATACAGATTAGAAAATAAAATTAATCATGCTATTACACGTATTTTGGAAAATATGCTGCAAAAATAATGAAATCTATAATTTTTAGTCCTGAAGAATAATTTAGTTATTACTTTGTATTTTCCATGATGACTATGCAAAATCAGTAGTAGTTGAATTATACACAATATATATAGACAAGACTTAACTATGCAGCTAAAATTTTATTATACATACCTACAGACATAATGTTTAAAATAGTTAAGAAGATTTGAGGCATGATCAAAATGGGTATTTCTGTTAAAAACTGAAGTTCCCTGATCACAATATTTATAACACTTTATCAGTCTACTTTGTCTCGATAGGGGCAGAAACGATATCAATAAATAAATAAAACACTAAAGCTTAGTTAAGTTTATTAGCTGAATTAGTTGTGCTAACTTCTTTAGAAGATTATTCTAATCAGTGAGCTTTAGCAGTAACTCTTAAATTTTAAATATAAAACATCAAAAAAGAAGTCTGCAATCACTTTCAGTCTTGGATTTCAATTTTAGAAAGAAGTATGAAACTGACCATCAACACTATACAGCACAGTATTATATAGATTAGAGATCTAAAAAACTAAAAAAATCATTGCATTTCAAGTTCTGAAATAACTTATTCAAACAGCATCATACATACTTATTATTCAAAATCAAACTGTATTATTTAACTAATGTAAATAGCAGAATTCTAAAACAGTGGATTATCTGTTCCAGAACCTGCTTGTAACAGTTGCACCTGTTACAATACTGTGGTATAACATATTCACTACTCCCATTGGAAGAAAAAGGTTACTTGACAAATGTACTGTTACAAAAGAGTTTTTTTTTTTTTAAATAACATAACAAAACAAAAGATTCAGAATAAAATGATTATTTTCTTTTAATTTACTAAACTAGAGTGCTACCTACAAACACAAAGTTATTGATGATGTGCTGCCCAAGATATCAATTTAGTGGATATCAATTATATGGAAATATATTTGAGATCCATGGGTGGTGCTCAAAGCAAAGAATGAAATATTTGTGAGTTAGACCAATAATGCTCATAGCAGTGAACATACAATACCTCAGTTAAGAAAAGAAAGAGCTATATAAGATAGGTTGGAAATGCTACAATCAACTTTTGCTACATGGGAACCATGGAACCAGGAACCTACTGCTTAACCCTTTCATGGGTCGTGAGAATATTACTTCCCACCTACACGATCTTACAAAATACACCTGTGAGAAACGCAAAACCCATTCTAATATATTGGTCTTGTTATTGAAACGACGGGAAGACTGATTCTCACTCGATCGATTGAATAAAATTAGCAGCTCTGTTTTGAAAGTTTGGAAATGTGGAGTGAGAAATAAATGGCCCACGAAAGGGTTAAAGTCACTTTACAGAACTGATTAACTAAATTGAATATACTATTATAAAAACAGTGATGATAGTAGTAGGATTTGAATCCATGGATGTTGGAATTAAAAGGCAGTTTCTACCTATTCAGTCATTGTCTAAATCACAGGTAGGGAACACATAACTTACAGGCTGTATGTAACCTCCATGATTTTTTTATGCAGCCTTTATATAAGCTAGATATTATTTAATTAAATTGATTACAATAATTTGAAAATTAATAAAACTACATTATTGTTGCACTACTTTTTTATAACTGAATATTATTTCTTATTATTTATGATGTAATTAATTTAAAAATTTTCTTTATAATTTTTATTTGATAAAGCATTTAAATATGTAGTTGTTCATTAAAAAATAAATAATTAGTATTATTACTCATAAGTGAATGCAAATATAATTTATAATGCAACATTTTATATTAAATAATGAACAAATCACTTAATGCTTCTACGATATAATGCAATAAACTAATAAAACTACAAAAACTATAATAATTTCACTAAAGTTGCATTTATAAATATTTCAACTTATGCTACCCCATTTATTACTGTCCAATTTAAAAAAGGCCTCTAATTGTAAAAAGTTCCATGTGATCTAAACCACATGAGAAAAATCACAAAAGTAATATGATCAGTCATTTTTTCAAAAACATGCAAGAAAATGCATAGCTTCAATGCAAGAATCAGTGCCCAAAGCCCTTTATCAATTAGAGGGGGAAGGGAAAGGTAGATCATGAAAATTACCAGATGTTTAACCTCTACAGAAAAGTTTCTAGATTAAAAACCAATAAAAATACAAGCAAAAACACATATTGATAGTTTCCAAGCCATAAGATACATTATATGAAATCTAATGTGTTATGTAGTACCACATTCTACTGCATGGGAAAACTTGAAGTAATAAGTGATTAACAATAAGTAAAAAAAGTAAATTAAACAAGACTGGTGAACAATCTGTTCAATGAAGTATATCAAATATAGTTAACCAATAATATGGAATTTAAACAAAATAATAACCCTTTTTATTAACATTGTATTACATATAAGGTTATTTTATTTCTATACATTTAATGGCATACCTTGTACAAACCTGTAAAACCTAAATCTCTTATAACAGTCAAGGCACGAACTTTATGGCCTACAGCTGCAATTTCACCAGCTACTTGTAGCCGAATTTTGACAATTTCCAAAGGATTTGTGAACATTACTTGGGAGGCTCCAGCCTAATATTAAATTAAAAATAGATTTCAAGATGCATATCTAAAGTAGTACTATTACTAAAGACAAATTATAAATATAATTTAATAATAATAATTAAAACTAATTTAATACATTAAGTAATCATCAGCATCAAGCTTATGAATTAATTGCAAGAAAACTTAACTGAAAAATGTATGATATTCAATAATATAGCACTTTAAGATCTTAAGCTACATACTACAAAACTTTTAAAATGAATTATATATATTAAAACTACTTTAGAAATTTTGCTATTTAAAACTTTCTACTTACAGTATTTAAATCTTAATAGGTTGGTCATTAAAACAATTATGCAGGCTTTACTGTATATACACAAACATGTACATGAGCACAAAATTTCCTTTTATACTATCTCAGGTCTGTTTAGGCAAAATTTGAGTCTGCTAATGGACCCTTCCCAAAATATTTAATTGTAAAAACAGACCCTTCACAATATTTCCAAACAGACTGACCCTTTACAAAATTTTTCCTGAGAAAAACGAATTTTTCAAAAATCTGTTTTATCTTAAAAATTAACTTTGAATAAATGGAATGTAAATTTATAAATTTGTATCTTTATAATTACAAGTACATACATAGTTTTTTCAAATTACAATTTCTCTAAAACAAAACTTGAACTTGGTATTGATTTCAACTTAGTAAATTTGTATATTTTTACATTAAGACCGTATTTCCTAAATTTACAAAATATAATTCTTGCTGAAAGAACCATATTTAATGTTAATTTGAGTTTCACAAAATTGCATGTAGATTTTTTAAAAATTTCACAAAAACAGGACTAAGTCAGAAAAGTATGAACAGACCTCCAACTATGTATCAAATTTACACTTAAAAATATCATTATAAACTACAATGATTAGATAGAAAAAGGGTATGGTGGTCACAAAATCTGCAATTAAAAGTACCTCAATATTTTCCTAATAATTCTCTGACATATTGCACCCAGGTAACAACTTTATGATGAGTCAATGTAGTACCAATTTAAATGACCAACCCTGCTATGGTACGTTAGTTAACTGGTGGTCAAAAGTCAGCTATTGGTTGTTTTTAAAAGAATGTCAGCATAATGTCTGTATGGACCAACAATAGCCACCATAATGCCTATGTTATAATAGGATGAGCCAACTGAATTCAAACACAGTGTTTTGGATGAGCCATCATAAGGCCAATAATTATAAATTCTTGTTCACAGTACATTGTACAATTACGTAACACTTTTTTCTTTAAGTTTGGAGAAATGCAATTTCTTACTATAGTAACTCAGAAAGATATGATATAGTTTTACAGTCATATATGCTATAAAATGAAAATACTTAAATTTTTTATAACACAAATTACATGTGAACTAACATATACTGAAATACATGGAAAAATCTTAGCTTAAACTGCCTATTATTTAATAATTTTAAGTCAAATTTTGTACCTTTTATTATAAGCCATTTTCCAAAAGAAATATCCTATGATAATTTATAAAAACTTTTACCACATCAAGTTTCCTAATATTAAAAGCAATCTATGCAATTGTTAGAGGCTTTAACTTTTTTACATTAAATACTATATTCATCTTAATTAATAGAATAATTAAATCAGTTAAATATAAAATTTCAAAGTTTAAAAAAAAAAATACTTACACAGCCACCTGCTACAATTTCTCCCCATAAAGGTATTTCTCCTTTAGAATTCGTCAACTTATCGCGAACAAGATCATTCATCTACAAAATTTTAAAAAGGCTTATTTAAATAATCAATTCTGTTAAGTTTTATTGAAAATGAATATGATCTTAAAATTTAACTACTTCACTCTATTAAAATATAAATTTTAATAAAACTATCTTACCACTTTAAATTTATAAATAAATTTCAATTTAATTTTGTAATGTATTTCACCACAATTCACTGGTCTTTGATTTTTTGTTCAGCTGATGATGGCCATATTTTGTTCATATTCACAAAATTTTAAAATATACTTGGAATTAAAAAACATACTTCATATAAGAATTCAGAAATGTTTATAGTTATTATTATTTTAATTCATCTATTCATGAACTTGAAATTAAAATTCAACAACTCCCATGATTTAATTTAAAGTTTTTTTTTATCAAATAACTGTACTTTAGTATGTAAAATAATAGATTTTAGAATCTAAAACATTAGCTTTAAGAAAAAAATTAATATTTTTAAATTAAATTATTTTAAATTTAGTCAAATATATTTAAATAATTATTGAATTAAAATGCAATAGCAAAATGTAATTCCTCTTTGAAAAAGAAAAGCTAAAATTTTAAATAATCTGAACATAAAAAAGAAAGAAACCCATAATTTCAGAATTTCATTAAATCTGACTTGTGTTACTCACATCATTCAGCTGCGATTAATTAAAAAATTTGCCCAAACATCTAATATAAACAAAATTAAATAATAATTGTGGCTATAAATTTATATTCATTTAAGCATCCAGTATGAAATACAATAAGCAATTCTAAATAAATAAAAAAAGTTTCCAACTATTAAAATCAATGAATATAAGTAAACATTTTGGTAATTTAAAAAATAAAGAATTATGTGTAATATATAGTGTATCCTCACTAATTTTAATTTTTAAAAGATTATTTCATTACATACAAAAAAATTGTTACAAAGTAAAATTTAAACGAGATTAGAACTTAAAATTATAAACATATAACATGCAGGTAACTTTTTATTACGATATATATATACATATATATATATATATATATATATATATATATAGGCATACATTTTTATACGTTATTACAAAAATTGAAAATTTGTGCAGAAAAAAAATTTTTTAATGTAACTTTTATGCTATCAGTTTTTAAGAACAACTCTTGAGACTACTCGTGAACATATTTTAATATCTTGTTAAGGTCAATTCAACTAAGATTAGATCCACTATGATACAGATACGTACAAACTCTTATTAAAACATATACGCTCATCTAGCAAGAAAACGTTGAAAACAAAAAGATTATTTAATGGGTTTCTTCCTCAGTTTTTATTCTGTTAAACCAATAAAATATACACATGACTGTTTCCTTCTTTCAATACTGAAAGAGGTGGTGTTACTTTTAATTTTCTTGCTATAAATCAGTGATTCTTCTGACAATTTTGTAAAGCATAACTTTAAATTGAAATTTATAAATTAAATATCAATAAAATGCTTCTTACACCATTTTTCTTACAAAATTTCCCACAATGAAATAAAAAAACTTAGAATAGTTTGTTATTTACAATCTTTAAATTGTGAGGAAACTGGCTAAAAGTTCAGTGCCCTATATGCAACAATTGTTTTTAAGTTTATATTAATTATCATAGCTAAAAAAAATTAAAAAGGAAATATTATAAAACTAGAATAAAAAAAAATATATAATACCTACAGTCAGTTTAATGGCTTTTTCAGGACAAACACCAACCAACTGTGGTATTAATCCTCTATAGAGCCCAGTGATTCCTTCATGCCTTATTACTTTTTTTGCACAGTCAAAACTGTTTCTATACATTAATTCACCAATGTAAGACCCTGTACGTTGATTTTGCATTCTAGTTTTGACTAAATCAATTGGATAAACAACAGTAGCACCAGCAGCTAAGAAAAGAATATGAAATTTTAAAGAATGAATAACTATTCTTTTTATTAACATTAAAAAATATACAAAAAATTATTGTAACTCACATACCTATAGCTATTTTTGTGTAGAAATATTTAATCATAGATGTAATATGCTTTTTATTTTTTGCGACTGAGTATTTAACATTAGAGATTTTTCATCTTATGTTAACAGAAAAGTATGCATTAATTATACACCAATATCTAGTGTAAAAATATTAATTCACAGCCTCAAATTACCTATTAGAAACATTGAATTAGATTAATAATTTATTTACAGCTTATTTTTAAAAAATAAAAAAGCCTTAACACATACAGAACTTTTTTAACTTCGTAAAATGTATATAATCTATATAACCTTCAAATTCAATGAAATTATTAATGGGTATTTATATGCTTTTGAAACTGTATGTTTAAGAAAAACATTAAACTCAATAATTTCTAAAATATTCTTACCTAGAACACACTAAAATCTATATCAATAAGTAAAACTCTAATGTTAATCATTTCTCATTATTTATTAATAACAACAAACGAAAAGCATGAATAGATTGTTGAATCTCAAAATCAGAAATTTATGATAACATAAAAAAAACAACCCAAGTGATTTAAGACAAACACCTAAAAAAGCAATCATTACATGACATTTAATGTTATTACTCCATCAATTAAAATTACAAAGTCTGTTAGCTCAGTTATTAAAAAGAACTCAAAATTACATACAGATATTAACTAACTTATAGAGTACACTAGGAAATTAGACAAAGCATTCTTTTTTAAGAAAAATTAATGTCAAAAGCTTAACAGAAAAATATTAAAATGGATGCTAAAAATTGTTAATAAAAATAAAACTGAGATACTTAATATAAAAACAATAAACAGTTAAAGAAATCTTGATGGACTTTTGAAGTATATTAAGAACAGAGTATTGTTTTAAATCTTTCACAGCTTCAATTAAGAGCAATTTCATTATATATTTAGTTTAAAATATCTTATAGGGGAATAAACAAAGCAAAATAGTTATCAATTTATAACTACTTACAATATGTTGTATGTAAACAAAACATGGAATACAAACAAAAATTCTGTAACATTTTTAATATTAAATATGTGTCATTAAATTAAATTAAATATGGTTTAAATTATAAAATTAAATTAAATATGTGTATATTAATTAATATATTAAATGGAAATGTTCCAATATAAATTAAATTTATTAAATTTTGATAAAATAATGTTCAAATATTCTTACTATGAATTCATTCTGGCTGAGATACCAAAAATAAATGATACAATTAAAACTGAAACATAAAGCAGTTACTTTTTTTCCCTTCTTCCAAGAAATAAAAATGAGCACGTATTCATTTTTATTAGTACTTGCTCATTTTAATTTTAAAAATTATTTCATATAAGGTGTAATGTATTTGATTTTAGAGTACTTAATTTACCATTTTGGATCTTGAGAAAATAAGGACCTCTGTTATTAATAGTTTATTTGCATTTACAAGAATGTTCTGGGACAGCAGTCTTAGTTTTATATGGATCAAATAAAACCAAACCACAATAAACCAAACTATACCTAGAAATCTACATATTTATCAATTTGTAGCTTTTAACTTTGTATATATATATATTTTTTTTTTCAATTAGGTTAAATGTCTAGTTCTTGTGCTGCTGTGTACACTTTAGAATAGACTGGTTACTTATGATTTTTTACTATTTTACAGTGCCTCTGTGATGACAATGTGGCTCCCATAGGCACCACAGAGACTTTGAGAAACTCTGGGGTAAAAAATGAGGAACTTGGTTTCAGAATAACAGAATTAGAAGAAAACTAAAAATAGTTACTAGTTGGAAATGTAGAATTAAGAATAACATTGAGAATAAGAACTTCAACTATCTAACAGCTGTTAATTTAATAAAAGATTAAAATTACTTAAGGATTTTGCTAATCAATCAAATATGTTCAAAATGCAAAGTTAACATTTTATCCTCGTTATAAAAATGAGTATGTAGAGAAGGGAGGAGGGAAACAATATGCACAGATCTTACTGACACAGACATTGCTTTCATATAAGAAAAGAATAACATTACCATTTTTAAATGCAAAGGAATCCAATCTATTATGACCCAATGGCATGAATAAGTTTTTTTGGTATGAACTTTACAATTATATTTATTCAGCATAAGACAAATACTAAAGCACCATATGTTTGTAAAAAACATACATAAAACACCACTTATTAATTCTGAAGACGTTTTGTATCAACAAAATACTTTAACAGGTATTTCTGAAGATAGCTACATTATGGTTTACAGTAAATTCTTTGAATTTTCACAATGGCCAACCAGATATTAAGGAATTAATTGTTTGTAAAATCACTGGAGTGTCTTAACTATGCCTTAGAATAATGCAATATTAGCTCTTTAATCAATACAACTACAGTACTTTTATCAAATAGATTTTAAATATTTCAAAATTGGAAGCAATTTGAGACAACTGTACACTAAAACTAACCCAAATTATAAGACATTGCTCTTTTTTCTTGTATTCATTGGAGATCAAAACAGTCTTTAATAAAATAATCTTCAAGTAAAGCTGTATTAAAATTTTTTTATGGCTGTTTGGCATTACAGCTCATATACGGCTTTATTTCCATGTTGTGTAAGTCAATATTGCAGAAGTCACAGAAATTTTATGGCAACTGAATGGCAAAATAACTTTGGACCATTTGTATATTGCACTTTTCTCAGCATTGCTTAATAAATTGTGTCTCAATAAAGGTTATGCATATACAATATTTACATTAAGGTAAGGAGAGAGTAACAGAAATTTTTAGTAGTGATAAAATTCTTTGCAAATAAAGCATTAATACAAGATGTTATTACAAATAACATTTTAACTGAGAAATATGTCTAGCGCAAATATATATATTATAAATATAAAACCAATGAATGCCTTCAAAGCCAATTAAATAAGCAACATCTTGCAAATAGAGTTTAACAAGCTAGCTTAATAAGTAACTCCAAAAAATCAAAGCTCAAACTAAGCAGGATTAAAAATTAAACTGCAGATATTATTGAATAATCTTCCCCTAAACACATATAGCACTTACCTAAAAAATTTCAGTTTTTCTAACACTGAAATAAAATTACCATAAAAGTTACTTTTTCTTAAAATTATCAGTTTTAATAATAAGGTAACTGGTAATGTTTAAATGACTTTATACTTTTATATATAAAAAAAAAAAAATTGTAATGAAAAATAAATGACAGAAACAAATTTAAGAAAAAATTAATTTTAAAAAAACGGGTAAGAAACAAATCCTTCAAGAAAAAACGTTTTCTATACAAACAATAACTATTCTTATTCTTATGAAAATTTTATAAAATCCATATTTTTAAGATGTAATAAAAAGCACTTTGTAATTTTTAATTCAATATTTTTCGTTAATATAACTAAAATGTATCCTCTAATAATTTTCTCTTGTGAAATAAGATAGCTCATTTTATGAAACATCTTGTACTTTTAAACAAGTTTATTAATTTTTCCTGCAATTTTAAAGAAAGTCAATTTAATTTTACAGAATATAATTGATAAATATAATAGCGGAATCCCCTAAAAGTTACAAATTATAATTTTGCTTTAACCCTTTAGCGGACAGTGGTTTCACAGCGAAACCTCTTGTTAAACATTTTTTTTCTCTAATGTTTTGAGAAATATGAATGATTTTTTATGATTTTGACATTTAAAACTTACAATAGATGATAGTATTGCATTGAATTTATTTTTTCTTCTGTATTTAATCTATTTTCTTTTTGTATTTATACTTGCTGTACCTGGAAAGTTAGTAATTCGACTTTTTTCACTTATGGCCCACACAAAAATATCTATTCAAACACTTAAAAATAATTGAACTATTTATTTATTTTACTTTTTTAAGAACACTTATTTATTGTTCTGCCAATATAATTAAAATTTTAAAAAGTATTGTGTTCACGCTGTACACGGGGATGGGTTTGTCAGTTAACCCCCCACAATTCCTCCTATGGTATCCTCTGAGGCAAACCCCTCTAAATATTGTAAAAAAAAAAAATTTTAAACATTTTGCATTTATAAGGTTTATAGATAATATTTATAAAATAAATTCTTTGAAATTTAATAAAATTATGTAGGAGACCTTTAAAGGGTTAAAGAGACAATGCTAGGTAAAGCTTTTAAAATGTTGAAATAGTAAAAGCAAGTTTCACATCCTATTTATCTCTGACATTTTAATTGCAGATGAAACAAAGAGAATAAACTCTGAAAACCATAAAACATTACATGAAAACTTTAAATTTAATAAATGCTACATACCACCAGCAATAGAACCAAGAGTAAATCTATATACACTTTCTAAAACTTGTATACCAATACTTCTTTCTGCAGCACTCTGAAAATTTGAAAATTGAATACAGATAAGCATGAAATGACTTCACTATTTAACTTTTTGGTAGTATCATCTAAATCACTAAAATTTAAAGGGAGATAAATTAATAGCTTTTTCTTTAAAAACAAATTTTTATGAATAAAATACCCAACTAAAGAAATTAAAAAGTGAAAAAATTACAGCATGAGAACAGATAATACAACACTGTAAATCTAAAACTGCTAATTTCATCTGTAGAAATAAACATGAGTTGCAATTAAAATAATTTTTATTTCTTTTCAATGAAAATTTTCAGAAATACATTTTTTCCTTTTCAAGAAATTAAGTCTTATAAAAACAAACCCACGTGATTAACCAAAAGGATGAAAGTCAATGAAACTGAACAAATACCAGAGAGAAATGAAAGTAACAGAAATACACTAAGGAAACTTTGCTATGGGGAAGTACTAAATTCTACATCAAAGATTTAAGTCAGGGGCAAAAATAAGAAATCACAAAATTGTGTTTACATTTTTATTTTAAAAGTATACTAATTCCTACTGTACTTTGTAGTAAAATAACTGTTTTCTTCAATTATTTCCAGTAAAAGTTTAGCACAGATTCTATAAGATTTCTATTGTTCCTGATATTTTCAAAACAAGTTTTTCCCTTTATTTTAATATAATACTCTTGTACTTTTTATAGACCATAACTTTTTGTTAACATTTAAGTCTAGCGATTATGGTGAAGCATGGAGAAATTGATGATCTTGTACATAGTCACAATATTTTGACTGTGGCTGTATGCATGGGATCATTGTGTTTCTGAAATTCAATTTGGAATTTCTACCCTAACTCATTAACATCCTGGACTTATGCTCTACAGGTTAAGGGGGAGTCAGCAAGTTTTCTTTATTGCAGTGGTTCCTACAGCTCCACAAGATTATGTTTTACTATTGAGGGGATACACATAGCATAAAACTAATATAGTGATGAGAGCACAATGTTTGGGTGTTCACTAAAAGTTTAATATAGAATAAAATAATTATGACCTATTTTCCACTTAATGAAAGTTAAAATATAAAGCAATAAATAAATTGGAAGTCATTTCTTTTTGCCCTCTTAAATGAAATGGAGATTTGCTTATTGTTAATACTCAGCATCTTTATTCTGACCTTAGACAAAGATTTCAAGATATTCTTCATTTGGTTATCCCTGTATCAGAGTCAGACCTTTTTGTAAGTAAATCTACAAACTGGGATTAATCTATGCTGATATAGAAGCAACTTATTGAATTATTCACAAATGAAAGTTGTTTCTTAAGTTCACAAAGTTGTTTGTACAAGGATACTACAAATTCTGTATAATATATATCAATTTTATATCCTGTATTATGGATCACTATACAGAAGCTATTAAATGCAATAGTCTTCCTATTTAGTAGAATGTAGATCAAGCATGGCTATAAGACTCATCACATAAAAAAAAAGTCAGCTGAAAATTTGTGCTCATGGAATCTAGCAAACATTACTCATTAACATAGAGCCAAACATAAACTCAAAGCAATCTATCAGGATTACCTATTTCATGTGGTATCAAAAAAAAAAAAAAATGTTTTTTATAATTCAAAACATAAGGTAATACTTTCAACAGATACTACTGTAAATATCAAAATGTTTTATTTATATTTTATTTTTACATTACTATTAAAAACTTCAAAGTTAAATTTGTAATTTTATTATTAAATAGTTGTGTAGAGTTATTTGGAGGTTCATGGCAAGGTATTTGCTATAAGAAGGGGGTCCAAGGATAAAAAAAGTTTGGAAACTACTTTTTGATTGAGTTTGATCACAACAATGGTTCTAAAACAATATATTTTCATTAATTTTAAGTCTTCCATATAAGCCATCTAGTATAGTTTCTATTTTTGTTTTTGAATACATCTTTGAGGTTATTCTTTAAAACATGATGGTACATAAACAGAACTGGGTTTCATTTTAAAAATCAATTTTGTAAGTATATTTCTAGGGAAACAGATTTCAAAAATCAGACTGGACAAAACTATTTAATATGACCTCGTACGACAGGACGGTACCTTAATTTAATACTTCCTGTTTTAACATAAAATCCTTACATAAAGTGAGTTAGAGAGAAACAGCTGCACATTTATGTACACAGAGGAGAAAAAAAAAATCCATGCCACTTTGGAAACTATGTTCCAGTTTCCAGGACATTTAAAGAAAAAAAATTTAAAAAATTAAATAAATAAAAACATAAATTAAAACTGAAAAATGTTATTGGTAAAAATCATTGATATATTTACATAAATATTTTTGTATAAGGACATAATATACTAATATTTTATGCTACTTCAAATATAAAATTCAACACATCTTCTGAATAATGAAGACTGAAATTAAAATCTGTCATAGATTAGATTGCTTTTTAACAGTGCAAATAGTAAACTTATGAGCTATTTTCAAGTATTTTCCCTTTACAAACAAGATACAATTAAAAATTAAATACATGAAAATAAGATAATTCAATTTCTAAGATACATTTTTAAAATCAAAAATCAATTAAACAATATGTTTTAATAACCACAAAATATAATAAACAAGTTTAGTTCCTTTCAATCAAATTAACAAGTTTTATTTTTATTATTATTTAGAGTTCAACATGACACAAAACATAAAATTATCTTGTTCCTGTTGGATGAAAAAACAGCCTAATTAGACTCATAAAACTTCAAATAAAAATAATTTTGTTTTAAATTACCTTTACTGCTTTCATTTCAGCAAGAGGCCTGGATAAAAATTTTGTAGGTCTATGAGGAGCTATTAATTCTAAGTCATCATAAGTTATTCTCCTAGAAAAATAATTCAAATATTATGAATCTTGAAATAAATAACTTAATACATCAAAAACAGCTGGAACAAAATTAATTTCACTACAGAAAATCTTACCCAGTATCGGCATGAATAAAACCTGCTAACTGAAACAAAACATCAACTTCTAAAGGTGTAATTTGAGACATTTGTTGAGCTGCATACAGAAACTCTTCTGCAATGAAAATTATGCATTTTCTGGTGAAAATTTTTTATGATAATATAATTTAAAATTATATGATAAAATTAAATTTAAAAAGATGATTTTTATTTAGTAAAACATTAAATAAAAGTTTGCATCATATATTAAACCAGAGGTTCTCACCTTTTTCTACGCCACTGACACACAAGAAAAATATTCTACTCAACCCCCTCTTCCATAATAGTTATTTATAATAAATATTAGGATTATGTTGCATTTTAAAAATACCTATTTTGTTTGTTTGTCTATTTATTAAGAATCACAAAATAGAAATTAATTAATGTAACTAATTAGCATAGTAAAAAAATGATTATTATAATTTTAAAAGTGAGTACAAAATAAATAAGAAAAAATGAGAAGGCAGAAGCTGGTAGAATCTTAAACAATTTGTTAATCTCTGGTTCTAATTTCATTATCATAAAATTTTTAGATATCTAGGTAAAATGATTATCTATGAAACAAAGAATATTCGAAGTTCTTTATTCATTTCCTAAATAGGTAGGTATGTTTAACCAACCCCTGTTGACTTTGTAATGCCCCTTCCCCATTTGTCTCAATCCTTACTACCCTTAAATAGGGTTGAGTGATTTAAATCAGCCCGATTTAAATTGTGATTTAAATCAGTTGATTTTTTTTAAATTATTGATTTAAATCAATTTTTTAAGATTGAATTTTTAAAAGAAAGCTGTTAGTAATAAGCACAATAAGAAAATATTGACAACCCACAGTTGCTGCCAGATGATTTCAGGAAGCTGTTGCACCCTGCTTGTCCTTGTATTATTAAAATAGCACCCTATCTGCTATTCATTTCTTCTCCCTATCTCTTTCTTCTCTTTCAGTCAAATGTTATTTTTGTCTTTTGTATTAAAAAATAACAGGCACAGTAAAAATTTCATTACCATACCTTGAAAAGAATGCCTTGACTTTTGAAATATTAAGTGCCTCTAAAAAATAAAAACAAATGCACCCAAAATATAATAAGTATTATCCCCCCCCCCGTTTTTATTTATTTATCTATTTTTATGAGCCTGGGAATAATTCTGGAATTCTGAAATGACAAAGCAGCTAAACTTGTTTTTATTTATAAATCATTTAACATTTGACCACTGTCACAAAAAAAAAAGTTGGTAGTAAAATTTTCATAAAAAATAAAAATTATTGTGATTACTTAGCCCTTAGTCTACCCTCATTTTTCTAATTCTATGGTTGAAGGAGTAAAATGTATAAATTAACATGAAGCATCCTTTATTTAAATTATGATATGGATAATTAAAACAAGCAAAAAACCCTATATTGCAAGTAATTATTTTCTATGATTTATGAATTATTCTTATATATTATATATATTTATTTATTTTAGTTATATGTATTTTTTTACTATATATAAAAAAAGAATTAATTGATTCAACTTGAACAATTTAATTTGCTGCTTGTATCAAATATTATACTTAAATATATTTAAATTTTAAAAATCCTATTTAAATCAAAAAAATCTGATTTAAATAAAAAAAAAATTCAATTTAAATAAAAAAAATCCGACTTTTTTGATTTTTTTTAGAAAAAAATTGTGATTTTTATCAACCCTGCCCTTAAAAGACTCCAGTACCCACAGAGGGAGCCTGTACTGCCTCCAAAGGAGACCTATGCATTAAACCCTTAATTATTACCTTCAGAATGTTTAATATATTTTTAAAAAGTTATTTGAAAAATAAATCTTTTTCTTATTAAACATGATGGTTAATTATGAATATTTAAATAAATTTATAGCCACACAGTTCAATGCATATGAAAATGTGAGAAATATTTTTTTAACAATACAATAAGCAATTTACTAACTCATAAGAAATACACTTTTCTTGAATATCAAAATCTCTCAATTTAATAATGCTATTGTTTTGTAGGAACAATGTATAAATCTACAGATATTTAAAAAAAAAAAACTACTATAACTGAAATATATCAGACTATCCATTTTCAGAAAAGTAATTTATAAGATTCTAAATCATATAATGCAATTTACGTTCTCTTTATATCATGCTTACCTTTTGTTACTTCTAAACCTGTGTTATTCTTTGTAAAGTTCAAATAAACTTTCTTGACTAGTTCCATATTATTTAATAATGTATTAAAAGCCATGAAATATGGAAAAGATACTTGATGTCCTGCTGTGCCACCAGCAGCCTATTAAAAAACACAAATTATTAGTAGCAATAGTTGCAAGCAAAACATGGCAATTGTAATTAAATTAACATCATAATTAAAATTTCAATCTATTAAGAAAATTAAAACTTACTGCCACTAAATTACGTTTAACATCTTCACTTAATAAATGGCTTTTAACTGATATCATAATATTACTAAAATCCATTGCAGAAATAAATCCATTTTTATTTTTGTCATACTTCTGAAATGCTTGGATTGCATGTTCCTCATGAAAATCCTAGGATGTAGAAATAAAAATTAAAACACTCATGGTTAAGAAAAAAAATTAAAAATCAAAATTATTATGATTGCATTTTATATAAAGAAATGAAAAAAACACTACACAAATATTGGGGTATGGTAATATATGTATTAACAGATATATATTCTGATATAGATATATAACTAGTAGAAATATTCTTCACTGATTACATGGGAGAAATAGCCCATATTTTTAATTGCCAGAACTTGCTTAGCAATGTAAATCATATGTAGTCATCAGGGAAAGAAAGGCTCCGACTCAGAATTAAGAACAGGCAAAATACTTAGCAAAATCCCTTTATTTTTATGTTAAAGATGACAAGAGACAAATATACATCTGTTTGATCTGTGAAAAGGCCGTCATGGAGAGAGGAAAATCTCCCCATGACTTTCCACGAGGAAGAATTTTATATTAGCATTTCATATGCGATTTATTAAAACATTAGAGGTGAAAATGTAAACAACAGCATTAAAATTTTACTTTAGTTATGTTAAGAGTGAAAGAAATGCCAATCTCAATTATTCATATCCTTAACTTATTTTGGGTGACTGGAAAAAGTTAAGATTAAAAAAGTGAGATTGTAATCGTGAAGGAATTTGAAATATTTTAGGGACAATAAATTTTGATATATTCCATATATCTAATTCTCAAAATATCATAAAATATGATATTTTATGATATTTTCAAATTACTATACATGAATTTTTGTTAATAATTTTAGACGGAATTTTGGGTACAATAGCACTCAGGTTGCAGTGCTCTGCTCTTGGATCCCCCTCCTCCCCAACAGAAGCTGTCCTAGAGGTAAATTCATACATTCATTCATTTACAGATGGAATAAACTAATATCAAATCAACAAGTTAAGAATTTCCTTTGTAGACTACACCTGTTATTATCCCAGGGATGAAAGCTAGTCAGAGGCTTGAAAATACTAATTTGATATTAATTTGATAAAAATTACATGTGCATATAATGAAAAGCCTTTTTTTTTTAAGGAAAGTAAAGATATTATACAACAACATACTAATAAATAATCAAAATTTGATAAATAGTGAAATAAGGAAAATAGTCTATCCGCATAATATATACAAACAAAACCACAAAAATCTGTATACCCCCAAGAAAATTGCATCTCTCTCACACACACATTGGAAAAAAATTTACTAGCTTTTTCCCCACATTTTTAAGTTTCTTGAAATTAGTCCTTATTTTAAAATGTATCTGCTACAATTTTAGAATAAAGCAAAATTAAAATATTGAAATAAATCACAAACATGTGCAAAGGATTAATTTTCTATCAAATACTGGCTAATTCTGAAAACCTAGCTGAAAAAAACTGACTTTTACTGATCTCACTGACCATTTTTTATATTTGCTATCTACACCCTAGAAATTCTGTTTTAAATTTCACGTGGTGCAACTCCCTTCCAAAAAACACCTCCAAACAGAACAGCTGTTAAAAAACAAAATATCTGCTGTTGCTTCTAATCCTCAAGCATCTCACTCAATTAGACCAATTCCATAAGTCCATAAACATGCAGAAAGTCTAAAAACAGAAGTTGTTTTGAAAAACTATCGTTTAACTTAAAAGTCAATAGAGTTCAAAATATGCGCAGAAGATTTTTATGCATAGTCTAAAAGTCTTCTGTCCCTGTACATATGAGAGACCTCAAGTATCACAGGCAAAGCATGAAATACAAGTCTAATGGCTTCTAAGTTGAAGCTAACAGGACTAGAGGGAGAATAAAATTTCTAATTAAGTCAAGCAATTATTTTCTGCTGTTTCAACAGCTGCACTATAAAAAGAATATTTTTTTAGTTTTTAATGTGTAGTTGATTGGGAAATAAAAAAGCAAATAAACTCATATTTATGTTAAAGTATTTCAATAAAAATAACAACAAATAAAATATGAATTTGCAATAAAAAATTTTGTTATTTAAATAATAAAATTGGCTTCACACTTAAAATTGAATTATACAAATTATGCTTTGAATGAAAACAAAAAGCAAATTATTAATTGTGTGTTGTCCTATCCTGTCTTATAAAAAATATAAAATCCAAAAAAATTGTTAAAAAACTTTGAAAAAAATGTTAAAATTTTATAAAAGCAAATAAAAATATCTTTTTGTTATTATATGTTATTAAATTGTACCTGGAGTCGTTTAATTATTCCCTGTGCTTTAATTTTTAACTGATCAACCTGTCTATGTAATTCACATATGCTTTGTTATGTGAACTATTTCCTCACCTTACAGCATTTTTCCTTTCATTTTTTCAGAAGACGCTGTAAGTGTACTAAATTCTCATTTGGCATCTTGTTTTTCTTGATTCAATAAATTATGTTTATGATCATTATTCGTTCGGAGGTTGAAGTAATGCATTTTTCACTGCTAGGTACTCCGTAAAAACCAATTACCTTGACCTACCTTGCAAATTATTTATTTTTTAGAAAATTATTTTAGTTTTGCAGAG
Organism: Pardosa pseudoannulata; assembly: GCA_032207245.1. Lineage (NCBI taxonomy): Eukaryota > Metazoa > Arthropoda > Arachnida > Araneae > Lycosidae > Pardosa > Pardosa pseudoannulata. The sequence continues at coordinate 198,201,966 of CM063498.1, forward strand.
GCTTATTTTTATTATATTTTAATTATGATTTTGTTGTCAAATTGAAAAAAATGTAACCCATTACATTATTAATGCAAATATAAAATGGAGCATATTAAAGTTTAGATCATGCATAGATATACCAATACCTTAAACAATAATAGGTTGCTATTGAAAACATCAAAATATGGGATATATTTAAAGATATTAGGTATTTTTGTACATAGAATATTTACAAACCATACAAAAATGAAATTAAGTTGATTTAATGTTGATAACAATCATATTTCTATACATTCAAATACATTAAAGGTAATTAAATATTTGTATATGATAAACTCTATTAAAATACAAAATTGTAAAATTCAATGTCAACTTACATGAAGTAATTGGGTAAATTCACTATAACTGATTTCTCGCTGTTTATCCTTACCAAAGTGCAAGCGTAAGAATTCACTGGCAAAATTAAATGGAATTTCATTGTGAAGAGTTGTGTGTTTAATAATTTCTTCAAATTCATCTAAATATAAAAGGGTTATATATTAAATACATATAACTGAATTTCAGTTTGGAGAAAGGATATCAATAATAAAAAAGCTAAACTTAGTCTTTCACACAAAAAATACTTTTATTTTACTTTAAAATTATTCATTTATTTAAATTAAACTACAAAATTTTGGTATAGGAAAACTGCCCAAGTTAAATAAATACCTACCAACTTTTTAAAAATTGACAACAGTAAAACTTTTTAGCTGAAAACTGGTTGGTTACTTGGTTAACAATTAATGGTGCAAGTAATTGTAATTGTATTTTTTCCTATCCCAGGAAAATTGTAGTCAATAAAATCTTTATGCATTCATTACATACAATAAAACATTGATTTTTCCAGTCATATTTGATACTAAAATAACACAATATCAACTTATTTCAAACGGAATAAATCTGCTGAGATGAAAGAGATCATCCAACGGATTATTAATACTGATTTCAATCATATTTATCAAAATTTTAATAGATAAAATTAAATTTATTCCTTTATGTGCTTTAATTTTTCTTGATCATTTGTAATTAATTACTAGCATAAATATGCCATCGAAATACAATATCCAGACAATGCTGTATTTCGTGATCACATTTCTTCATGGCCCAAATGTATAATTATGCCACAGATACATATTCATACATCTTTTTATCCATTATGTAAATTTGCTAAAATTAAAAAGATATTCATTTTTACAAATCACTAAATTTAAAAAAAAAAATTGTCTTTTTTTTCCAAATTTTTTATCTTATTAAATAAATTTAGGTAACAAAAACCAAAAACAAAATTCATTCTATTCGTAAATCCATAAATCTAAACAAACCATAAATTTTACAGATAATTCATAAAAGTTGGCATATATGTAATAACTATGCTCTCCAGATAAAACAAGTTTAATTACTATTTCTTACAGAACAAGCGAAAATTAAGCTACAGAACCGCCCATACAATAAAAATTTTGAAACTTTATTCCCAATTATATACTTTCAAAATGATTTAATATAAGCATTTAAGTTACCTAAATTCATTTATATCTAACTCAAATCCAATTCTATTATAATAATTTAAATTACTTAAAGAATATAACAAATTTAGTTACCAAATGTGATTGTGCCTGAACCATTGGTATCAAACAATTGAAAAGCAGTAATGTACAAAGCATCTGGACGACAGAGCACAGCTTCAAAGGCTTGAAATTCCATGAAAGATATAAGTCTAGAGAAAAATAAATAAGAACATACTAATTATGATAATTTTAGGTAAAAATGAATTTGCCAGAAACAGGCATGTCAGGAATAAAATAAATTGTAAGTTTAAAATATAAATTAAAACAATTTCAATTATTATACAAAGCCATGTGCATGAAAATATATAACACTAATTCTAATATGTGTTATCTCCCTTGTGAGTAACTAATATTGAACAATCATGTTCAGATACATTAATAGAAGTAGATAGTTTGTACCTAACACTTGCAAGTATTAATTGTTCTACCACTGAAATAAAATAAAACAATAATAATATCAATTTTTGCTATTCTGATCATTCCTTTAATTATATCCTTTATACTTTCTGAATTTCAATACTTTACATTCAAAAATATTTTTTAAAAAAACCAATTTAATTATGCTCTAATAAAATATATTGAATCTTTAGTTGTCTATGATAGTATTATTGAAATACTTCAAAAAGACCAAAAACAAGAAAATGGTTTACAAATACTCTCATATACAAAATTTAATGCTAATTCTTCTTCTTTACAAGAACAACAGCCCTTTACAGGTCTTGGCGGCAACCACATGCTCCCTCCTGCATCTTCTAATGATTTTAGCACTTTGTTGAGGGTTTTTGAACTAAGATTTTTTTTAATGGGATAAGGTAGTTGGCTTTATGACCAGTCCCCTGATACAATCCTCAAGTGCAGGCTACCTGGCTATACCCCCAGGCACTAGGTATCCATTTTAGTCACCTTGTACAACATCAGGGTTGCAAAAAACTCACCTACCCAGAAAACCCAGGTAGGTTTTTCTGGGTGAAACCCAATCTAAAAAGCCCAAAAAAAAACCACTCTGAAGTAGGTTTTTTTAAAAATTGGTGATATTTATATTTATTTTCAGAAACTCTTACCTTAGATTTTTACCCTCTTTCATATTTAAAGAATTATTCTGTGGAAATATACAGTCTATCAAAATCCAGGAAAATATTTACAAATCTATGGTAAATCCAATATAACAATTTGGAAAAAAAAAAAAAATTGTCTGTGAAATCCATAAAGAAAGAGGCAAAGGTTTCATGTGTAAAATACTAACTTCAATACTTTTTGTATTCCTATTCTGTTCTTAAGTTTCGACCAAACCAACCCACATGTAGAGAACAATCGCTCCAGTGATGCACAGCTAGCTCAGCACTTGTTTAGGGCTACCATAAAGTGGCAAAAATCTATCATATCTAAACATGCATTTCAATTAGTTTCCACCACTGTGCTGCACTAAACTTTTTAATTACATCAGCATTAAACATACTTTGATGAAATATTTTGGGGTCTTTTGACTAATAATTCATGAGGGGAATTAACCATTTATTTATTTCTTTTAAGAGTTGAAAGAATCGAGATAAAAAGTAATCCTTTGTTAAAACAACATTCAAATATGTGGTATATGTCAGTATATAACATTTTTTGTTGTGATGTCAGAGTAAACTTTTTTATAGCCTTTACACTGATTTATTTGTATTAATTAAATTATAATTTCTTGAATATTAAGTTAATTAATAAAAATTAATCAGTTTTAGCAATTTAATCTTTTCTAAAATATGGTACTTCCCCTGACCTCTCCTCTTAAAAACAGACCCCAATAAAACCCAGAAAAGCCCAAAAAACCCAATAAAACCCACCCGGGTTGGGTTTTTCTAAAAAAAAAACCTGGTTTTTCGAAACTCTTTACAACATGCTATAATGTCAATTCAACATTCGTTAAATTTGTTAGAAAAAACCTTTGACATTTATATACGTTTTAAATTTATTATTCTTATTACTAATAATAAACTTTTCAGTTAATTATACTAAACAGTTCATTGTGCTATCATTTATGTTTCTATGGTAGATTAATACTAAAAAGGATTAATTTTGGATGTGATTGAAAGAAATTTTAAAAAATGCAAATTAAAAGATGAATTGTAAGAGAAATGTACAAAAAAAAAATTGCTAGAGTAATTAAGAATAATAAGAAAATATAAAAATAATTACCCATCTTTAGAAGTGTCCAAAATGCTGCCAAGTAAATATATAGTTTTTGGATTATAGTTTTCACCTTTATATATTCCTAAGTAATTTCTTACAAAATCATCAGGTGTCATAAAACGTTCCCCACTTTTTTCAACACTTGCATACTAAAAATTTAAATTCAAATGATTAGAAAAGGTAAAACCAACAATAAAATCTACACACTCTAAAAAGCATACTATAAATAGTTATTGGAAAATTTAAAATTTGTGCTTATTTATGTAATTAGTCATATTTACTATATTGCATGAACAATACATACTAAATTTTGCTACTAAATTAAAGTGGACTATTAAATTAAAACAATTCTTAGAAAATCCTCAGTGTTTTACAATAAAAATTGTTAAATTATTGAAACTAGAATTTAGCATTATTATAATAAGCATAAACATTAAACAGCATGTTAAAGACAAATTAAAAGTTTAGAAATTTCAAACTAAAGATATTTATAAGTATTAAAAAAAATCTTGTTCACTAAAAAAGGGCAAAAACCCACTTTCAAAAGTTGTTAAATACTAACTTACTATAAGTGCATAACTTATATAAATGAAAAGAATAAAAATATAGAGCAAAAATCAAACTCTTAAGATACTTATGAAGAATTTTTAAAAATCAGATAATTATATTTCTATATTTCTTTGAAATATCATGTTGACATTTCAAAATAAATTTGTGATAATAAGTTTGGAAATTAAAAAGCTTTTTTAACGGTTATTTTCTAAAATAAATCATGACACATATACAAAATACAAATACTATAATTTCTGGAAGACACTCTGTTTACATGTTTAAAACTTACAGTTTCAGCAGGTGAGGCATTTCTACCAATGCAGCACTTACATGTGATTAAAAAATATTAATGTTTTATTCACTTTAAACAAGATCTCACAACAATTATTCTTCCCTTGTTTTAAAAGCAGTATTCACGTCAGTTTGAACTGTGGACATTCTGTCAATATAGATTCTTTGGTATAAGTACTTCTATTAGTTTGGATAGAACTATGATCTACTTTTATCTGGGTTGCTACACAAACTTCCCAAAAAATTTTCTGGAGAATTTCTTTCAAGTAAAATGAAAGGAAATATGCAATCACACACTTTTAGAATTCTAAATACTTAGCAGTGTTTAATTTACATTTTTTCTTAGAAAGAAATTTTATAGTTGTTTCAGTATTATATAAAATTATGCATAACAATAAGAAAAGGAAAATTATTAAATTTTTAACTTTTATTTTTTATAAAATATAAGCACATTATGTTTCAAATTTAGTTACCAAAGTACTGTGATCTTTTCACAGGAGGATAAAAAATATTTAAGTAGTTTTTATAAATTTTTAACCACATAACTGACAATAAAGGTAATTTTTTCTTTTTCATTTTTTCTGTTTTTCTAGTTATAAGAAATTTAGAAAACCCCCATATATTTCCCGTATTTCAATGATTTATAAAATTCCTGAGTTTTTCCAGGTCCTGTAGCAAGCCTGTTTTTGCTATTTGAGGCATAATAAAACTGGGATCAACTGCTTAATGCCAATTCCAAAACATCTATCCCAAAAGCAGAATTTAAAACTGCAAACTCTGATACTTAAAAGGCATCATTCGGCTTAAGTGCTGGTTATATAGAAGGAAGTGAAAAATATTTTTAAATAGCACAATGACATAGAAGCCATAATACTAGTTTCCAGCTTAGTGTATCTTTCTATGCTAAACAAACAGGAAATAGAACAGCAGTACTTATGTCACTGTGACATTCAAAGCAATGCTATGCCCAATTTAACATAGTGCAGCATTTTTGTACAGTTTTATTCTTTTTGCACTATTTTCCTAAAGTGCAGTATTTACGCTGATAGTCTTTTTTTTTCTGGAAATTATAGTACATATACATATAAGCATATCATAGTTACATAAATAACTTTCATTTAAATTCACATAGCTCACTAAAATTATGATCCTGATACTATAAAAAAATTATTTCAATGGACTTGCAATGGTAGTATAAATAAACAAACTTTTATATTTCATACTTCTAAATTTTATTAAATATAAACTGGATTTAAAAAATGATCAAAAGTGATTGACAGCAGATATCTTACACATATTTTTTTTTTCTTGATTTAATTGCATTACATTTTATCAGTACTGTTTAATATTACAATGCTGTCAACAATATTTTATTCTAAAATACAGTTAATATAATTAAGGAGAAATGGTCTTACTTTATCAAATATCTCTTTTAATTTTTCTGGATCTGCTCGTCTAGTATATTGTGTTCCCTGTAAAATATATATTTGAAATAAAATGAATAAAGAATTTCAATATGATATTTTGATATCATATTTAAAAGTTATTGCTATTTAAAAGCTTATATCAAAAGGAGAAACAAAACACATTGTAAATACTCTTGCATTACAAACTTTTAAAAACTATTTACAAATTATATGGCTGTTAACAAAAAATAGACAAAACAAATAAAAATCAGTATACTGCAGCTTTTGAAAATATATTTAAGACAGTAACTTTAAAATCAAAGGAAAATAAAGTTTTGATTTTTATTAAATTTGAAAAAGTTTACATGAGTTTGTAAGAAAAAACATTTGTACTTCTTCAATGATATTTCCATGTATACCATTACTTATATGAAAGAAACTGCAGTTCTAATAAAAATTTAAATAACAATATGATTGGAGATTTATTTTCTTACTACAACCACAGTAAAATAAAAATGATGTGATCTGAAAAATCACTCAATGAAAAGAAAAAATTCAGCTGTTAGTTAAGTCTATTTTTTTTTTTTTTTTAATCTTATATTATCTTCATAATATACGAATAACAAAGTGAAAACTGGTGTATTTTCGTATGCTTGATTTTAATGCATAATTGTACAAATAAATAAACAATTTAAATACAACTATTATGTTTATAAATGTATAATTTTCTTTTTTAAATAACAGTAATTTTACTATACAATAAAGAATGAAGGCGATCAAGAGATAAATTAACAATAAGGATAAGTTAAAATTAAGAGAAATATCCTATTTCTGAGTAAAAACAAGAGTGATTTCACTTGCAACTCAGAACTAAGAATTTTAATAAAAATGCACAATACAAAGCTCATTAGAATTTACATTTATATTTATTCTCTACATGCAAAATTATTTTAACCTGTAAATTTCACTATAAACATTTTTAATGTGACTTCATAATTACAGAATGTATTTATTAAATTTTTTGTAAAATAAATTCAACTTTTGTATTAATGGAAATCACATTTAAGACAGTAATTTGTAAGCAGGGTGGCAAGGTCAACAAAGGTCACTTTCAAACATTTAATTTTTGTTCCCTTCAACAAATGACAGTATATTAATAGATAACAATATACTTATTTCATGCATTTTATACACTAATGCAATTATAAATTTTCTCCCTAAAAAAAACAACACATAGCGCAATGTGAACGGACAGGACAGAAAATCGGACGTCCTTTAAAATGTAAACAGTGAAATATAAAACCCATAAATAGTATTAATGACAAAACAAAATATGAAATTTTAAAACTTAAAACCATTCTAAAATATTTAAAATATTAAAAGTTAAAGGAATATAAAAAAGAAATCATAGCAGCAAAATGAGGGGAGGTATAAAAAAATAGGAAACACAATTTCCAACAAATGCATCAGGGAAAAACAAGTCATATAAATCAAAATTATATATCAAATAATATTTTTCGGTGAGTTACTTCACATTTACGGTACCTCAAATTGGCAGGATGCTCTTGTGAAGACGTAATCAAACAGCAATTGTTTTAGCATGCCGGCCTACGATAAGAAAATGATAATGAAACTAAACAGAAAAACGGGATTTAAACAAATCAAAACAAAGTCTAAAAAACCATGCGTTTTATGGTAAATTTCAGCTACTTATCATACCTTTTCATCGGATGCTGCATCGGTGATCACTGCAGCCATATTTCAGATCATGCAAAACATTCAAGGCACAGAGGATGGACGGATGTAAACATATCGTTGCGGTTGAAGTTTCTTAAAATCTGACTAAGAACTAAATGAGGACATCGACCACGGAACTGCCGAAAACGGATTAAGCATGATTCCAACAAACACACACAAAAACAAGAAGTCACTAACGAAGAGAGATGAGACAAAATGCCTCAGAAAATCTTCTCTGGGTAACCATTTGAGGACATGTTTGAACGGAAATAAATCTTACGTTTAAAAGAGGAGTTCATTTTAAAAGAGTTTCTTTCCTGCATTAGCGAAATGCATCAACAAATTACGAAATATTTTTTACATAAGTGTTTGATTATTAAGATGATTAAATAAAATCCCTAATGTAAAAGAATTGAAATGCTTAGGATATGCGAGAGATAGCAAAGTCAATTAAAAAAGATATTTTCATTTACTGAGCAAACTGCCGAACGATGGGCGGATATGTAGAGAGCTACTCTTCGGTACCGGAATATGTGGTACAGAAAATTTGTGGTTCGAATCCCACTGCTGGCGTGGATGTTCGTAGCTATTTGGGATCCACACTAAGCAGTACGTCCAGGCCTCGTTATACCTTGTACAACCAAACAGTAGAGCGTAGCTCTCCGTACTAAATATTGAATACACTATTACTTTTCTTTAAACTTGCATAAAATGCTGATGGTGGTGCTTGGCGATAATTTTATACAGAAATACAAGTATAACTTTCATCCCTTTATTATAAACACATCTCTATGAAATTAATGATGCCCGTGCCCTATGTATCAACACATAAATGGCCCTTGGGGAAGCAGTGGACTTTTAAAATTAATTTATTTCGTTTTTGACCAATACACTTAAAAATTAAAAATGTCAATAATAATATTATTTGCATAAATGTGTTTACAATTCCAAGTGTTCTTTTTTTTTTTTTTTTTTTTTTTTTTGCTTGGAGTACTACAGTCTACTTGTTTGCTACACGAGGGAGGGAGGGATGAGACCATGACCTACTGCTTAAAGTTGATTTCGAATGGCTACGAGAATCCATACCAGCAGCGGGATTCGAACCAGAGAACTCCGGTACCGAAGAGCAGGTCCCTATCCCATTCGGCCATCGTTCTGCTAAAATTTCAACTTGAAATTTAAAAGTTTTAAAAGTTATTAACTTTTAATTGCTTCAAAAAATGTTGTTAAGAATATTCGATGCGCTTCTCCAATTTACGCATTATAGGGTTCTTTTTATTCGTAGGACACCTTTTAGGACTTAGAATGAAACTAGTTGTTGGCGTAATCATCCACTGTAAATATAGTTATAAAAATAATAAGAGTTAAAATTTCCATTTTTCCCTTACAATATATATATATATATATATATATATATATATATATATATATATATATATATGTCAGGCTTTTAAAATTAGTTACGTTTAGAGGGTTATTACAACAAATTAATTTGTTGTAATGTACTTACAACCTCTACCCCAGTGTTCGGTTACAAGGGGGAAACAGAGTAAAAATATAATACTTTATACCGAGATTCAATATTTATTATGTACATTCATTTACAAATAGATCCTTGGTTATCATATATCATAATCATCAATTATTGGTGTCTTATATTTACACCATAATTGCTACAATTCTCTTTATAATGAACTATTACTAATCACCAGGTTATATTATTTTCAGAGGCCTAAGTTAAGTGACTGTAAATATTATTTTATCTTTACCTCCATTACAGGCACAGGGGAGCAGGCAGGGGCTTTCCTCACGCGGTGTCGGTCAGGGCGCACGGGACGAGTTGGTGATGACGAGCGGGGCTTAGGACTCTTGTCCCACTTCTCTCGAATCCCGACTTCAACTCCTCTCCTTAACTTCGTTTCCAAACTCCTCACCTCGGTTCCAACGCCCCTTTTTTCTTCCTTTCCAATCGCTTGTTTTCGGGAAATTTTCCCACATCTGCACCCCCTTCGGGAGTGCAGGTGGGCTCATTAAAGTAGCCCCTTTTGTGCAAGCTGACATTACTTTTTAGCCCCTGCTCCCATAACTCACGGTTACATCTCTGTGCGAGCTTGACCGTTACGCTGCCATTCCTTGATCTATACCTTCTTTGCGGGGGTCCCTAAACTAGAGTGCCCAATTACTCCTAAACTCCTCTAGGAAATCTCTCCCACGGCTGTGCATGCACGTGCAGACCACCGTGGGAAAGTACTTTGGTACAATAAGATCACACGAAAGGAGTTTTCTATTCTTCTAATACATATTAAGCCCTGTTTTCTGCGGGTTCCGCGTAACGTTGACCAGTTGATCCGGGGCATATACTTCGCAATTGCAGGGACAGGCGAGTAATAGTGATCGGCCTGAGAATGCGTTCCCTTTTTAAGCGCGCTTATATAGTGCCGTGAGGGCACAAGGGATTGAGCCAGTCAGAGGTCTTAAAAGTACATTACATTAGAACCCCACTACCGAAACTAATTTACAAAAAGTAGTTATGCAAGATTCGTTGAGCTAAGCAAGAATTAATTTTGTATTCCCGTTGTTGCCATAAGTTAATCAGAATTATAAGAGAAACAAAGATTTGTATGCAAAAGTTGTAATTTTAGGTACGGAATTGCCAGGAATTTATTTTAGAATATAATTATAATTAGTTAAAATACCTAAACTAATTATATTTCGGTATATAATTTAATTTATATTTAATTATATGTAGGTACATGCCAATTATAATTATAATTTATAATTTGATTAGTTTGGTTAACATATTGAATGTATAAATATATAATCAAAGCTATCTTGCACAGTTTATTATTGTTATTTTAACATTATCAAAATACTACCAAACGAAAAAATTATTACAATTTGAGAAAAATTGGATGATTTATTTAAGTAATAAAGCTTCACAAAGTGAATAACTCAATAACAAGTTTGTCCACCTCTGGCCCTTATACAAACAGTTAATCGACTATAACATTGATTGATAGACGTGGCCGATGTCCTCCTGAGGGATATCGTGCTAAATTCTGTGCAACTGGAGCATTAGATCGTCAAAATTTCAAGCTGGTTGGAGGGCCTATCTCATGAGGCTCCAAACGTGTTCAATACGAGAGAGATCCAGGGATCTTGATGGCCAAGGTAGTGCTCGGCAAGTACGAAGACAAACATTAAAAACACGTGCAGTTTGAAACCGGGCATTATCTTGCTGAAATGTAAGCTCATGATGGACAACACAACGAGGCATAGAACTTCGTCTACGTTTCTCTGTGCTGTAAGGGTGCACGGAGGACAACCAAAAGGGTCCTACTATGAGATGAAATGGAACCTCAGGCCATCAATCCTGATTGTTGATCTCTATGCTGGAAGACAGATTGGTATCCCACTGCTGTCCGGAGAGTCTCCAGACATGTCTTCGCTGGTCATCGGGGCTCAGTTCGAAGCGAGACACATCACTGAAGACTATTCTACAGCAATCAGTGGTATTCCAGTTCGAATGAGCCCAACACGAGTGCAAACGGGCTTGCCGTTGTACAGAGGTCAATGGTAGTCGGAGCAAGGGGCACCGTGACCTCAGCCCTCTTTCTGTTAGTCGCCTATGAATGGTCCTTGCGGTCATTGAAGCACTAGTTGCACGTACAACCTATGATAATGATGGATCTAGGGTTGTGAGTGCCTCTTTGATTGCTCGTTCCTCACGTTCTGTCGTATCTCTAGGTGAACCACTTCCTTCTTGACGCTGGTTCACCCATTCCTGCCAACATCGTCCAATGGTGGCATTGATCCTGCCCAAATATCGAGTAATTAGCCGATTAGGCCATCCGGCTTCTTTGAGCCCAATTACACGTCCTCTCTCAAATGAGCATATCGTTCGCGCACGTGTAAGGCATAGTTACGGTCTAACTGAGTACACGGAATGAAATTCGCAAAGAATTTATGACCTGGAAACGAAATTTCTCAATTTCTCCTCTTAAATATCCTGCCAGTTGCTCAGATAAAGAAGCGATGTAGCGACACAAGTTCATTCATTGGCCGTCAAACTTTAAAATTTTGCATTTTTCTGTCGAAACCTATACGCATATCAGTTAGTGTTTAATTTGCATTACATCTTCTCTGTGTGTCGTGGTGCATCTTTTTTTTTTTTTTTTTTTTTTTTTTTTTTTTTTTTTTTTTTTTTAAATCTAAGAGTGTACATACATATTTACGTACAAACTTTAAGTGTAAACTAGTGATAATCATTTAGTAGTACTTCTAGAAGTGTTTTTTTTTCTTGAAGTAATGCTTAACTACCTCTAGAGCAGTCCTACCTCAGTCGGCAAAGGTGATGAAATCATAACCGAAGGATTGTGAGTTTGAGGCATGAACTGGGCAAAGATCTGACGTGTTCATTAATGGCGACTGTGGTACGTAAAATAGATTCGTGATCGCAATGTCCTCTAAATTTAAGCAATGCCTTTGGATGTGGCCGGTCAAGCTTGGGGGTCTTCTGCTTCCAAATTACGATGAAATTACCCCAGCAGGGGCAATATAACTCGCTTTCATAGCATTCCTTAAGCAACGCGTGTTCTTTGGATGGTGCTAAATGAATAACAGTCTCTCAGTTGTGTTTTGCATAAAGATACAGTCTGTATTGCCAGCTGCATTAGAAAAATGTTCAGAAGGGGTTAAAAGGGCTATTTAGAGTCTAAAATTTAATGTTTCTTTGTACGTAAATACAAATGTAATATTGAAATTAGTTAAATTGCAGTCAGGCATGTTCAAAATAAATATTTTTATTGAAATTTGAGAATTGAAATTTATTGTGGATACAAGCGTTCTTTTCTGCGTACAAGAAAGTAAAAAGGAATATAAAAATGTCTTGTAAGGCTTTTTCAAATGTTCAAAATGTATTAGAAAGAAAATAAAAGGTAACATTTACCAGAGGGAGAAAATGCCAGACGTCTGTGTATTGAAAGCAGTGTAGAAGCACTTCACATAAATTAAGGATTATTTGACCATACAAGAAGATTTGTTGAAATAAGAGGATGTGCTTAAAGTAGGTTAATCTGATTTGCATTTAAAGAAGCATTTAAATTATCCTTACTTTCAATCACTGTGTTGAAAGGGTTTTTTTTATTTCGTTTTATTTTACTGAAACTTGGGGATAAATTTATGCTTATTTATAGCTAGTTTATAAATATAAAGATTTTGTGTTACTATTACCTGAATTTCGGAAACCAGAATATACAAATTAAGAACTATCAGAGAAATAAATTAGTATTTGAGATTATTTCAGATTAAAAAAAAAGTACATTGGTCAGCCTGTTCCTTCCCCACGAAATAAAAAAGAAAACACTTCAAAGTTTTATCAGTTCGAAGTAAAAGAGGGAATTAGTATAAAATGATTATAATTAATTTCAACATAAAATTATTCTTTAAATTTCTTTCTTATCATGGTCTGCACTACGGTCTGCATTTTGCTACACGAGGGTTATGAGGTAAGGATCTATTGCTTGATGCTCCCGAACGGCTACGAACATCCATGCCAGGAGTGAGATTCGAATCCACGATGGATCAGCATGCTTCTACTAGGCCACTGTCGGTCAATTTATCATTTTTTATCTTAAAATTTATTATTACTTTATATGGTATACAATTTATTTAGTAAAGAAACTTTCATTTTGGCTTCTCAACAATTTTCTATTTTAATATCCAGTAGCTTCGTACGCATACGTTTGACTTAGGTATGCATATTTTAACTGATGGTTTTTATTTAAAAACTTTTAATAAATAGCCTAATATTTAATAAACTTTCTTCCACTTTTTATAACGAAAATATGTGAATTTTTTTTATAATGTACACATTAAAATTAGAATAAACATCTTATTAAAGGTGTGATTTGGTTTGGAGTGCTACGGTCTACTTTTTGCAACACGAGGGCTAATGGGACCTACAGCTTAAAGCCGATTCCGAACGGCTACGAACATCCATGCCACAACGGATTCGAACTCACGAAAACCGGTAACGAAGGGTACCCTAACTACTCGGCCATCGTTCGGCTCCTTATTAAAGGAGTTTATTCTAATTAGATTAATTAATATTAAGACTAGAAGTTGGCTAATTAGATGACTGGTTGGGTTTGAGCACTACGGTTGACTGTTTTGCTGCACAAATGCTTATGAGATCGAGACCTACAGCTTAATGCTTATTCCAAACGGTTGTGAGCGTCCATGCTAATAGTAAATTTCGAACCCACGGATTGTGGTACCGAAGAACAGCGCCCAACCCAGCTGGTCATCTCTCGGATATTAGCTTGAGTGAAGTTTTTAAATTCACAGAAAATATTAAGTGAGTGATGTTTTTAACTTCTCACTGAACAATAATTTGGAGGAAATTACATTGCAATTTTTTTATTTACATAAAACTGAATATTTTTTATTATCCTTGCATATAAGAGGTATTCAGGTAGATGGCTTTAAAGCTAATCAGCCTGTCTAAGTCACGCTGTATTTTTAATATGCTAATTCAATTCATTTTGCATGAGAGAAGAACTTAATAATAATCCACATTGGCATTAAACCGTCCAGGTGACCCCCCCCCCCAAAAAAAAAAAAATGTCCAAATCTCATCATAACTTAAACACTTCTTTTCAAGTTAAATAATATGTAGAAATAAAGTTGCAATATATCTACTTTTTTCGGTTGCATTACATAAGTGTGTCGAGTCATGCTGATTGATCAGATTACACCTGTCAACATTTTGGCAGAATAGCCATAAAACAACGTACGTGATTTCCTGTGTCACGTCATAGGGTTTGGGAAGAATTCGTGTATTATACCACTAAAGAAATTGTCAAGAGAAACTACAGCTGCATTTTGTGTATGATATAAACACTGAATTAAGTGAGGAAAGAAAATGAGTGATTGGTCTCAGACTAATCTCAAAACGAATGACGAGACAAATGGAGATACATATGTAGAGTAAGATAACACTAAGTAATGGGACACCGAATTGCGAATATTAAGGTCATCATAAACAGATCAATATTTGCAAATTTCTTTTAGTCATTAGATTGTATGAATGCCTCAGTACATTTCATTTATATAATAAACATTATTCTACACAGTCCTGTAAACATATAAATAAAAATTCGTAAAAATGAATAAGCATGTATTTATAATTATTACACACATAATTTCAAAGGTAACAGACATGAATATGTGAAAGTTCTCTTTCAGGAAAAATAGTAAACATATGTAGTTAACAGTGAATTTACGGATGTTGATCATATGCCTAATTTTAACAAAGTGAGCCAATTTGACTCATACAAGAAAATGGAAGTTTTTGGCAAAGAAAATAGTTCCAAATTAATTTAAATGAAATGTTTATTATGAAAAAATTCATGGAA
The DNA here is from genome assembly GCA_032207245.1 of Pardosa pseudoannulata. Classification (NCBI taxonomy): domain Eukaryota; kingdom Metazoa; phylum Arthropoda; class Arachnida; order Araneae; family Lycosidae; genus Pardosa; species Pardosa pseudoannulata. Next base: position 198,217,128 of record CM063498.1, read on the forward strand.
AATATTTTTTATATATAAAATCTGTTTTTGAAACACATTTTCGACAAACATTTCTATTCCATTTAGCACAATGGTTTCTACATCTGTTTCTTTTGCATGATTGTCGAACTTGACCATTCTTCCGTGAGTCAGTAGCATGAATTTCTGTCAATGGAATGGAAATGTTCTCGACTTCTTCTCTATATTTACTTTATACTATACTTTATATTTACTTTATACTATATTTATTACTATATTTATTTATTTTCATATGCATTCTATGAGTCAAATGGGCTCACAACCGTGAAAATAGGTATACCCCATTTGATAATGCGAAATTACAATTCTTCCTTTTAATTTGTACAAGGAAGAAATAACATCGAGATAATATTAATATTCGATTTTAAATTTTTTTCGAGAAATTTTGGTATACTCTTTTTCAAACGCAAATAACATTTAACAGACATAAATATACAAAAAGGAAACGATAGCATCTTAGAATTTTGCTATATCAAGCAATATAATCCTATTATTTTTTTATTTTAATTAATTAATTAATTAATTATAATCTTTAAAATGAAATCCGATCAGTTGGAATTTTTTTAAAATAATTCAATATGGTTGGTACTGTGGAGACCCTCCTTTGTTCAGAACACAAAAGGCCGAAATCAGCTGATCTGAATTTCTCTTGTTTCCATCCGGCTATAATAGCGCGGCGACACCGTGTCTAGGATGTTGACAGTTTGGTTGAATAGGCGTCACGTCCCTGAACGGATGCGGTAATGATTCCGGAAGAAGCCCGGAATCGGGACAGCTAGCGACTAAGAATTCAACTAGCTGTAATGTCAAACCAATTCAATATTCATAGTCTGAAGCAATGCCATTACAAGTTACTCCAGAGCTAGAGGGCTTGGCCCAGGATGTTCTGTTGTAAGATCTTCCTGTGAGACTCGGGGCTTTTCGACATTTTTTTTTACGGAGGTGCTTTGACCTCGTGGAGGCTTCCGCGACTTTTGACCGGAGCCAGCTTTTTAGTGATTACGTTCGGGAGACTCGTAAAGTCCGCTCACATAAGGAACGGCAGGGTCTCGGACACCGAAAGGGAGATAGAATGGTTTTGCATTGTATCCTGGAAAGGCCTCCTCATTTATGAGATTATTTAATCTTTTTTTCGACTGTGATCGTCGTGGTAATTTTACGCAAGCAACAATCCTCTGCATTTCTACTTGTTTTGGGAGAATTAGAATCCCATTGTATATATAACAGTATTTACTCCAGAAAAAATAAAAGTGTTTTCCATTTCTATTGTGACTGTGATCCTTCTTCACGCTACTTCTCACTTATGAACATTGAAGTCGTCACAGTACAGATCTCAACTTAATAATTTGTAGATTTATATAATAGAGATTTTTAGATATAGGGTGCATATAAAGGTTTGATTTTCATTCCGTTAAACTCAGAAAAGGCTAGATTAAAAGCACAAATTAACACTAGAACAGCGGGAGGGGTCATTTTGACCTCAATACAATTTTGTGTTATCTTAACAGATTTATTCGTCAGAAAGTAATAACAGAAATAATGTAAATTTTTATAAAAATATTACTGAGTATAAGTTTTGAAAATATATTTTAATGAATATTATATACTATTTTTGTTATTACTATCTGAAAGAAAAATAAATCTGTTAAGGTAACACAAAATTGTTTTGGGTCAAAATGACCCCTCCCGTGGTCTTAATGTTAAATTAAATTTTATCAAAAGAAAAAAAATGGCAGACTATCAGATACAATGTTTAGCAAAAAAATTATCAGGTTGTTAAAGAGCTAATGTTTTATTGAGCCTTTTAATCATAGAGGGTAAAAAATTATCTTCCTACATTCAATTCTTCTCCAAACAAAATTAGAAGTAAACACTTTGGCTGGTATTCGCTCGACGTCTTCTTGTCATCAGAAATTCAGCAATATCTTTGTAACCTAATTAGCAAAAGTTCTATAGATTTAGTCTTTGAGAAAGCATTACATAATTATTGTTTTTATGATTTTATTGACATATGCGGCCAGATTGTACAGTGGTTAGCGTATTGCCCCCCTCCCCGTGAGTTTGAGTTCAATTCCCGAGTAAATCTGGAATACATTTGTATGTTGTTCTCTCATAGGGATATATGTTGTCCTACCTGTATGGTATTCTTATAATAAAAAAGGTCAATGAAATAGATGACTATATGAAAAAATATAAAAAAAAGAAAAATGCTCTATATTTTGTTAAAAAAAAAGTTTTTTTTTTATTAACTTCTTAAATTTTTTTACAGTTAGGGAGACATAAAATATCTTAAAATATTACTATTTTATACAAGTCTCTTTTTTACCTTCGGTAGTATTCGCTGAACGTTTGTTATAGAATTATCTGCTTTGCACCCAACCTTAAAACTAAGAAATCAAGGTTCCTTTTGTATTGTAAATCACTATGGTTTGGTTTGGAACGCTACGGACTACATTTTTGCAACACAAGGGCTAATGAGACCTACTGCTTAAAGTCGATTACAAACCACGACGAACAACCATGCTACAATGGGATTCGAACCCATGAACTTCGGTACCAAACATTAGCTTCCTAACCACTCGGCCATCGTTTGTCCTAAATCACTAGGTGCTTTAAATTGTTAAACATATTTATACATGCCTAGATCTAAACTAATGAACACTTAACACATTATATAATTTATTTATGAAAATCTTTGCGCTTAAGGCTTAACATTTGTGTTGTTCCCTGTTACCATACTTCATAATATGTTACAAATAAAATTAATTAAAAACTGTTTAACACTTAACTAACACGCTCGGATAATTACTACTTGTTTATCCCAAGAATGTAAACGATATATGTATAAGACATACACACATTTATTACACATACATTTGGCACGCACGCACTTCACACCTACTAGCGATGGTCGTTGTGTATATATATACATAGATATACACACATATGCATATATATGTGTTTGTAATAAAATGGAGTCTACGTCGGGTGATTGCAGTCATGGCCAAAACAAGACACCCCTTTAGTCAAAGACCTTTATTAGCAGTACGTTGGGTGGATTGGTTCCCACTTCATTACAGGACGGGATAAATCGAGATATAAGCTAACAGGAAGATCTAAGCAAAACGCTAATTAAAGATCTGTATCAAAATCTAATTAAATAGAAATCTGTGTAAAAATCTGTCTCCGATAGCGTGTTTTTTTTTTTGTGTGTGTGTTCGGGAATTTCCTAAATTGGCCGCAAGGGCACTGTAAAGTTTTAATTGGTTAGCCCCCTCCCTTGAAAGCATGAACTGTAGCACCAGTGGTCAATTTAGATTAGTGATTAAAAAGGGAAAAGTAAAAAGAACCGGAAATTTTGTCCTTGACTTTAGATTTCAAAAACCCCTGAGAATTCTCTTGGGCCTTGGGATTTCGGCTATAAATTAACGTCGGCATATATATATATATATATATATATATATATATATATATATATATATATAGAGAGAGAGAGAGAGAGAGAGAGAGAAAGGGGGAGAGGAATAAATACAGGTAAATAGATAGACAAATAGATTGACAGATATATAGTTAAATAGATAGATAATTTGATCGATTCTAGATAAATTTTGCTGGATTTCATAAAAGAATAAACATGGCTTGGGTTCCAAATAACGCCATCGGAAGTTTTAGTGTTAAATGTTAACTAAATACAGAAACTACCATAATCTCAGGTATTATTAAGAAATTTACAGCTGTATATAACTCTAAAATCAAATATTAACCTAATAAATATTATAATCAATAAAAACCTAATAAATATCTTAAGTAATCATTAAAATAAATATTCTACAACAGACTAAATCTTTGACTTACCTTCACTTAATGCAATATCCACGGGCAACATACCTTTGTTGTTAGGAATATTAGTTTGGGCACCTATGTAGGATATTGTTTAAATTATAATAGCAACAGGTTACAAAGCTATATATGAAACTCTGATATGTGTGTCAATATTACATACAAGAAAATTTAATCTGTTACAAGTAAAATGTTTTTCGAGTTGATGTAAATTTATTGAATTAAAGTGTAACTTCAATAATTGTTTACTTTCAAAAATGTTTAACACTTTTAACAAGTAAAATTTTAAGCTCTTTCTTTCAAACTTGTTTATTTCCAACTAGCCTCTTCGTGTCCAGCCTTCGGTCCAGATTTAAGGTTCCAATAAAAGTTGTATTTACTTCAAAATTCGAATTATTTTTTTAGATTATATTACACGAATAATATACGAAATTTCGAAAGTAAAGCAACTGATTTCTAAAAATGAATAACACATTCAATTAAAATTAATTTTTATCATGAATTTAAAGACATATAATCTACAGAAAAAAATAACTATGCTTGGCGATATATGGCAAAGTACTAACTAAAAAACGCATAAGTTTTTTTTCCCAGATCATTTAAAGAGAAAAAGTGTATCTACAAAAAGATTAAATTTTATTAAAAAATTTAATTAAGTACTTTTTTAAACGATAACGTCGTTAGCGATGGAATAAGATTGGCGGAAAAGTTGGAGAAATAAAAAGAAATTGTGCATCTGCAGTCAAGATGTAAGATTTATACAAAACTAAAATTGATAAAATAAGTAGAAAAAATAGTCAAATAGCTGAAAATGCATTTTAAACGTAATCAGATTCATTAAGGTGGGCTGTGTCTGCCACATTGCATTCCTTTCACTCAATGTTGACCTATAAGAAAAATAAAATATCCTCTGGTCGCCAGGCATTTAAAGAATTCTTTAAAACAATTATACGTGATTGAAAAGCAAATTTTCTAGGATATCATTTTCCCATTTAGAAAAACAGTGTAAAAAACATATTCAATTTTAAATTACTTGAGAAATACTGATGTATTCTTTTTCTCCAACGCAAATAAAAACATTTAACAGACATAAATTCGAAAAATTGGAAATATAGAAACCTAAAGAATTTGTAGTTCTATCACGTAGTATATTTTTTAATGAATTCTTTAAATGAATACTAGACTCCCAAAGGCCTTTTATTTTCCCTATAGGTTAGTATTGACCAAAAGAAATACAATAGGTCAGATACAAACCCTCTCCCCTTAAGTTACTTAAAGATTTTAATTATTTTAGTTCGTAATTAAAAAGAAAATATAGAAAATGGCGTCAAAATAGATTTGCCAAATTCACTTTAGAATAAAAACCTTTCTACCTCCATACGCCTTTGAACTTTCAACAATTTGATCTGTCTAAAATCTTCGCAGGATTTATCTGAATCATTACAAAATATTTTTATGTAAGTTGATATTCAATTGCAAAGAGGAAAAAAAAAAAAAAAAAAAAAAAAAACGAAATACCCATGATAATTTTGAAAAGAAAAAACTAAAAATTTTTTAAACTTCATTTATTCAATTTATCAATGTAATACCTTTCCATAAATATTGTAAAAAATTATAATAATATTAATAAAAAAAAAACAATAATTAGAATGAAAAAATTGAAAAGAATAATTGAAAATTTTTTTAAAACAGCAACTAACTAATAAAAACTCGCTCTCTGACTTGTCACTTTATTTGTACTCAATTTAAAGTAAAATAAAATGTGCTTTATTGCGAAAAGAGAACACTATAGTGATGGGTATGAGATGGCAACACTTTAGTGTTTAGTGAGATCTTGGCCTGCATATGTTGCTAAATTGTTTAAGTTGAAAAAAATACTAACAAGTTTATAAAATAGCAAATTAAAAATATATACTTTTTACTCAAAAAGTTTCATTTTTACAAAAAATTCATTTTCCCCATTTGAATTTACCCCAGTTGAGTCTAAAATCTTCGCAGGATTTATCTGAATCATCATGCAATGTCACATTATGATCGGTCTAACTATTTCGGATTGCAAGGGGAAAATGCATATATGTATATATATATGTAATATATCAAAATTATTTCACTCTAATATTTCCTTAAAAAACCCTCTCTCCCAATCTAATTCCTTAAAATCTTTTTCCCATCTTCTAAATGTCTTAATCAAAGGAGTGTCCTGGACTTAAAATTCTCTCAATACATTTACCAAACTTTTATATACAATAGATGTAAATTTTCTGTTCATCACGTTTTCTAGCTTTCGCCGGCAAATGGCTCGGCTTTTCTCTTGATCTTAACACTTAAATTCGCTGACTAAGTTTCTTGACCCTTGGGAAAATTCTGTCTTCGCTCTTGGGTACGCCTCTCGTTAAGCAAACTGATTTTTGTGTTTTTCTCTTGTCTGCCGCCAACTAGTGAAGATGTCCTTTTCTAACATCTCTTAAATAAAATTTCGTTTAGACTTTTATCTTATTTTATAACTGCTAAGTTGATTAGGCTTCTCCTTGCCCAGTAACCCGGGCAAGTAAAAAGAATAGAGGCTATAATTTCAAATGTGTCCAGCAATTTTAAAATTCATAGATTGCACACACATATATATGTATGTATGTATGTATGTATGTATATATATATATATATATATATATATATATATATATATATATATAACATACATACAAGCATGTATAAATGCATACAAAGGATTATATATAGAGATAAGTATTGCCATTACCTTGAAGTACAAAAAATCGAACAAGATCTAATCTTCCTTTCAAAGTTGCAAGGTGTAAAACAGTAAAACCTCCTTCGTTCTGATGATTGATATCACAACCTGCAAGAATGCAAATCAAGGTTAAACTATTTAATGGAAATTATATTTCTTATGTCACATATACCAAACATTGTTAACGTCAGTACAAATTGACTCGAAATTGATTTGTGAGATATGTAAAGTGATTTTTTTACTACCTTGACAAAATTATCTCGATTTTCTGAATTTTGAAAATTATTCAAAAATCAAACATTAAACTCATCTACGCAATACAGTATAATGAAAGAGTTTATTTAAATGTGAAACATTCTGTTCGATAAAGAGTGAGAAACGTTATAAAGCTGCAATATGCCCACCTGACTCAAGAAGAAGTCTCAATACTTTTAAGTCTGGTGTCTGAGAATTTATGTAGCCATAGGCAGCAAGATATAATCCTGTATCCCCGTAGTGAGAGACGCTTTGCACATTTGCCCCTATATCATAATAAAAATTACAATGAGTACAATTTCATTAAAGAAGAAGGTACAGATACAATAACAATACAGATGAAAAATTAGTATATTTTTTACAAAGTGTTGTTAATTCTACCTCTTGTATAGGAAGGCCTTACCTCGGTTCAATAGACCTGTAACGACATACTTTCCCACGGTGATCTGCACGTGCATGTACAGCTGTGGGAGGATTTTCCTGGAGGAATTTAGGACTCCAATTGTTCACGTCAAGTTGTATAGATCACGGAATGGCAGCGTAACGGTCAAGCTCGCACAGAGATGTAACCATGAGTTATGGGGGCAGGGACTAAAAATAATGTCAGCTTGCACAAAAGGGGCTACTTTAATGAGCCCACCTGCACTCCCGAAAGGGGTGCAGATGTGGGAAAATTTCCCGAAAACAAACGATTGGAAAGGAAGAAAAAAAGGGCGTTGGGAAGAGGGTGAGGAGTTTGGAAACGAAGTTACGGAGAGGAGTGGAAGTCGGGATTCGAGAGAAGTGGGACATAGAATCCGAAGAGCCGCTCACCGACTTTACTGAACACCACATGAGAAAATATAAACCTGCCTGTTTAATGGAGTAAAGAAAAAATAATATTCACAGTTACTTAACTTAGGCCTCTGTTAATTTTTGTGATACTAGATCATTTTGTAAAAGAAAGATAAATATATGTATAAATCTATGATGTAATATATATTATATTTTCTCAATAATTATTGAGAAATGTATATTTCTCAATCTCAGTATATTTTATTACTGTGTCTTGTAACCGAAATATATAGTTGTAATAGTTAAATACCAAGAGAGTAAATTAATATGTCTATCGTATATACTGTTGGTTGAACGGCTGATGATATTATGTAATTAAACCTACAGATTTAACAAACAAAAAAGTAAAACGCTATTCCATTAGAGGTTCATTGCCACTCCTTTGGTTGGTACCAACATGCCATTAGTAACGCATCTATGCAGCGTTACCAAAGCAAACTTTCCAAATACATTTATTGAATTTTAAAATTTTGTTGTTCATGTATATTATTATGTGAACTGACACTGTAAAATAACAAACCGAAATATTAAAGATTTATATACAGATTGTTTTTATCAAATAAATGTACAACATTACAAAACACAAACTATCTTTCCTTAAACAGATATTTATAAAATAATTAAATTATAACCTGATGATTTAATACTATAAGAAAAGTAAAGCATATAAAGACGATACCAAAAAATTTTTTCATACTAACTTTTTGTAAAAAAAAAAAACGTTCTCTATAATCTAAAAATTTTTGATTTATTCAATACATTTTTAGAAATATATATTTTCAATAGTACAAATATAATATATTTTATTTAATAGTTAATATAAGAGAGTAAAATAAAAATATGTATAAGTATTTTAAATTTGTACTGTTATGATCTTTATGTAACATGAAATGTAAACCTACATGATTTAAAAAAAAAAAAAAGTAAAACGTTATTCTAGACAAAGTTGTTCTCGATGGTTTTTTTAAAGCAAAATGGGAAATAGAATTTATTTAAACTTTTATAATTTTTAATTTTTTTTATTTAACTGTTAAAATAAAAAAAAATATAAAATGTATATATATATGAAGTTGGTTTTTATACAAATTATAAAGTAAAAAACAAAAACAAAAAAATAAAAGTATAAAGTATTAATTTTTTTTTTTTTGTCCAATAATAAATGAGAAGAAAAGAAGACAAATAGCCTTTTCAAAATAATTTATGTTAATAAAATATCAAAAATAAAAAAATTTTTTAAGTTTTTTTTTAAAAAAAAAACTTTCTTTAAAGTATTTTTCAATTTTATATCATTATGAATAAATATTAAAAGTGACTATAATGAAATGAAAAATAATATATTAAATTTAATATTTATATTATAATATGATAAATCGTTTAATAATGATATATATGATAAAATTATTTATAAAAGCAAATATTGAAGAACGTAAAAACTTTATGATAAAAAATAAAATATTTATAAAAATATATATATATAATATATATATTATTATATATATATATATATTTTATATATTTATATAGTATATATATATGTATATGATATATATATGATATATATGTATATATATATATATATATATATATATATATATATATATATATGTATATATATATATATATATATATATATATGTATATATATATATATGTATATATATATGTATATATATATATGTATATATATATATATGTATATATTTATATATATTATATGTATATATATATATATATATATATATATATATATATATATATATATGTATATGTATATAATTATGTATATTTATATATATATATATTATATATGTATATATATATATATATATATATATATATATATATATATATATTGTCTAATATCATATTATATGTGTATGTTAAATATGTTTATATATATGTTATATATTTATATGTTATCTTTTTTATATTACAAAGAACATACAACTTCACAATCACCTCCCCCCGTAAGAAAGAAAGAAAAATTAAATAAAAAAAATAAAAAAAAGAATTAAAAAATAAAAACACAAATAAAATAAAAAAAAAAAAACGAAAAAAAAAAAATATTATGCGTACATTCAAAAAAATAAATAATCGAAAATGTTACCAAAAATGAGTAAGCGCAATGCTGCAGCGTATGTAACAGTTTTCAGAATTGCTGAAAGTTATTACAAAGCCAGAAAACTAAAAAACATTATGATTATTTATCAATGAGCTTCTTTAGAAAAAATTGTAGACAATTAACATGATTAATTTTTATTAGAAACAAATTCAATGTTGAATAACGTACAAATTATTTATAGCGTTATTTTTTTTTTTACATGCATTGCTTGGAGCGAAAGTATTTAAATTTTATCTTTGCGTAGTTTAAACATTTATTCTGAATCTGAAATTATTGACGTATAAAAATTACATTATGATTACAATTATCAATGACCTTGTGTGAATTAACATTTGATCAATTATTTTTATTATGTAAACAATTCTTGTGTCGTAAAGGATAATATACAGTACATAAATATAAGGTGAGTTTTTTTCATTTTATTTTGAAATGTAGTACGTGTGAATTAAAGGGGGGGATAAATTTATCTAATTTTGTATATCGTTTATTGTTATCAATCGGTTATTGTTATCAAAATCACGGTGTCCCAAACTGATCACATCAATATTGAACTTTTGATAAGGTTAAATTAAAATGTTACTGTTAAAATCACTTAAAGCAGAGACTATCGCACTATAGTCATAAGTTCTTCCCTCACATAATTCGATGGAGGATTTAGGAATACCTAAATCGTTGGCATACTGGAGGTCATGAGTCTGAATTCCACTGTTGGCAGGTATGATAGCGAACGATTTAGGAACAACCAATGGATTATATGTAATATTACAGGAGGTGGTTGATTTGGAGAGCTTTTTGAATACATGGGTTTAATGAGACTGGGACATACTGTTTAAAGCCGTTTCCGTATGGTTTCGAACATCCATCCCAGCAGCGGTATTTGAACCCACGAACTCCGGTACAGAAGAGGAACTCCCTACCTATTCACATCGCAGGAGGACTAAATTCTACAGGACAGTAGACTTTTTATTATTTTGACAATACAAAATCTTTTTAACATGGGAATCTATATGGAGGATAATCCATTAGATTACAAATATTTTTAATGAATCTGCATCCTATATGAGCATTTTATATTGTGTAAAAAAACTCGTACATGTTTAAAAGATTACATAACATTTTAATATGAAGTTGAAAAGTTTACATTCTGTATTCTTACCTTGTTCTATCATATAAGAAACGAGGTCTGCATTTCCACTTAAACAGGAACACTAATGATAAAAAAAATATATTTATAAGATTTCACTAATAATCAAAATTACTTTCTTGAATAACTAAGAGCAAAAGCAATGCTCAATTTACTATTTCTTCTTTTAGAGAGAAATGGTATGTTAAAAATTGCTTTTGCTAGAAAATTCACCTCTTTAATTGATGCCGTCATTTTATTTTATTTATTTATTTTGTCTTTACATAAAATCAAGAATCTCCTACAGTAACAACACAGAGTTGCTTAAATAAGGAATTTTAGACTTCGGACAACGTAGTTTTCAAAAAAATTAACTCGACACTAGTTACGTCTGAGAACTGTAGTGCTTACGTATCGGTCGATTTTTCGTCAATAACAGTTTTCTGCAAGAACTATTTTCATTTAGCCTTCTATTCTTAGCCTTCTTTGTAATAATTTCTTTTTAAATGAAATTATTACAAAGAAGTTTCTAGAATATACATTGATCACCATATACTTTAAACATATAGATTTCCCCACTGAGACTTCCTTGAAAACAGGAAAACAGAGTCTGGAACTAGAGGCTGCGTTCTACTGTTTTGCTACACGAAGGATAATGAGACCGGGACCTACTGCTTAAATCCGATTCCGAACGGCTACGAACATCCATGCCATCAGCGGAATTTGAACCCTTAAATTCTGGTACTGAAGAGCACCGCTATACTATGTTCGACCATCGTTCAGGAAAGCGGAGGAGAATTCGCCATGGTCGAAAAGACCGTTTTCTTAGCCGTTTCACTAATTTCCTCTGTAGATAGAAAAAAACGCACAACAAAAAATAAATAAATAAAAAGGGCTTAAAATTAATTGAGGACAGCTATTACAAATCCACAATGTTTTTTTTTTATTTATCTAGTATTTTTACATATTTTGACTTTCGTATTTTCACATCATCATTATTCAAATTTTTGTTCCACTTTGTTCATAATAAATTTTCCATATTTTAAATTTCATAATATATTTGATAAAAAATTGTTTTAATTTTGAGCTTGCTCTTAAACATTCTGTTTGCAGAGCAGGGCGATTTCTTTTTAAGAACAAACACAATAGCATTTATTGCAGGAGCTCTGTTCTATGACATTTCGCCAAAACATCAATATGTTGATCAGTCCTCATTTTACTTTTATATATGTGTGTGTGTGTGAGAGTGTTTTAATTTTAATGTTGTATGTTAAAATACCTCGTGTTAAAAACATTTATAATAATGAATCATTAAAATTCATAAGTTTAAATCTATCAAATTTATTTTCTTAATTCCTTTGATTTAATATTTATTTAATAGTTAAAGTAAAAAGTAATTTATTTTATCTGAAGTATTATTACTTATAAATTATTCTAAATAAATTCAATCCCCCATCTTGCATTTAATACAATAAATTAATATAATTATTCCTTTTTATAAAGATGGTGGCACTAACCATATTACTATCTATAAAATTAATTAAAAATAAATAAATAAACAGTATATCTTAATTTCGTCATTTTTGGGCTGGTTTTTTTTTGTATTATTTCATTGCATGAATAGTAATAACAGGTTTGATCTAATTCTAAAATTTCAGTATTTTATCTGTGGTTTTTGGAGAAATTAAATATTTATTTCTTTTTCAAATGGCAACACATATTCGGCTCGGTGAATCGGTTTTTATTCTGGTATAGCTGCAAATATGGATCATAAAAATGTATCTTTATTTGGTTAATGCTTCAGGGGATATGTGGTATTTTTCTCATTTTAATTTTAAAATAATTTCGTTAGATAGACCTGCATTTGCTATGTTTGTACAGAGAGCAGTGGCCTTATAAAAACGTTTTAAGTCGAAATTGTAATTCCAATACTCCAACGAATTTGTAAACATAGTACCCATTTTAATTCTTTTTCGGTAAAGATGCATTATAGACGCCGTGTTTTTTTTTTTTTTTCGCCAAATTTGGCGTTTTTTGGCGGTTATTTCTGACGTTAGTACCTGACACTATTCGAGAAATTTCAGGATATTCTTGGTGTCGCCTAGGTCAGGTTGTATTTTTTTGTTCTTATCATTTTCTGGGATTTAGAAGTTTAGTTATGGCGGATTTAATTATTTCGGTTGTTTAACTTGACGATTTTTCAAAACACGCGTTTTTCTGTTAGTCTAAAAAAAATAAATAAAAATAAAATAAAATAAAATAAAAATAAAAAAAAAAACATGGTGGACGTCCCGGCGTCTATAATGCATTTGTTCCCTTTTTTCTCTGTAGTTAGACATTATGTTAATATTTTTAATGTAGATTTAGATTCTGCTTTTAATAATCATAATATCTGTGAATACACACACACACACATATATATATATACACATATATACATATATATATATATACACATATATACATATATATATATATATATATACATATATATATATATGTATGTATATATATACACACACACACATATTTTAATATATATATATACATTATATAATATACACAACACACATAATTATATATATATAAACTCTCCATATTTTCCAGCTATTCCGATTCACTTTTTCAATAATCTAAGCCCCTAAATAGGGCGTGGCAAAGGTGGTATTTGCCACAGGCGCAAATCTTCTTGCACAGTAAAGAAAATGGGATCTGACGATAATTCGCCCCAGAGTAGAAAATAAGAAAATTTGAAAAATAATTTTTTTTAATTATAAAATCCAATATTTTAAAAAAATTACTATTTTATGAATTTTCTTATTTTTTAAAATGCTTTGAAGACTACACTTGTTATAGACTTTACAAAATGTTTTACCAAACACTACTAATATGCTTTAACATAATATATATATGGACATTTGTTTTTAAATTTTGAATTTATAAAAGTTATTAAAGCTAAATTTAAATTTAGAAATTTGCCAATATTTTTATGAAAATTAAGAGTGCAAATAAAAATATTTCCCTCAAATAAACGATTGTGTTTATTAGCAAAATAATATCCCCAAAGAGTTCAAAAATATATTTAAGTATTAATAAGGTAAAAACAGAAGAAAAATAAAAAAAAATAATACACTAGGAACATTTTAAAAATTAAAAAAATATTTTGAGCTCATTCTGAATATATGATATAAAAATCCTGTTTATATATTTTCTCACTATATTTGGCTGTAGGGGCGCAGACTAGTTTTTTTTTAAACGGGCGCTAAAGGACCTAGTTACGGCCCTGATCTAAGTTCCCTTTAAACTAAAGCTACTTTCTCTTTTAAAGATTTCGTTCTGGGGTCCAACCCATTTCCGGGACGTATTTCGATGATCATTCTATCTTCTGCTGACTGTGAAATACATGTCGTTCCTTAATTAAAATAAAATTTAAGTTCTACTCAGAATTTTCATTCTCTTCAATGTGGCCTGACTGCATATTACTTCAACAGTCTAGCTATTAGGCTATCTTCTTCTTTCCCAGTAGCCCGGCAAGTAAAAACAATAGGCTATAATTCAATGTGGCTGGCGGATTTAATTTTCACTGTGTATATATATATATATATATATAATTTTATATATATTTATATATATAAAATATATATATTTACATATACAGGGCAATATTTGAGAGCATTATTAATAATCAAATATTTGTTTAACTATTAATTCTCTAAATTTTATGGGGATAAATAAAATTGTTAATTTAAACTTAATTTTTGCAGTCATCTTCATCTTAAAATGTGTGAAATACAAGACATCAATTCATAACTTTCAAATTAAAATAGCCTTAACCCATACATAGGAAGTGTAAATTCAAAGAAATAGAACGTCTTTTTCTAAAAATTTATAAAATTCTACAATAAATTGATGCACTCAAAAATGTATTGTTGGAAGAATCAAATAGAAAACTCTTATAACACTTGGGTGCTTTCTTGAGTAGGTGACATTATGGATATTTAGAAAGTTTTTCAGGTTTGCTTAGCATCGGAGAATTTTAAATTTCAGGGAGCAACGCATGCAGCACTTAAAGAAACAGCAAAAAGCAAACGAACTTATTTACGAATTGTTCAGGCGAAAATGGTTACATAATACTGGGAAAGATCCGGTTCGTCCTGTTTTTCCAGGAAGCAGTTATTTAGTTAAATTCAACGATGCAAAGTAATGATAGTTTGAAAAACCTTTTTACCAAAAATAAGGATAACTTCTCCTCCTGAGTGAAGTAATTTACATCGTATTTCTCTTTTTCAATCAAGGCTTTGCAAAATTTGTAGTGCTCCGGGTTAAAAGAGGTCTAAAAGGAAAAGAGGAATATATAAAACTGAAAGATAAACAATAAAATATTTCCAGCTTTGATGGTCATGAATAATGCTTCACGGATTTTAGGTACTTTCAGGAATAAAAAAATAGATGCTAAAAATAGAAAATTTTCAAATGTTATAAATGAGATATTACTTAATTCAATATAATTTATCTGCACTGGTAATTGATTAGTCAACTATAAACATAATTTATTTGTTTATAATTTTGCAGTAGAATTAAAAAAAAAAAATGTGTATCAGCTCGCCTGCATCTGTTCACCTTTTTATTTTAATAAGTCTGCAATTTGTTAGTACTGTAGTATTACACACTGAAATAGTGTTTGATTTT
>CM063498.1:198235354-198290354 GCA_032207245.1 Pardosa pseudoannulata
TACATCTAAATTTACCGCTCTATTTTTTGATAAAAAAAATTGGTATAGATGCATTATAGACGCCCTGTGTTTTTTTGTTGCCAAATTTGGCGATTTTTTGGCGGTTTTATGGGGCGATGAGTGGTTTGGTGTGTTTTCCCTGACTTTGAAATCGGGTATGGTCAACACCTGCTAATGGCAGCTCTAATGTGTTCTTGCACCCCATTGATGCACGTGATTCTTGACGTTAGTACCCTGCACTATTCTAGAAATTTGCATCTTAGCTGTTCTTTTGGTTTCCAGTCGAACTAGGGGGCTTACTCTGGACATTGCGGTTCGTTTCGAACCTTCGTTGTGACGTCACTTTGACGTCAGCTTGATCATTTGCTTACATAATGTCCGCAAGCTGACGTCAAAACACGTCATAACAAAGGTTCGAAACGAACCGCAAAGTCCAGAGTAAGGGCCTAGGTCAGGTTGTATTTTTTTTTGTTGTTGTTGTTGTTCTTATATTTTCTGGGGTTTAGTAATTTAGTTATAGTGGGTGTAGTTATTAAGGTTCTTACTATTTTTGAAATTGTTAAAAAGTATCAGGATATTTTAACGTAAACAAGATGCTTTGGTTTGGAACATTTTTGTTTTGTTCCTATTATTTTCTGGGATTTAGTAATTCAATTTTGGCGGGTGTAGTTATTTCGGTTCTTACTATTTTTGAAATTGTTAAAAAATATCAGGATATTCTTAGGTGTGAGGTGGGTTTTGCATTTCATTCTAAACGTCAAATGTGTGGTAACAACAAAATTCTTTTTTTTTTTAAGAATTAAGGGAGGTATGAGTGTTGAAGAATGTTTCTGCTGCTATCCTTTCCAATTTTCCTCTGTTATTAAATTTATTTTCCCTTTCTTTTATTACAAGGGGAGGGGGTTGAGTGGGATATAACATGGGAATCTAAAATCAGTGGGATCTAACATGTGAATAAAAATCTAACATGTGAGGGGGGCCCTCACATGTTAGATTTTTTATAATGTTAGTGTTTATTAAAATGCTATATATTGTGTTCATTCTGTTGATATTGTATATTATAAATATTACTAATCTGTTATTTATTTTTAAATAACATAAAAAATTATAATTCTTATGCTCATTTTATTTTAATAATGCTTTAAATTGTTATTCTGCCCTTTTCTTTAAAAGTTTAGTTTTGTTAATGTTGTGTTTCAAATTCTACTTGGCTATTTTTCAAAACACGCGGTTTTCTGTTGGTTTCAAAAAAAAAAAACATGGCGGACGGGGCCGGCGTCTATAATGCATATGTTCCAAAAAATTAAATGAAACTGGAACTGAAACTATTCACTTTAAATGCATTCCAAGTGCCCTGACGTGTCTCCAATCAAATTAACGGGCATTCGTACCTTTAAAAAAAGCTATGTCAATTAACCCCTTCTCGACCAACATCTCGTATACGTTACTCAGCGATTTCACTCTTATTAGTCCAATGTCGCCTCCACGCGATGATCTCCGGTTGATATAGAGAGCAGCGTCGCGTATGCGTAATAGGAGATCTGAACACTTTATTTTAATTTTGAAATGCTAGATTTAATTACTTGATGGCTTTAAATGGTAACGGTTTTCACAATGGTGGACTCATACAGTATTTACTTGCTGGTCCTCAAGGAGTTAAGCGGCATCCTAAAACATGGACTCTTGAAGATTGTATAGGAAGAGTGGAACGAAATCAAGCTTGATGTTTTATGAAATGCTCTGTTATCTTGTAAATCAAGATGTAATATGATAGTTCATAACAAAGGCTATCAGACTCAGCTACATTGTTCCCTCGCCACTTCGAGCTTCATGTTTGGCGGTTTTAGTGCTTCGCGGGTTTTTCCGAAATAATCACCAAAAAATAAAAATGAAAATATACAACCATGCCGGCAGCCACATTGCGAAAAGGAGCGTTGTTTCGTGTTGATGAGCGAGAGAGAAGGATATCTGCATGTCAAACAAAGATGAGTTGACTCAGAGTACATACCACGGGCTCTCACAATGCGCGTGATTGGTTTCCGGTACGACATCGACCAATGAGAGAAAAAAACAGAGAGAGAAGACAACAACTACCCATCAACATGTTTCGCTCTAAGGTAAAGCCCCTTACTCTAATGTCAGTGTCTCCAGCAGAAGATTCTCTGAGTGAGCCTAAAGCTTCTACAAGGCAAGTGAGAGCCTCTCCTTCGCCATCAACACCAGACTCTTCGCCTCCCTCAGAAAGCAATGTGGATTAATATTTATTACTGTATAAGGTTCTATGGTTTTGTAATTAACCTTGTAATTAGCACTGATACGTTTAAGTAAATACGTATACTGTTGTAATTTTTGTTTTAAATGTATAAAATATTAATACTGTTACTATATTTAAAACATTCGTGTACACACAAACACGAAAATTCCTACTTCGCGGTTTTTCAGCTTTCGCGAAAGGTTTTGGTCCCCATTAACCGCGAAAAACGAGGGATCACTGTATTAGAAAATAAAATTCTTATATTTGTTTATATATGTGTGTGTGTAAAATAGTTATAAAAGTGTATGAACATCTTTTGTATTTGCAAAGTATAACTATATTATAGTGTGCTGGAAGTTCCTCAGAAAGTCAATCTACTACGCGCAAGGGTTATTTTATGTGTGTGTGTGAGCGAAAGCTCGCCCCTTATGAAACGTAAGTTCAAGGTAGTATAAAAGAACCGACAAAATAAGTCGGCCATATCAAAGCACTTTATGGCTCTGCTGCGGCCGACTTATAAAAGAGCGGTAACCTATGACTTGCGGTGATTTTTCAGCAATAAAACAGAAAGGATGTAATAAAGAAATTGAGAAAGTTATTTTTCAAAAAAAGAAATAACACATTAAAGAGAAATTTTATTGTTATTGTTAATCTCTGGTCAATCAATGATCTGGCAAAAGAATCCGCAAAATCAGTGAATACGGAAGGATCATTTAAAAGTTTTCTTTTCTAAAATTTAAACAATCAAGAATATGGAAAGGGAAGCCTGGTCAGATTTGCACTAATGTTAACCCAGTAAAATATTCCATCTTGCTGAAAAGAAGATAATGTGAAATAATATGTTAGTCTAGTGTGTTTGCTATATTGGACAAATATCTCTAGATCTTGTGCGGGTAAGTTCGACTTAACAGCCTAATGACTGAGTTTGGTGCCCCTAAATTTTGCCGCCTGCATGCAAGGCATTCGGTACACCTCCAGGCCTCCTAAAATGACCCTGAACAGTGTTATTACTTTCGACAACAGAACAATAAAATAACACAATACAGGGTATCCAGCAATTAAAAAAATCAGGAATATTGGGAATTATCTTAGAATTTGGCAATTCTGGAATCAAGGAATTATCAAGAAAATTATGATGATTTTTAAAAAAAAAATCAAAGAATTTTCCACAAAAAAAAGTTTGAAAACTAACGAATTCCACCAGTTAAAATTAAAATGATAATAATAATGATAATAATAATAATAATAATAATAATAATAATAAATTAAATTTTAAAAAATAAATGCTTTTCAATCGCTGACCTTTTGTAAATTTTTCAATTCTTATTCACTGTTAAATGAGAATATGAAGAAACAAAAAAGGGAATTTTCAGAAAATGAAAAGAAAAACTAAAAAGAAAAAATCAAAACTGATTAAAATACAGTTGGAACGAAAAACGTCAACAAAGAAACTAACAAAGAAATGAATTCATGTAGCAAATAGGATCTTTAAGATAATAATGCACAATTTTTAACTATTATAAAAGTCTTTATTATTTAAATATAAATAAAATGTGAAAAAGCAGAACTGCAAGAGTTGTTACAGTTTATCTTATAATTATTTTAATAAAATTCATGAATCTTCTGTTCCTCACGTACGTTATTCTGAACACCCCAAAGACAGAGAAGAATATTTTTAAGTTTTAAATGCAATGTGATTTTATTTATTTATATTAAAATATATAACTTTATTTAAATATAACTTTACATCTAAAAATAGTTTTATAAAGTAAGTGAAAGGTATTGTATATTAAATAGTGTGAATTTTTCAGGGATAAAAATTTGAGTTACAGATAAATATCAGGAAATTTTTAAATGATTTTACCCTTGTCACCTATTAATAAATATCACGAGAAAACTTACTTTGGCTAAGTAGAAAAGAACTGGTGATGCCACTTTCATAGAAGAAGATCGTCTCCCTATATCATATATTAAAATTAATAAGAACTTCAAAATAATTTCCAAGCATATACAAAAGAAAGAAGTTTTACTGACCTTTGATTAAGAAAATGATTACTGATGAAACGACAATAAAAATTATCAGTGTAAAAAGTATGTTGTGAATGTTCAATTTGCAAACATTTAATGGCTTTTCTTTCATTCCTTCTTTCGTCAGATTTTCAGCTAGAGAAGATTAAATCTTTTATAAATACTTATTCTATTATTTTTAATAAAGTTTGTGTCTTAAGCACTATAGATCATTTTCCTGTTTAACTAAAATCTGTTATAATGAACATTAAAGAAAGTAACACTAATAATTAAAGCAATATAGGTATACAACTAGAAGAAAAAGATAAAACATCAAATAAATATAATGAACTAAAAACGTAATTACTTTTCATATCTACAGTCAACCAAAACACTTATTGAATCATCAAGATTAATTAATAAATTAACAGAAATTTAAAAATTGGGTTTTTTTTAAATTACAGTTTTTAAATTCTAAGAGAAAAAATTCCCCAGTTTAGTTTATTGATTTCATTTTGAAAAAGTGTAGGAGATTTCATTACCAATTTTGATAATGTCTAAATTTTAAATTTGTTATAGTTCTGTGGTAATTAAATTGAAAAATTTTATTGATAAAACAGATATTCACTTTAAAAAACATAATAAAGAAAAAATATTCTATAAAAAAATAAAATAAAATAAATATTACTTATTCAAAGGAAAAAAACATTCTATAGAATTAACATATTATTCACTTGAGTCTTCAACGAGTGATGCGGAACCCTAGGGTTCCCTAAGACTTTGACAGACGTTCCACAAGCGATCATCACTATTTGCTTAGTCAAAACGCCAAAACTTTTAGTAAAAATTTAAATTTTTATAAACGACTGAATCCTTTTAAAGGCAATTTATTTGTAAAAATAAATATATAAATAAATATTTTATAGATAAAATAAAAATCTTAAATTTTGTAAAAGTCGTATGCTTTAAATTATGCACACGCATTACGTCACATATTAATCTCCGTTCTTTTTGCATCTTCTTGCCTGCTTCTAAAGATGCCTACGCATCTGGATCCTCTGAGATAAAGTCGACCCCCTGGGTTCCAGCATATATTCCGTGCTACCGAACCAAAACCAAAATATTCTTGCTCTTGTTTATTATAGAACAGGGTTGTCCAACTGGCGGCCCGTCAACTTCTTATTCAGTATATTTCTTTTTTCAGAATTTTATGGTATCAAGAAGCATCTGAGACTACCATTCTTGGTCAAGCCAACGTTCCCGAAGTTTCCTCTTGATCGCAAAATTGTTTTATAATCCTTCTGTTCCATTGTTCTATTACTAATAATTCAACTATTAATTGTTATTGTATAAGAAGTAAGAGGTTATTGTTCAACTTTTCCAAACTGCGGCTCGCCAGGTGATCAGTGACCGGAATTCTGGCCCGTGGGCTTTTTGCAGTTGGACAGTCCTGTTATGGAATATATTTTAGTCAACCAAAATAAAATTTATTAGCTGCCATACCCTTCAATAACTTATTAAGATATTTGTATTTTGATAAAATAGAGATGCAATAATAATTTCGTAAATTCAAGTAGAATAAAGCTTCAATATTCTACTTTTTCTACCGCTTCATAGGTTTCGCCTAGGTGTTAAAAGGTTGAATACCCCTGATTCACTCTAAAGAAAAATCATCTTTGAAATAAATAAATTTTTGAAAAATTAGATTTTTAAAGTTATTTGATGATAAGTTTTCGGTAGTTTAGTTTTTGAAAGTATTTTCGGTAGACTGTACAAACCAAATCCGTGATTCATTATTTAAGTTTATGAAGTTCATATTTCAACCACTATTTTTTATCGAGTCTGGGACAGATTATTTTCACAATTTTTAATTGTTAATAATTCACAACCTCCACAATCTAGTTACCTCTCGATATTGGAGTCTATGAGTATAAAAATCATCCATCCCCCTCCCAATTTTCTTATGAAATTCTGGAGTTTATTGAATTTCATTTTAACATTACAATAAAAGTGAATTTTCAAATATAATTTTTCTTAGTTGCATCTTAATCAAAATTTAATATTCAAGTTTACTGTATTGTTTGAAGATTTGAATATTTGGAGTTTACTGGATTTTGGATTACTTCTTTTAGAGAATAACATAAAAGCATATTTTCAAATATATTTTTTTATATATCAATATAACGTTTAGTGAAACATATTACACAAGATTTTACACAGAATTTCATTTCAGGCCGCCGTTTGTACACTCGTCAGTCAGAAAACCGAAATTTTAATCAGGGTTGCTACAGAAATTTATATTTAAAAAAAAAAATCCGTAAGCTTTCCTTCCTCTTTTCAAGTACCGAAAGATGGCCGAATGATTAGGGCACTGATTTTCGGAATGGTTCGAATCCCACTTTGGCTTTTATGTTCATAGCCGTTCGGAATCGACTTTAAGCAGTAGATTCCGGTCTCATTACCCCTCGTGTTGCAAAAAAAAGTACGTCGGAGCGCACCAGATCAAACCTTTTTTCAAGTTAGAATTAGAGGAATAGCACATTTTTAGAATTTTAACCAGTTAGCAATGCTGAATTCACTTTTTTTTTAGGGGGGGGGAGAAATTTTATAGTTGTTTTCAGTTTCTCATAAAATTATGCATAGTAATAAAAACAGTATAAAATTTTGAATTTGTTTTTTAGTATAAAATAAAAACTTTATACCAAAAATGTAGTTAATGAAGTACTGCAACTTTAATAAAATAGAATAAATTTGTTTGTTTTTTAAGTAATTCTTACAAAAATTTTACTAGCATAGTTGATAAAAAAAGCGATTTTTTTTCCTTTTTCCCTCGGTTTTCCCGATTTGCAAAATAAATGTATAAAACTCCCTAAACTTTTCCGGTATTTTAATAATTTTTCGAATTCCCTTAGTTTTTCAGATTTTTCCTGTTTTTATCCAGGTCTTGTAGCAACCCTGTTAATTGCATTTCCTTCATCGTATTTGGCTAAACGTGCCCTCAGTACAATCGATAGTTTACTAAAAAAAGAAACATTAATGAGCTTGAAGATTTACGAATGATGATAATGATATTGGAACCCAACATCAACAAATTGTTAAAACTCTGCCATCTCATTATTTCTTTTATTTTATGCTAAATTTTTAATAAACTTTTTTTACTAAATTTAATGGATGTTTTAATTAATTCCAATTTTGTTTTTCTTAAAAGATAGACAAAATGTATATAAATAATATGCAACAATATTTTAAATTCGGTATAAGTAACTATAATAAAAGAGGGGATAATTTTATAAAATGGAATCCTGTTTTCTCTTCACAATATATTAAAAAAATAAATAAGGAAAAAACAAGCATGAGAAGAAAAAGTTGAATACATATTTTTTTTTTAAGATTTGTATGCATATAATAATATAATAAAATAGTAAAGTAAAATAATTATCTAGGAAAATTTCAATTTCTACAAATAAAAAAAAAAAATTTTACGGATGGGGGGGGGGATATGTTTTACCACACTCCCTTGATCCCCTCGTAAGTACGACATTGATAATTTCTACTGAAAAGAGAAGGCTTTTTAAAAGTCGATTTTATTAAGAAAAATACTCTCTGATCTCATTAGAAACATTTTTAAACATTGTTTTACTGTTCACCTATTCATTGCTTAGCCCTCGTGTTGCAAAAAGTAGCACTCAAAACCAAACCAAACCTATTCATTGCTACCATATAACACGCCTAGTCAAATGTAAAACCATCATTGGAAGCACAAATGTGTTCGGTGAGGCTTTCGCGTCGGTCCATTCCCCTGTAATTCTTATTTTAGATGCCATTAATCGATAAAATGGCATCTTGTGTTGCATATAAATGCACAAACAAAATAACGGAGAATCTTACTGAGAAGTAAGACTTTAACTGTTTATGGGATGATTAAAGGTGACCTTTAATTTAATTGTTATGTTTAAAGGTAAAGCAGATCTCATTTCGAAAAAAAAAAATTAACTAATTCATGAGTTTCTGAATTGCAAACAACATTAGTTTGGAACGCGTGACATGCGTGTCAATGTAAAGAATAGCTAAACGATTTTATTATCGATCAGTTATATATTATTTTTCCTCTGTTATATTTCTCGCACTTGCTCGACTACATTTCTTAGAAAATTACGTGGATATTTCTTAGACATGCAAGGATAACAAAGAGATCACACAAAAGCAGTGCTTAAAATTACTCATCAATCTACTGCGTAAATGGGAATATGTTTGAAAATTTTATTAATAACTAGCAAAACTGGCAATTTTCTATCGGGGGGGATTAAAAACAGGCATAGCAAAAACAAGTTTATACCATGAAAGTGACAGAAACTAAGAAATAATACTAATAAATTTTATCTTCAGGGATTCATAATATACAGTCATCACAAATATCACGTAAAAAGTTATCTATAAATGATGATAATGAGACTGAGTGAGACACTCTTAGTCAGTATTATTATAACACTCAAAAATTGTAACATCTCAGATTAATATCCAGCAACAGTTTTGTTTAGAGCACTATGGTCTACTGTTT
This sequence comes from Pardosa pseudoannulata, assembly GCA_032207245.1. Classification (NCBI taxonomy): domain Eukaryota; kingdom Metazoa; phylum Arthropoda; class Arachnida; order Araneae; family Lycosidae; genus Pardosa; species Pardosa pseudoannulata. Next base: position 198,244,174 of record CM063498.1, read on the forward strand.
TGCTACACTGAGGCTAATAATACTGGGACCTACTGCTTAAAGTCGATTCGGAACGGCTACGAACTCCTCTGCCACAAGCAGGATTCGAACTCGTGAGCGAAGGTACTAAAGAGCAGAGCTCTACCCATTTGGCCGCAGTTTGGACTTCTGGAACGGTAGATGATCTTGGTAAGGGGCTATTCATAAATAATGTCACACATTCTTTCAAAACTTTTGACTTCCGCCCCCCTTTCTCTTTGTCACAAAGTGTTACACTTCAAAATACTCCCCCTTCCGCATCCCGTGGAGCCTGGATACACTACCTAACAGCATGTACCTCCATGGGGAAAAGCTGCTAAAAATGATTAACGATAGGAAAAAGAATCTCTGGTACAAACAATTAGCAAACAACACACCTCCAGAAAAAATCAAGGGCAAAGATGAAATGGTTCGCATACAACATTGACAACATAAAGCACAGCAAGTTACAAGTTAACAACACAATACAACAAGATATTATGTGTCAAAGACAGGTAATAAGATCAACCCTCCAAGCTTCCCACACGCAAACAATCAGATGACGTAACTTTACACTAGGACTCTGGCAGACCCCAAGTTATTGGTTGGAAGTTGGTTGGGATTGATTGTGAGTTGGTTGGTTTTTGTTGTTAGTTGGTTAGTTATTTGGTTGGTTGGTTGGCTAGGCAAAATAATTCACTCAATTATCTTTCTTAAAAAAAATTTTAAAAAATGATAAAAATCACCAAAAAAAAGAACCCGGTTTACTAGACACAAAAATATTGCCTCTGCTTTTTGGAAAAGTAGCTGGTTAGATGCTGGTATTTTTGAGCAAGCCGTGTCACAGGGGTTCAGCAGAGTGTTCCAAAGTTCCATTCCAAGCACTCACGTGCTAGGATTCTGAGGCCAAGGACTGCGACTGTCCCCTCTCAAAATTTCCTGCTCTCCTTTAGGCCAACCGGATTCTGTCTAGGAGTGCAAAGAGCAAAATTCATCAGGCTACAAGATTAGCCCTCTTTCTGGTCAACGTGTGCCATCCTCACTAACTCTGGCATCAAGAGGCCCACTACAGCATTTAGTAGTCTTCCAAATTCTTCAAACGACCGCTACTCACCAGTGGCTCCTGAGGCTCGACAAGCTTCCACTGGGTACTGCTTCAAAATTTACAGGACTCACTAGAGCAAAAGTCTCACTTTCACCCTAGCGGTGATCGTTAAAAAACGAAAGGCTCACCCCTTTGCCTTAATACGATTAGCGTATGGCTCATCCGTGCTTGGTTTGACCAAGTGGTATCAGAAGCAACAACGACAAAGATTATATACTGTATACAAAAAGAAATGGTTTCTGTAAAAATTTGAAGCACAAAATATAACAGAGAAATGAATTTTAAAGGATTATGTATTTAATTGTGCAATTATTATTTCTTAATATTGAAGGAACAAAATTACCATTCAAATACACTTACGCCACTTTTCCCACAAGGCATTCAATAGCATAGGACTGAATTTTGCTAATCTTTCTGAATTTGTTTGACAAGGTTACCTATACTAGATGCAGGATTTTTGTCCTTTTTATTTATTCTAAATTTATAACTATTCGCAAGCTACTTCTTTCAAAATTAAAATCATTTGACATTTTATTCGTCTCGTGCTTGAAATACCCTTTATGTGGTGATCATTTCCATTATTAAATTGACGAAATTTTTTTTAAATAACCGTATTGTTATTGTTGGCATTATTATCGGCCGATTTTTTTTTTAGCTTTTTTCTTTCTGCGTCGTAAGGGGACGCATCACCTTTAAACAACTTCAAATTGAGGAATTTTTGTTATTTTTCGATTTGCCATAACTTTTTTTCTTACAATGAAAATTACTTGGAAATTTTAGAATTTGTTCTCTAAATCTAGTTAATCATTTTTCTGTATTTATTTTGTTTCTGGTAAATAAGAACTTCTTTTTATATAATAAAATAAAAGTGCTGTTTTGAAAATTTAAAAATTTTGCTGTCACACTGCTCGCATTCTTACAGCAACACAAACTATATTTCAGCAATAATTTTTGCATTTTTATAAACAAGAAACATTAGGTATTATTCTTTACCTATTTAAAATTTAAAAGTTATCGGAAATTTTACACCAGGAGAATAAATTTTCAAAAAATCTAAAATAACGTTGAAAAATTAAATTTCAAATAAAATAAATATCACAAAAAATAAAAAACTTTCAAAAAAGTAGGTGGAGTTTCATTGTAGTACTATAATGTACTTACCTTGAAAATTATAGATCCATACGTGCAATAGTTTTTTTAGAGTGCGCGCAAGTTTAAAAAACATCATTTTGAGTAAAATGCATTTGAGGTTAAAACTTTAGATATTTTCATCCTATTTCCATTAAAACATTTGATAAAATAGTTTAAAATTGCCTATATGCATACATTGTCCCTCCTGTTTCCAATATTTTTACTTTTATAGCAATTTTATATCTTTTTCTTGCTTTGCAAGCCACTAACGTAAGCATCTCAGCCATGATTTTAGCCGAACGAATCAGCTGTTGATCACTGTTGTATGTAAATATTCTTGCATAATTACCAATTTGTTAAGACAGTTGTTGCATAACACTGGTACAAACAGCATGACCATCATTAAATTCATAAAATGCATCATTTACTACTTTTTGAACAATATTTGAATCATAGACAGAAGTTTTCAGGCATACTTTCAAAATTGAAGAACAGAATTCTGTATATAATCTCCTAAACATTTTATGAGCAAAACTAGCATGCTAAGATCTTTAAACATGTTTTTAATTATTTATTATAGAAGATAGAATTGAAATTCTATAAACTAAAAACACTGAGGTTGATTTTCCACTATTAATATTCTAAAGTATTTCATAATCTTTACACTAATATGATACAAAATTACAAAACTGACATGCCAAATATTTACACATATAATCCTATAAAATTTTAATACGTTCATTTAATAAAACATTTAAATGCTGTTTTGTTGTTGATACGATTTAATAATCATATGTGGAAAAAAATAAATGAATAACTGAATATTTTTTAGTGTGTAAGAATATGAAAACCATTTTATATACAGAAAACACTATTAAAGTTTAAATTATAGAAGTTTTCAGTTTACCTTTGTTAAAATTATATTAAAACAGTTTAAAACTCTCCTGCTGCATACACTGCAGAGTTAGCACAACCCATTCAGTTAACAATTAATCTTAAAACAGTTTCAACGCTAAAAGTGATGACACAACGGCAGGAAGAAACATAAACACCAGCTGGGTGATATAATGCCCCGTTCTACCAGTGTTTCTTTTTTTATGTTATAGTTTTACAGGTTCTAATTCGAATATTTCAATGGGGTTTGTTTTAAACGATTCAGAAAAACAAAAAATCGATTTTTTGTAGGTTTAAAGGTAATGTCTCCCCTTAAATACGATAAATTTTGATATTTTAGTCAATTTATTTTTATGCGGCTTTTTTAAATATATTCAGATTTTCACTATACACACACACACACACACACACACACACACACACATATATATATATATATATATATATATGTGTATATATATATATATGTATATATATATATATATATATATATATATATATATATATATATATATATATGTAATATGGGCGAGACTCATTCAAAATCACGACACAGTTTATTTCTGGTAAGAAACATGAAATCCATGCAACAGGCAAACACTTTAAAGGCGCCTCCACACTATGGTCCACTGCAAGCCATCACCACCGTCTGGAGGGGGGGTGGCTTATCGTGGCCGATGGCAGCAGACAATAAAATAGCCTTGGCGGACGATGGCTTCCGAGGCGGTTTTTCTCCAAACATCAAAGGCAGCCAGATGCGCAACTAAAGTGCGCAGTAGACCCTATGGACGAATCAATGCATTCAGCTCATTCAGTGGCTCAGCGTGTGGATGCGACCCGTGAACCATCGTTCGAGGTCACCATCAGGAAGTGGTGAACAACTGGCCATAGTGTGTAGGCTACATTACAATCGCGAGCACATAGACCATGTGATCCCGCACATAAGCTTTTCAAGTAGGGATTGCTCAGGTAAAACGACTACGAATAATACCTAAGCACAATTGATCACGTGATAAAAAAATACCCATGTTTAAAGAGAACGCGCTAACTATTGGCTAAAGTAGTACAGACAGAAGCTGAATTAGTTTGGTTTGGTTTGGAGTGCTACGGTCTACTTTTTGCAACACGAGGGCTAATGAAACTGTGGCCTACAGCTTAAAGCTGATTCCGTATATATATATATATATATATATATATATATATATATATATATATATATATATATTCAATATAATTGCGAAACAATAAGATTTATGTGTATGGTTTACTAAATATCTATTATTTCCTAAGTATATACCATTTATTTAAGCAACCGTCAACACCGAATCTTGCGTAAATCCGTTTAGGTCGTGATCGGAATCATCGTTTCAAGTCTCGAACATGGTACTGGTCTCGAATTTTGTAGTCCCATTTTTTACTTGATAAATTTCTCTCTATCCCTTTAAAATTTCATTCATCCCACTTTGAATTTTATTAAAGCTCCAGTATTTGCATTCATAGCCTTAAGTTCTAAAATAGACATTACTGTTTAAAAAAACACAAAAGCTAGCCCATCATAATAGCTTTGTAATTTCACAATGTTAGATTCGTGTAAGTATACTCAAACTTCAAGAGGATATTAGTATTTGTTTCGTTAGATTTTTTTTTATTTGTCAGATTAAAAAGCATTTTTAAAGAACTAAAAATGGTGGACTAATCTGCTTCTTTAAATATTTATCGGCTAGATATAACTTGTTCTTCTTTAGTCTTACGATTTATTTATTTGTTGTTAGTCAAATTATTTTATCTACATAGCTTTAATAAAATGATAAATGTTAATTATTTCTGTTGGCATTTTGTAGGGAGTAGGGAGATTATTCCAATGACAGGCGGGGCCCCAGTGCCTTTTATACTGACGAACTTCTCGAGTTTATCCGTGGCACTTTCTGCTGTTAAGTCAAGCATCTAAGCATTAAGACTATAAAGACTTAATGCTTTAAAAAGTTGTTACACATTCCATATAACCATTTCAGGCTATCACTTCATATACTATCTATACTATGATACTACTAAAAATTTTGTTTACTAGGTTGATAATACTTTTGAGGGAAGAAATGGAAAGACAGTTCAAACTCAAACCAAAACAATTAAGTTTGGCCGTTCAAATCGTATCCAATTAGAAGGAAAATGAAGAGGCATTTCAAAAGATATAAAATCTACAGTATAGTTCTGCAATCCACGTCAGACATAAATTTATCTCGTACTGGAACAGTAAAATTGTCTTAAAGACATATGAGATACTTAGTAATTATTGGTAAGATATAAGAAATATATATATATATATATATATATATATATATATATATATATATATATATATATATATATATATATATGTGTGTGTGTGTGTGTGTGTGTAATATATCAAAATTATTTAACTTTAATATTTCTTCAAAAAACCTCCTCTCTACCATTCTAATTCATTTAAATCTCTTTCCCAGCCTCTAGATGGTTTAATCAACGAAGTATTTTCCACTTAACATTCCTTTCTGTCATAAAACTGTAAACTTTCTGTCGATACAGCAGTTTCCCAGCTGTTGGATGGTTACGCGTTTTGCTGATATTGCATTTAATTCGCCTATTAAGTTGTTTTTTACTGTGGGAAAATTCTTGTTGTCATCACTTTTGGGTGCATTTCTGTCAGAGCAGAGTGAACTCTGTGGCTTTTGGTTGTCTGTTGTTAAGTAGAAAGGATGTACGTTGTTATCGCTCTGGAATAAAGTTTAAATCAGACTTATGCGTTCTCTTCAATGTCGGCCTGACTGCATTCTCATTACTTATAGCTGTTGAGCTATATATATATATATATATATATATATATATATATATATATATATATATATATATATATATATATATATAAGAAAAATTTAAAGTAAAATTTATGTAACATACTTTAATAATAGTACATGCAATTTTGCGAAAATTAATCAATTATAAAAAATATGTATTCTTTTCGATAAAATAAGAGAATGAAAATATCAGTTTTTAGCTTTTTCCATCTTAAATAATATTTTACTGGAAGATAAGGGTGCTTAGGTTTCATTTAATTATGGAATTTTCACAAGCCCATTAATTTAAAATAAAATCAGAACTATGTGAATAAGACGTGGCTTACTCATCATTCCAATGCCCTGAACTAAAGAATGTACTTTCAGCACTGGGGCTTGTATCATTCTTGATGCACCAATTCTTGGGAAATAAAAATGTAAAACTTGTTTTCCTTCCTAATTGTTAAAATCTGTAAAAATAGAGGAAATTAAGTAACACGTAAATAGTGACACGGATGTAACATATTTGAACAAGCTACAAAGTAAGAATATACTTCAATTGTTTATTGCATTTTTTTAACCACGAATAAAATTTATCAGTCCTTTTAATTCTTTAGTTACTGCATAATTTCATAACAATTCAATTCTTTTTTCAACAAAGAAATTATTAAAACTATTTAAAGCAAGATGATTAAATTATATTCATTACCTGCAGAAATTAAATGATAGATCTTTAACGTCTGTATTCCTTTTACTCATAAAAGCTTACCCTGTTTTTCAGATATTATAATTTTTGATGCAAAATTATGTATTCAACTACAAAATTGCAAAAGAATTTTTAAGTATTTTTTTAGGTTGTATTTCAATCAGTATGAAGTTGAGAAGAAACGTAGAGCAGACGATTTAATTTACTGTTGTTAATTTTTTGACTATTATTTTATCCAAAGGCCCCACCACACTATTGTTCTCTGCAAGCCATTACCACTGTCTGGAGAGGGTATGGCTTATCGTGGTCGACGATGGCAGACGATAAAATGACCTTGGCGAAGGATGGCTTCGGAAGCGGTTTTTCTTCATAGATCAAAGGCAGCCAGATGAACAACCAAACTGAGCAGTAAACCCTATAGATGAATCCACGCACTCGGCCATTTACGGGCCCACTGTGTGGAAGCAACCCGTAAACCATCGTCCAAGGTCACCATCACGAAGTGGTGAACAGTTGGCCATAATGTGGAGGCTACACCAAAGACAGCCAGATGCGGTACTAAAGTACGCAGTAGACATTGTGGACGCTTCCACGCGCTGGACTCATTTAGTGGCCCAGTGTAAGGATACAACCAGTGAAAAATCTTCCAAGGTCGCTATCAAGGCCAGTACTGTAATGATGGCTAGTGTAGAAGAGGCATAAAAATGTATTTGCCAGTCTCGTAATGATTAATGCGTACTGATTGCATATATTTTAAAATAAGAGATTCGAGTATTATGAGACAGTAACTAACTACTCTAAATGACTATAAATACATAAATTTAATACTGTCTAGTATTTTTTATGTATTTATTAACATTTGGTGAAATTTTACAGGGAATTTTTTCTAGATTCTGTTGTTGTGAACGTTTGTTTGTTAAAAATATATGACAGATTTTAGAATGGATGAATAATTATTTTCTAAGGTATTTTTTCCTCTTGAGCTTGTATTGAAGACACAGCAGTCGAAAATACAATCCAACATTTTTTTCGCCATACTAAATTTTACATAAACATGAGTTCGAAATTCTTTATCATTCATTAACTTTATAACTTTGTTCGAATATTTTCTGTTTTTTGGTTTTATTTTGAAAAACGAGAGGGGAAAAAATAAAATTCAGAGAGACATACATTCGTTTTACACCATTGAGTAATATGTCCTACAGAAAGTCTCTTTAGTTGGCAACTGTACTTTTCTAGAATTTTTATCTGTAAATTGGCAACTGGTTATCAGAATTTCTAAGTGACGAGCGGTGTTAGGGGTACGCGTCTGGAAAATATATAATTTCCGAAAATGGTATGAAAATTTTCAGTTTGAATTATATGTAATTTCTATATAAATGTGTTATTTATATATTATTATCAATTGTATTCTCCAATATGTTTGTGAGATAACTTTTGTAAAACGACTTTTCGAATTGTTGAGTAACACGTGTTTATAAAATCCTTTAACATACTTTTTCGTGTTATAAGGTATCATTTAATTTAAACACTGAAGTTACGGAAATGAAGTGCCCGATATTTTTTAGGTTAAGTTAAAACCTTTTGATGTGATATCTTCCTTTAAGTTGCTTTTTTAACAGATTTTTATTAGGCTTAACAAGTAATTCCGTAATCTGTTGCAAATACGATGTGACCCATACTCTTTGTTAAAAGGGATTGTGACTTATACGCTGTAGTGCTTAGTATTTAATAATTAAAAGATACTATACATGTCTATATAATTTGTTTTCGGTATTCAGTTATGAAGGCATTGTTTTTTTACGCCTGCTTCATTCGTTTGTAATGATAAGTTTTTCTGAAATAATATAAACGTATATTTATCTTTATTCATAATTTTCTCTCGTCAGGTTAACGTTCCCAAAACAAGGCGTACCTTCTGCAAAGGAAAATGCAAGAAGCACACCATGCACAAAGTAACCCAGTACAAGAAAGGCAAAGATTCCATTTGGGCTCAAGGTAAATTTTTTCGTTTATGTAGATTCAAATTCATGAAAATATATACCCTTCAAACTGTTATGCTTTTCCTTAATTATTCTAAAATCATAAAATAAAGAGTTCATTCTTCTCTAATGAACTATGAGAATAAGCTAAAAGACATTTCAAAAATGGCTTTTACTTTTGTTAATTGTTTTTTCTCATGTATTTTGCACTCTTTTACTTCTAAAGTATAAGTCATAATTTCAAGCTGTATTGTACGGATTAATTTTTACTGCTTTCTGCAATCATGATGTACATATTATATATACAGGTATTATCTGAAAAAAATTACAAGGTAAATTACTCAATAAAAGAATTTTTTAATCTATATTTCATGTTGCACTTTTCACATACAACAGTACTAGCTGAATAACTGAAAATTTCGATTTTCTGAAGCATAGTGTTCAAAATACCGCATGCAGAGGGTTCAGGGAATTGAATTTCGACCTTCATAATCATTTCCTAGTAATTCGAAAAATTGCATTAAAGTGTCTCCATAACTAAGAGCTTTGTATTAATTAATAAAGTCCTTATAGTAATTATTTGACAGTGTGAAAAAGTAATTTTTTATTAAATCATAGGTGCACATTTGAAAAAAAAAGACATACTTGACCAATATTTCAAATAAACATGGTGCATATTATACATAAGTGTTTTGTAGAAAATGTAAATCTTTAATAAATTTTAGATTTATGTATTGCCTTAAAATTCGAATTTGGTTAATTTTCTTGTCAAATCTTTGTTTTGAAACTATGTGAAATGTAGAGAATTAAGTTGTGTGTTAAAATAACTAAAAATTTTTGTATAGGTAAAAGAAGGTACGATCGTAAGCAGCAAGGTTATGGTGGTCAAACAAAGCCTATATTTAGAAAAAAGGTTTGTAAAAAAATTGTCTATTTATAAAAGGTCTTAATTAGCTAATTCTAATTTCCTATATTTTCTTCAGTATGTTTAGTTCACTTTGATACTGGTAATAGTAATACAGTATTATAGTAATTACTGACTCCGAAATATGATTTGTTTTAAGGTATGGTTGTTGTCTGCAGTTCTTACAAATTCATTATTATTAAAATAGATTTTGGATCTCTATACCTGACCTTGTTTAAAATTAATTTAGATCTGTAAAAGTTCAACATTTAACTGGGTTTGCACATTATATTAAAAAGTGCTTAAATCCCATAATCTAACTATGATATACTGAAGCTGGTAGTAAGGTATTTTCTTTTTAAAATGATTATCTGATTTGTTTTAAAATAAATTTTAGTAGAAATTTCCAGCAGCGAAGTAAAAAAATACAAACTAGTCTTGTTCACATTTAGGTTTGATCTTTCTTATCTTTTGGTGTTTTGTTGTATTTACAATTCACTTGACAGAAGAAAGTAAATTAAAGCAGTGTTCGAAGCCAAATGTTCATTCTGTATGCATTTTGGGTAGATCTGCTTCCACAGAATAAAATAATTACTTGTTCTGTTAATAATTTTTAAATTTTTACCCTGTTGCTGAAATTGTCCTTAAACACTTTCTTAAAACTTTGTGTTCTGCTATAGTAGTAGATGGCTTATTCTAATCTGCTGATCTTTCTTATCTTTAAGTGTGTTGTAGAACTTACGATTCACTTGACAAAAGAAAGTAAATTAATAGAGTGTTCCAAGCCAAATGTACATTGTGTACATTTGGATAGGTCTGCTTGTACAGAATTCATTAAGATTATTATATAATTGATTGACATTTTTCAGTTACTGAATGCGCCTTTCTTATAAATTCTAAGTTTTCCCAGTTTTTCTTTTTGTCACTTTTAGCTTGGGAGTATTATTTCTAAAGCATTGCTAGCCAGTTTGTAACATGTTTATGGAAGCTTAATGTTTGATTTTATAGGTGTGAAGATATATAGAATTTAATTTGTTACACGGTGCATAGAGTGCAGTAAAATACTCAAATATAAAAATTGGAGGAAATGGAAGTGTAAAAACACTTCCATTTTATGATGTACTGGAAGAAGCAATATTATACAGTAGTTGTACAACCATTGTGGAATTCTTTTACTGAATTCTATATTTTTGAAGCCTAAATAGTTTGATTAACTTGATAGACTGAGTAAAAGCCTGATTGTATACTGTGCTATCATTTAGCCATCACTGTTGACATATTGTGATGTTTACAATACTTGGTAAACAATATCTAAAGGAGTATTGTTGTCTGTGTATTGATCCCACTGCTGGCATAAATGCTCCTAGCTGATAAAAATTCTCTTTAAGCAGTAGATTCCAGTATAATTGTCTTATGTTAATAATAATTCTCCAGACTAAGTCAAAACTTGTTAACACTACTTTTGAAGACTTGCTACAGTCAATGATCTCGTAATTTTATTCAGCTTTACTTCTGCCAGCTTCACAGCTCAATTCTAGAAAATGTTATAAAAAGTAGTTGCATGTTAAGGTTGTTTTACATCCTAGTTTATAGTAAATTTCCCGTAGCAATGTGGAGAGTGACATTATTTCTGATATTATCTGACTTCATGAATTATAACCTAAGTTTTGATACTTTTATATATTTATAAATAAATTTTGTTTTCAGGCTAAAACAACCAAGAAGATTGTTCTGAGAATGGAGTGTTCTGAATGCAAATACAGGAAACAGCTACCAATCAAGAGGTGCAAACATTTTGAAATTGGTGGTGATAAGAAGAGAAAGGTATGAAGTTGCTTTTGTATCATTAAAATTATTTTATTTAGCATGATTGAAAATAATGTTAGGGTTAATAGCCAACCTTCTCAGTTTCAAAATGCCATTTTAATGTTAGAAACATTAGTTTACTTATCTTTGGAATACTTATATGTTAAACAGGTACTTCAACAATAATTGTCTAAAAAAATTAAATTGTTGCAAACATTCTAAACCTTGCTTGTAGGATGCATGTTATAATTGAGTAGCTTAACGGTAAAAAAAACTATTGTCAAATTATGTTAAACTGTTAATTTTCTCCATATAGTTGCCATTGATGCTTTTGCATTTTTACATGAACCGATACTGAGTAAAACCAAAAATCAATATTGCTATTAAGTTTCATAAATATTATGTTTTTTTACTTGTTTAGAAAATATCTTAGTTTGCTAATCATGTTTTTTTCTTTTCAGGGACAAATGATCCAGTTTTAGTTTGCTGTATTGTGTATATTTGTCTTGAAATAAAAAAAATACAAAACGAATTCCGTTAGTTTTGTATTTGTTAGTCTCCTGTATACTTTAATATAATTTTATTTTCACTTCTAAAATTTTATTTGCTAGCCAGAAGTTCATTCTTTTATCGGCATTAAGAAGCAAGTAAAATATGCATTCTGTTTGCACTGATTCAAAGAATTGTCCATGAATTTGTCTTTTAATGACAATACCGTTTAAAGAAATCTTTTAAAAAACTTAACTGAATTTTAAAGCAGTTTCTGAAGGCTTAAATAAAGGCCAAGTAGTTAGAATAGTAACTTTATATTCCAATGTTTCTTAAGTGTTGGGTATATAATAGAAAATCTATTAAGTGTATACAAGTGTTTGAGCAAAATGCACATTAGTGTGCAGGATTAGATGCATTTTATACTTGTTAAGTAACATAATATACTTTGGAAACTAAAAATTAAATATTTTAATGTTAGTAGTAAGTTGGACAAAAATTAATAAAACCATTATAAAACAGGGAAAATGTCAATCATTAATAATTGTATTGCCTATTCCCCCAAATTTATTTTTAGGAGTTGTTTATCTAATCCTTAAATCTCAGATTTTTGAGTTGATTAGGAATTCTTGTTATAAATAATAAATTAGTAAACTTGGATCTGTGTTTTTAAACTATACCTTATTTATAATGACTGATATTCAATTTTATAAAAGAATATTTCTCTCAGTAGTTAATGGTATTTAAGGTATTCATTAATATATATTCTTCGGGGGAATGATTTAGGTGTTAATTGGTTAATACAAGATGCATGTTTCGGATTTCCTTCATGTAAGATGTTATGAAAGTTTTCAAGTTGATTTCCTTGTGTTGAATTCACTTTTGGGAAGGGTAGGCTTGGTTTTCAGATTAATAAATTGTCGCATTATTCCCTAGAAATGAAACATTCTAAAAATACAGTACTATATTTTGATATGAAATACCAGTATAGAATTTTTTTAATTGGCATGAGGATAATGTATCCTGGGATTAAAAACTTTACTTTGAAAATCTTATGTGGGAAATACCCCTAACTACTCAAATTCATGATTTGATTCATATGTTCTGCATGGTGGATTGTACTACCACTTATGATAGTTAAGTAGTGCAGTTTTGTTCCTGTTACTCAAAATTAAGTCAAAATAGGTATGCTTAAGGCTGCAATAAAAAATTTCCAAATAAACACTTGATTGCCGAACGAAGTCATTTTGACAGCATTTTAATTTCAGTTAGAAAAACAATTATGTATATAATGATTCAATTTCTTAGAATTTTGTGACTTTTTGTGTACACATTAATAAATCTATTAAATGTACAGAAAGTAACAAAATTCTAAGAAATTGTCATTATTATATACATTGTTTTTCTAATTGAAATTAAAAGCAGTCAAAATGACTTCCTTGGGCAATCTAGTGTTAAATATTTACCCTGTATCAGAAAATTGGAGGAATCTGCAACACCTATCCAGAACCTACTTAATTATACACTTATGCTATAGTGTCAGCTTTTTGGTGATTCAAACATTACTAGCTTCATTATCCTGATCCTAGTTTGAGCAAATCAAATTAATTTTTGTATAATTAATGTTCACATAAATATATAAATGTAGTGTGAAATCAAAAGCATTTTAATAACTTATAAATTTTTACAAATTAAATTTCCAGCAAGAATGTTTTAAATTCCTCATAAAATATTAAGTAGGGAAATGTTCAGATAACATCAAAATAAGTTAAATTTTAAAGAAATGTATGCAATTTATCATTTTGTTACAAGCAATTTTTGTGCATAATTATAATTTTAATCAATATTTAATTTTAAATCTTAATTTGTGATACACATGCACAAAATGTTAGAAATATGATTTCTAATATATTCCATAAGTTTGGCTTTGAGAGGTTTGTGTGTTTGTAAACCAACTGGAGAGCCATTGAGAAATGATGGCATGATGACAAGCATGTTAGAAATGCTAACATCTTCAAAGGTACCATCATTTTGTTTTAGTAACATTTCTAAGGGATTTCCAACTTTCACACGCAGCTTCAAATACATGGATGGAAATAGAAGATATAAACCAGCATCATTATAAGTGGAAATTTAATTTTTATTTTTTTCCCCTGCTTTTTAGGCGTTTTTGTTTGGAACCTCAAATGTTTAGTTTACATTTGAAGAAGTATCTCATCAACATGAGGCACTTTATTTGAGAAGTTGAAGAAAGTTTCGTAATCGAAATAAACTTCAATAGAAATCACTTCTTGGAAATATCAAATAATTAAAAGTTGAAAAGTAACGTATATTGTCTGTGCCATAGTTCTTGTTTGTGTAGCTTACAATCTGTGTTTGTAGGAAAGGTAAGGATTCATCATCATTAAATTTAGTTGTGGTAGTGGATTTAAATTGCACCTTTTTGTAATGGAGGATATATTATTGCTAATCAGAAATGAATTTTGATCATTTAAGTCAGCTTGTAAATGTGGCCAATGGATAGAAAATTAGCATTTATTCTAGCCTGTCGACAAACACTTCTTATGTGTATATGTATGTATATGTATATATATATGTGTGTATATATATATGTGTGTGTATATGTGTAATATATATGTATGTGTGTGTATACAGGGTATCTGCCAAAATAAAATTTTTCAAATCCATGACTTTTCATGACTTTCCCTGATTTAGCAGATCATTTTCCATGACTTTAAAAAGCTTTCCTTAAAGTATATATGAATAAAACTTCTGATGTACAAATAAATATAATAAATGCTTTTAGACAAATGACAGGAATTTTATCATAAAAAAAACTATAAACTTACTTTATAAGTGTTAATAAACTCGCATACATAAAAATAAATTGTTGTATCTACATACCTAAGTTTAATCCTATAGCAATTTTTCAATCAAAATGTTTCCAATCTGAATTCAGGGTACTTGGTATTATCCAGGTGACCATGAATAATAGCCAAATATAACCCTATAACGTTTATATGCAATATCCCTAGAGATAAACTTATATTTTGTGCAAAAATCTTAACTAATTTTTATTAAAAAATAATTATTACTGTATTAATAAAATTTTAATCTACAATTTAAGAAAAAATCAGAATAATATACATTTACCCACCCATTAAGCTTTCTCGCTTTGAGTTTCCTTGGTGAACCAATTTTACTTGGCAATAGGGTCAATAGGATAATACATAAATACCAAACTCAGTAACTTCAGTCAAATGACAAGTAAAAATAGAATTAAACAATTCAATGCATTTTTTTTTAATCGGTAGTTTAACGGATCCATGACTTTCCAGGACTTTTACTCATTTTATTTGAAAAATCAAGACTTTCCATGACAAAATTAATCCATTGTCGAAATCCATGATTTTCCCCGACTTTCCAAGTGCACGGAAACCATGTATATATATGTGGATATGTATATATATGTGTGTATGTGTGTGTATTATATATATATATATATATATATATATACATATATAATTTTAGTTAAAAACTGCATTATGCGACTTTTAAAGAGAATATGATTATGACAAATAAAGGTTTATTATAAAAATTAAGTTTCATATGAACTATACAAGAAAACTATGAATATTTGCACCATTAACTTTTGCAATAATTTTATTGTTAAAGAGAAAAAAATTTGTTAACAGCAGTTATTAAAATTGTTTTGAACAGCATACATTACTACAATTTATCAAGCAAAGTGACCTAATATTTCGAAAAGGATATTTTTACTATTCCATTATTTTACTCTTGAATATATGTTTGTAACACTAAGATTTTTTTTAAATTTTATTAAGTTTGATAAAATTTTTATGAAGTGCAAGAGGCATAAAAGACAGCTACTCAAAATTACTGAAAATAAACAGTCAATATTAAAAATTCACAATTAGAAATATTAGAATAAAATGTTTCACAAAATAACTGATATCGGGTAATACTCACCAATATTGCTAAATATCAAAAAATGATATTCAACGATATTGGGAAAAATTGGGAAACCTTGCTATATATCCAAAAATGGATATTCAGGGATATTGGGAAAATATTGACCAACATTGATAAATATAAAAAAAAGGGTATTCAGATATATTGGGGAAATGCTGATCAACATAAATATCAAAATATAATATTCAGGAAATGAATAACATTGATAAATACCAAACAAGGATATTCAAGGATATTGGGAAAATGGTACCCAACATTGCTAAACATCAAAAAAGGGTATTCGGGTATACTGGGGAAATATTATCCAACATTGATAAATATCAAAAAAGGTTATTTAGGAATATCTGGAAAAACTGGTCAACATTTCTAATTATCCAAAAAAGGGGATTTGGGGATATCATTTAAAGGGAAGGATCCATTAGATGCTGTCGGATATTATAATTTTGATACTAGCAGATATTTTTGTCATACCGGATATATATATATATACATACACACACATATATGCATGTTTATATTATGCATAATATTTATTTAAAATATTGTAATGCATCATATAAAATAAAAGGTACCAAAAAAGAATCTAAAATCTTCATCACTCTTGTGGATATAATTAAAGACAGCAGACTTATAGGTCCTAAAATACATTTTACATCTTATTGCAAATGGAATTAATTGGTATTTCTGAAATTTTAGAAGAACACATACCTTTTAAAATCATTTAATATACTGCAGTTCAATTTCTTTGTTAAATTATGAAGTATGTCAAAATGTATTCATTAAATAACTAAAGTTTATGAAAATTGAAATTATTAATTATTTCTAAATGCATAAAAAAGGCAAAGCGGTAAAGAAATAATATTTTCACCAATTATTTTCAGAAAAATAATTTTAAAAAAAAATTGCTAATTGAAGCAATATTTTAATATTCTATTGGATGCATGTGAAATTTCATTCTTGGTAGGTATGCAAACCTACCAGCACAACTCTGTATACATGTGTGAACGTGTATGTATGTATGTATGTATGTATATATATATATATATATATATATATATATATACACATATCATCCTCATGAAACTTCACAGCTGATTCCTGAACATACCTGTCTCAGTCAGAAAAAACCGCCCAGCTGGTCGCCAATTTATATATATATATATACACACACATATATATATATATATATATATATATATATATACATATACATACAAATATATACACATAGTGCTTATATATACATAGATGGATAGATAGAAACTTTTAGTAACATAATTTACACTATTTGTATGAAATTGAAAAAATACATTTAGAGACAGATATTGTAAAAGTTATCAGGTTTATTTAAAATATAGACATTACAAATTATTTATTTACATATTGTATACAATTTATAACTACAAATTATATAATCTTAATTTATCAATCTTATTGTTGTAACTCGAAACAAAACTTTTTTTCTTAATTTGAAAACAGTTGTTATTAAACACAACATTAAGTAATACAAGGATATTTCATCGTAAAGTTTTTGGAAGACATGTAGTAAGTGCAATATAAATATTTGTACATGGTAGCGATGAAAGCATAATATTTTCAAATTGCATAAATTATATACATTTTATAGCCACAAAATATTGAAATCTGTATTATCAATATTATTGATGTGACCCAAAATAACCATTTTCCTTAGTTTGAAAACAGTTATTACAGACATACCAACATCCAGGTACTTGTGTATGGAGCAACAGCGTTGTTTGAAATTTTAACATGCTAATGACAGATAATATTTAAGTACATATCTTATTGGTTTCTAAGTTATAACTTAAAATATTTACACAGTAGTAAACTGTAAAAGGTAATTTAAAATATATGCATGTAAAATGTATGAGTAGCTTTTTTCAGCTTTAACAACTTATTTTTCAGAACAATATTTCTTGTAGCAACATTGACCCTGATTAACATATTTACATTTCTCTACCATGAGGGATTCTAGAGTTTGTCTACTCAAATTTCACCTCAATTCAGTTTGGTTTTTCCTCACAGTACTGCAAACTCATTAACATGCAGTATTACTGTGTGGAAAGAGTAATATTTAGCACTCTATTATGCAAAACTTTGTATTTATTTGCTGAATTGTTATCTTCCAGCTTTTCAAAAAATTTTTTATTTACCGGAGCAACCTGAGGAGTTTCCGGAGCTATGCATTTTTCTCATTTCACCGGAGCAACTCCGGAGAAACTGGAGTCGTTGGCATGTCTGTTATTATTAAACACAAAAGAAAGTAATACAAGGTTATTTCATCGTTAAGTTTTTGGAAGACATCTAGTTAGTGCAACAATAAAATAGAAACAGTAGCAGCAGCGCCAGTTAAAAGTTATAAATAGAATAAACATGAAATTAGTGTTATACTGTTGATATATGATTCTTGATATGATAGATATGATTCTTGATATACAGATATGAGTTTTAAGTAATATATAAATAAAATCTTTAAATTATATATATCAATATTTACAAATGTTTTAAATCAATATTAATTATATACAATAAATATGAACAGTAGCAGCATTCCCAGTTGAAAAATATAAACTGAATAAATATGAAATTATTGTTATACATTTGATATGATATATGATAGATATATGATTTTTGATATACACATATGAGTTTTATTTAATATATAGACAAAGAAAAAAAAATATTTACAAATGCTTTAAATCATTGTAATTATATACAATAAATATGAAAAGTAGCAGCAGCCCCAGTTGAAAGTTATAAATAGAATAAATATGATTATTGTTATACTGTTGATATGATATGATAGATATGATATGATTCTTGATATATGCATTTTATTTAATATATAGACAAAGGAAAAAAATTATTAAATTATATATTATATTATTTACAAATGTTTTAAATCAATATTAATTATATACAATAAATATGAACAGCAGCAACAGCCCCAGTTGAAAAATATAAACTGAATAAATATAAAATTGTTATACTGTTGATATGATATATGATGTGATAGATATATGATTCTCGATATATAGATATGAGTTTCATATAATATATATACAAATGAAATTTATTATTAAATTATATATTATTTACAGATGTTTTAAATCAATGTTAATTATATACAATAAATATGAACAGTAGCAGCAGCCCCAGTTGATAATTATAAATAGAATAAATATGAAATTATTCTTATACAGTTGATATGATATACGATAGATATATGATCCTTGATATGCCGATATGAGTTTTTTTAAATATATAGACAAAGAAAGGAAATTATTATTTACAAATGTTTTAAATCAATATTAATTATATACAATAAATAAAAAAGTAGCAGCAGCCCCAGTTGAAAAATATAAACTGAATAAATATGAAATTGTTATACTGTTGATATATGATAGATATGATTCTTGGTATACAGATATGAGTTTTGTTTAATACATAGACAAAGAAAACATTAAATTATGTATTATATATTATTTACAAATGTTTTAAATCAATACGAATTATATACAATAAATATGAACAGAAGCAGCAGCCCCAGTTGAAAAATATAAATAGAATAAATATGAAATTATTGTTACTGTTGATATGATATATGATAGATATATGATTCTTGATATATAGATATGAGTTTCATATAATATATAGACAAATGAAATTTATTATTAAATTATATATTATTTACAGATGTTTTAAATCAATGTTAATTATATACAATAAATATGAACAGTAGCAGCAGCCCCAATTAAAGGTTAAAAATAGAATAAATATGAAATTATAGTTATACTGTTGATATATATCAAATATGATATGATATGATAGATATGATTCTTGATATATAGATATGATTTTTATTTTATAGACAAAAAAATTTTAAATATATTATTATTTACAAATGTTTTAAATCAATATTAATTATATACAATAAATATGAACGTAGCAAAAAAATATGAAATAAATATGAAAAATTTTTAAAATTATATATTTTATTACAAATGTTTTAAATCAATATTAATTATATACAATAAATTAAGCAGCAGCCCCAATAAAAGTTTTAAATAGAATAAAATATGAAAATTATAGTTATACTGTTGATATTTGATTATATGATAGATATGATTCTTGTATTTAGATATGACTTTTTATTTTAGAGACAAAAAAGAATTAAAAGTATATTATTTACAAATGTTTTAGATCAATATTAATTATGTACAATAAATCCATGAAACAGTAGCAGCAGCCCCAGTGATAGTTAATAACTGAATAATATGAAATTATTTGTTATACAGTTGATATGATATATGATGATAGATATATGATTCTTGATATATAGATATGAGTTTTTATAATATATAGACAAATGAAAAAATTATTAAATTATATATTATATTTTACAAATGTTTTAAATCAATATTAATTATATACAGTATACAGGAAAAGTAGCAGAAGCTCCAGTTGAAAGTTATAAATAGAATAAATATGAAATTATAGTTATACTGTTGATATATATATGTATATATGATATGATTTTTATTTTATAGACAAAAAAATTATTAAATTATTATTTACAAATGTTTTAAATCAATATAATTATATACAATAAATATGAATAGAAGCAGCAGCCCCAGTTGAAAAATATAAATAGAATAAATTTGAAATTATTGTTATACTGTTGATATATGATATGATTCTTGATATACAGATATGAGTTTTATTTAATATATAGACAAAGAAAAAATTATTAAAGTATATATATATATATTATTATATACAAATGTTTTAAATCAATATTAATTATATACAATAAATTAGCAGCAGCCCCAATTAAAAATTATAAATAGAATAAATATGAAATTATAGTTATACTGTTGATATATATATGTATATATGATATGATTTTTATTTTATAGACAAAAAAATTATTTATATAAATATGCCCAATTAAAATTATAAATTAAATATGAAATTATAGTTATACAATATTATGTAGACAAAAAAATTATAAAATATATTATTATAAACAATATGAACAGTAGCAGCAGTCCCAGTTGATAGTTATAAATAGAATAAATATGAAATTATTGTTATACAGTTGATATGATAGGTTAAGATTCTTGATATATATATGTTTATTTAATATATAGACAAAGAAAAAAATTTTCTAATTATATATTATGTTATTTACAAATGTTTTAAATCAATATTAATTATACACAATAAATATGAACAGTAGCAGCAACCCCAATTGAAAAATATAAACTGAATATATATGAAATTTTTGTTATACAGATATGAGTTTCATTTAATATATAGACAAATAAAAAATGAAAATAAATATGAAAAAATTATTAAATTATATATTATAATATTATTTACAAATGTTTTAAATCAATATTAATATACATAATAAATATGAACAGTAGCAAAAAAATATGAAAATAAATATGAAAAAATTATTAAATTATATATATTATTTACAAATGTTTTAAATCAATATTAATTATATACAATAAATTAGCAGCAGCCCCAATTAAAAGTTATAAATAGAATAAATATGAAATTATAGTTATACTGTTGATATATGATATATGATAGATATGATTCTTGATATATAGATATGACTTTTATTTTATAGACAAAAAAGAATTAAATATATTATTTACAAATGTTTTAGATCAATATTAATTATGTACAATAAATATGAACAGTAGCAGCAGCCCCAGTTGATAGTTATAAACTGAATAAATATGAAATTATTGTTATACAGTTGATATGATAGGATATGATTCTTGATATATAAATGTTTAATTTAATATACAGACAAAGAAAAAAATTTTTTTAATTATATATTACATTATTTACAAATGTTGTTAAGTCAATATTAATTATATACAATAAAGTATGAACAGTATCAGCAGCTCCAGTTGAAAAATATAAACTGAATAAATATGAAATTTTTTTTATACATAGATATGAGTTTTATTTAATATATAGACAAATTTAAAAAAAAAAATTAAAATAAATATGAAAATATTATTAAATTATATATTACAATATTTACAAATATTTTAAATCAATATTAATTATACACAATATGAACAGTAGCAGAAAAATATGAAAATAAATGTGAAAAAATTATTAAATTATATATATTAATTATAAATGTTTTAAATCAATATTAATTATATACAATATGAACAGTTTCAGCAACCCCAGTTGAAATATATAAACTGAATAAATATGAAATTTTTATTATACATAGATATGAGTTTTATTTAATATATAGATAAATGAAAATATATGAAAATAAATATGAAAAAAATGATTAAATTATATATTATATTGTTTTATGCAAATTATTTAAATCAGTATTAAAATATATACAATAAAAAGTTACACATGAAATCCAAAACAATAGGAATCAATGCCAAACCAACAAAATATCCACCAATGGCAACAGTAGTGCAGCAGCTCCAGTAAAAGTTAAAAATTTAATTTTAAGAAGATCGATTTGAAATTTAATAATTACTCATTAAAAATTACTATTTATTTATAAATTTAACACTTAAACATATTTATCTGTAATTTTAATACCTAATTTAATTTTAATGAAATTAAAAAAAAATAATCAAGATATTATTAAAGTTAAATTAAAAATTCAGTTAAGTTTTAAGTTCAGACATTATAAAAGTTAAGATATTATCAAGTTAATTAATAAGGTTAACGAAAGTAAATTTAGAATTTTTAATGACCCTAATTTGTAATAAACTTATGAAAAAAGAATTTAATCAAATAAAACAAAATCACAGGATGGAAATAAAATTTAAAACTTTATAATACACAAATGGAAATTAAATTTAAATGAAACCGTTACATACATAATTTTAAAATTTAAAACTTTATAATATACAAATGTAAATTAAATTTAAATGAAACTGTCGCTTTTATAATTTTAAAATTTAAATCGGTGTAATATACAAACAGAAATTAAATTTAGATAAAACTGTTACATATGTAATTTTCATAGGAGCACTCTTGTATGTTATTAGTCAAACTACTGGACCAGACACAGATTTCAGTGTTAATTTATTTAAAAGCTCTAAAATTTAGTTCTATTATACAATATATTCTAGTTCGATTATATACAATTCAATTATATTGTTCTAAAAGTACTTTTAATTTATCAAAGATTATAAACTAACATAAATCCTAATTTATACAGTAATATATAGTCACAAACTAAACACCAACCTTTTGTTCAGCAAAATTAAAAAAGTGTTCATTGAGAAAACCAGTTTCTTACTAGTTATTTCGATTGTATATTTTACACGATCAAAACTTTTGTGAAGAATCATGATATTAAACACTGAAGTTCATATAGTGCACTATTTTACTACATGTGATTCATATTAAGCACATCTTTAATAAGACAAATTAATGTTATATTCATAATTTTTCTAATATAAAATTTATGTACATACAGGGCCGTAGCCAGAAATTATGTTCGGAGGGGGGACATTATTTTTTGTGAAGGATACTTCAATAAAACTACAAGTTTTCTTATGTATGTATACTCCTAATGAGTATCCTAATACAATATGATATTAAAATATTAAAATAATTAAAAAATGATATAATGAACTCATTTCCTTGGATTAGTAACGTAATAACTACACAATGAATTAAATAGCAAAATTAATATTGAAATGTTATAAACTATACATGGTATTAAATTCTAATTTCTAAAACAGAAGTATAACTACAGAAAAATAATTTTTAAAGAAAATGAAAATGTTCAAATTTTTACCTGTATATCATAACATATGCTCTTTTTGAAATTTCACCAAAACATCTTCCCAATATCTTCTGATTGCACATCAATATTGTGATGAGTTATCAAAAGTGCTAGTCACTCTGTTCTTACATGTCAAATCTAATTTGCATCTACTCCTTAACTCAACAGATCTACTCCTTAACTCAACATTCCTGTTCTAAGTCCCCTGTTGTCTATGCCCAGCTAGGCAGATGCCTCACCCACACAAATGGTCCATTTTTTTCCTATGAAACAGTCTTTTAGAATTTCAGAGGGGGACCAATCCCCTAAATCCCTCCCCTTGCTTTGAGTACATATCAAAAGGCTCTTATCAGGAATAAGTTTTTGCCCTGTAGTGTGTTTAAAAGTGTTTAGCACATATGTTTAACCAGAAATGAATTTCAGCTTAATTTTGAAAGTGAAAACTGACTCATCTTCTAGAGGGCTATTCTCTGAATGATGGATATGCACCATTTTTCTTTGGGTTCAACTTTCAGTCCAGTCCTTGAAATAATTTAAACATGCAATGCCAAACAG
Organism: Pardosa pseudoannulata; assembly: GCA_032207245.1. NCBI lineage: Eukaryota > Metazoa > Arthropoda > Arachnida > Araneae > Lycosidae > Pardosa > Pardosa pseudoannulata. The sequence continues at coordinate 198,268,371 of CM063498.1, forward strand.
TCACAATTGAAGTGGCCAAAGCTCTATAAAATCTACAGACATGAGGACTACTATAGCTTGTTTTGCTGCTCACAAGGGCGAATGAGACTGCAATATACTGCTTAAAACCAATTTTGAACAGCTACAAATGTCTATGCCAGCAGCGAAATTTGAGCCTGGGAACTCCAGTACCGAAGAGCAGCAATCTACCATATAGCCCTCATTCGGCTACAAACATTGCGAGAATCCAGATTGCTAGTTTAAATTAGATTGTTGATTACTTATTGCAAATTTATGAAAAAATTCCCAGAATTTGAGATTCAGAGGAAGATGACGCTTTTAAATTATGAAGACAAATGCATATATATAAATATATATATATATATATACATATATACACAAGTTGTAGGGAAATAATGTAAATAGATATTCCCTGAACAATTCTTTTCTAAGAGAGATTTCAACTTTCAGTTCAGTCCTTGAAACAATTTAAATATTTGAAGCCAAGCAGTCACAATTGAAGTGGCCAAAGCTCTATAAAATCTACAAACATGAATTATCCTCTACTAACCATGAATTTTTGGGGTTTAGTTTTATTTGGAGTACTACTATCTCCTGTTTTGCTCACAAGGGCTAATGAGACTACAACATACTGCTTAAAACTAATTTCAAATAGCTACAAATATCCATGCCAGCAGCGAAATTTGAGCCTGGGAATTCCAGTACCGAAGAGCAGCAATCTATCATTCAGCCATCATTCTGGGAGAATTCAGATTGCTAGTTTAAATTAGATTGTTGATTACTTATTGGAAATTTATGAAGAGATTCCAAGAATTTGAGATTCAGAGGAAAATTACTCTTTTAAATTATAAAGACAAATGCAGATATATATATATATATGTGTGTGTGTGTGTGTGTACATATATATATATATATATATATATATATGTGTGTGTGTGTGTGTGTGTGTGTGTGTATATATATATATATATATATATATATATACACACATGTTGTAGAGAGTAAGTGATTTGATCAAATTCCTCAACTGTTTTAGGGAAAAGATGAAATAATAATCATTAGATATTAAAAGTATATATTTAGTAAACCATGCATTATTAAAAGTAAAGTAGCTAATACAGCATTAGACATTGAAACACAAATTATTTACTCAAAACTGAAAATAATAAAAGAAATAGGTATTTAAGCGGATATTTTTAAAATGGAAAAGGACATTTTTAGTAAAATGTAAGCATTTTTAGTGATTGTAATTAATCAACAATTTTCTTTTTTCTTTTTTTTATATTAAAACATGCTGTTGATTTGTGACACCTTGAGTTAGAAAGTACATTACTTTTTTACAGGAACATATAAATTTTTTTTACATTGTATTTTGGATGGTTGGTTCACAAGAACAATTTTTAAATCCTTAACCTCTAAAAATGCAGAAAATTTTCCTTGAATCTCATGAAGACCTAAGCTAGTCTAGTGAACTTTTTCTGTAAATGTTGCAGTAGCTATTAGAAGAGCAGTTCTAGGTAGCTAATTTATAATTTCAACTGATGTACCAATTTGATATAAATTTTGAATAATATGTCAAGATTCTCAGGATGCAAGATGTAAGAGGAAAAGAACACTTTCGACTAACGAAAGGTAAAGACAATCTTGCACAAACCTGTAGCACACATACATACAACATTCTTTTTTAAGTTTTGTATCTTACAAAGTCTATCTTACTGTAAATAAATATTTGTTAGCTACTCCTGCAGTAAGATTTATAGTTAGAATATGGAAAACATGATTCTCATTATATTTATTAATGTATCCCAGAAATGCTTTACCTTTTATTTTTGCAATATTATGGTACAGTTTCTTATTACTACCTTTAATTCAATCCTGACACTGCTGCATGTGTCATATCATAAATTTTCAATAATAAAACATTAAAAAGGTGATAAGGATATAGCAACCATGAATTACACATGAATATATATTTTAATTCATTGACTATCGAGAGACAATGTATTTCAGCTTCAACTAAAAAAAATTAACAGAGGGAAAAAATACAACATAAAAAACAAGAAATCTAATTTTACTAACAATAGAGATGAAACCAAAAAAAAGAATAAAAAAACTAATAGAATCTTGGATAAACTTCCCCCATTAGATGGTTAAATATAACTATAAGAGAAATTCAGAACTGTTATACTGCAAAGGAAAGGGAAATAAATAGCCAAGATTGTATAAGGATAATAATTGAAAATATATATAAATAAAATTTAAATTATCCCTAAATCAATCAAGTATTTACTACAAAAATTTGTGAACTGATAATTCATTGAGAAAATGATTCATGGGATGAAAATAAGAATAATTCTAATTATTTTCCAAAATCAAAGTTTTCCATAAAACAGTTTAACACATTTACCTTCCTACATCAATTTAATTATAAATTTGAAAAATGAGGAAAAACACTGGATTTGTGAAAAACTTATGGTAGAGTAAGAAAAAATGACCAAGTGGATTCACAGACAAGTCTAAATTTTTATACCACAAAGCAGTAAGCTTGAGTGCCTCATTCACAATGAAAGTAATAGTTTGACCAAACTAACTCCGAACAATTATGACAACATTATTGGCACAAATTTAGCAGAATTTGACACCATAACTTGCAAGAGGGACAAGTGGAATCCACTACAATATACTCCAAAGGAAAGGTGAGAGAACACCACTCGACAGCCAAGAGTTACCACAACAACCGTGCTAATACCTCAAGGACCCTCCCCACAATGGTCCACTGCAAGCCATTACCAATGTCTGGAGGAGGTATGGTTTACTAAGGCTGACAATGACAGATTATAAAATGGACTTGGAAGAGAATTGCTTTGGAAGTGATTTTTCTCCAAAGATCAGACACCCATCATGCACTACTAAAGAGTGTAGTAGATTCTATGGATGCAACCAAGTGCTCTGCTCAATGAGTGACCAAGTGTGTGGATGCAATCTGTGAAACATTGGACAAGGTCGCCATCAAGACCAATACTGTAGTGGTGAACAATTGGCCATAGTGTGGAAGCCACATCCCAACATTAGCACAAACCTACTTGATGGTCAACAGTTTCTTAATCTAGTTGGAGAGAATTAGGTTCGTACCTTTTAGAATAAGGGATGAACAACAGTAACAAAGAAAACCATATCTTTGGATATTGCCCACATCCCAAACAACCATACAAGAGCAATTTTCTTAAATCAATGTTTTTTTTTTTTTTTCAAAATAAAGCTCATAGAGGTGAAGAACAAGTTCTGCAAGCTTCATATGTATGCTGACTAGGTGACAAGAGATCAGTAGCTAGAACAAGTCCCTAAACTACCTGTCAACAAGTTCTTATGAGGTTCACAGAAGAAGACTGAAAAACTTATGGCTAAGTCAATATCACTGGGATTAATGACAGCCTGAAATCATCAAGCAATGACTTACTTTCACAGGAAAGTGTAATACCTGTGACAAATTTGACCTAATGCCCAAATGACAGCAAGAAAAGGACAGGCTAAGTAGTGAAATCTTTAAGCAGATTTTACATTCACATGAAAATGTATTAACTCTGGCAAAATTGGGAAAATTCCAAATTGACTTTCAGTAAAGGACAGCTTACAATGTAAAATCTTCAATCAATGTCCTTAGATTCACATAAAATTGATAACTACTCTGACAAAATTGGGCAAATGCCATAATGACTGGGAGTAAGGAACAGTCTACTTTATGAAATTTTTAAGTAATGACTTGATGTTCGCAGTAAAAAGTAATAACTGTGGCTAAATTGGGAAAATGCCAAAATAACAGTGCAAAATGACTGTCAGAAAAGCACAGCTTAATTAGTGAAAACTTTTAGCAATGATTTTAGATTTACATGAAAATGAAATAACTGACAAAATTCGGCAAAGGCAAATTTGATTTTCAGTAAGGAACAGGATACTTTAGGAAATCTTTTAGCAATGGCCTTATCTTCATAGGAAAATGTAATTAATGTGGCAGAATTGAGGAAATGCAAATATGGCTGCAAATAAGACAGCCTACTATGTAAAATCTTTTAAGTGATGACTTGAGATTCATAAGAAAATGCAGTAGCTGTGACAAATTCGACAAACGTCAAATTGACTCTGAGTAAATGGCAGTCTGCTCTGTAAAATTTCAAAGTAATGTCTACAGATTCACAGAAATCTTAAATAAATTGTAGCAAAATTGGGGAAACAACAAAATTTGCAAATTACAAAAACAAGTGAAATCTAATTTCACTAATAGTCTGCAAAGTCTATGCAACTAAGGAAGTCTAATTTATTGAAAGATTTCAGCAATGATTTTAGATTCACACAAAAATATAACTAGTAAAATTGGGCAAATGCCAATTTGACTTTCAGTAAAGGACATCCTACTTTGTGAACTCTTCAATTAATGTCTTTTGATCTCCTACAGAAAAATGAAGTTACTGTGGATAAATTGGGCAAATATCAAATATTTCAGAGAAAATGACAGCGTACTTTTTGAAATCTCAAAGCAATAACATTATATTCACAGGATAATGCAATAATTGTGGCAGAATTGGGTAAATGCCAAATTGCTCAGATAAAATTATGGCTTCCTTTGTGAAATCTGAAAGCAATGACTTTATGTTCTCAAAATATAGAACTGTGGAAGAATTGAGAATCACAGCCTAATAAAGTAAATCTTCTAGCAATGACTTTAGATTCACAAAAAAACTGTGGCAAAATTGAGCAAATGCCAAATAGACTTGAGAGAATGGCAGCCTAATTAGTGAAATCCTCCAGCAATGAATTTGGAATCACAGGAACATGAATAACTGTAGCGAAATTGGGCAAATGCCAAAATGAACATGATTAAAGAGTAGACTACTTTGTAGGAAACACAAAAATGACTAGGAGTAAAGAATAGCTTACTTTGTGAAAGCAATAACTAGATTAACAGGAAATGAAGTAACTGACAGAATCGGCACATGCTGAAATGATAATGAGTAAATGACAGTCTATTTTGTGAAATCTACATACGTCATATTCACAGGAAAAATGTTATAAGTCAAAATTGGACTAAGGACAATTTAGTTTTTAGTAAGGAACAGCCTCCTTTTTTGAAATCTTTTAAGAAATGATTTTATCATAACAAAATTGTAATAACTGTGACAGAATTGGGGTAGTGTCAAAATGGCTACAAATAAAAGACAGCTAATTTTGTGAAATCTTTAAGTAATGACTTCAGATTCATAGGAAAATGCAGTAACTGTGACAAAATCAACAGATGTCAGAATGACTGACTAAATGATAGTCTACTTTGTAAAATTTCGAAGAAATGCCTACAAATTCATGAGCAGTTTAAATAAATTGTAGCAAAATTGGGGAAATAATAAAATTTTGCAGATTACAAAAAATGCTGAAAGCTAATTTCTCTAATAGGCTGCAAAGTCTATGCAATTAAATAGAGCCTAATTTATGAAAGCTTTCAGCAATGATTTAAGATTGACATGAAAATGTAATAACTGTCAAAACTGGGCATATGCCAATTTGACTTTCAGTAAAGGGCAGCTTACTTTGTGAAATATTCAATGTCTTTTAGATTCACAGGAAAATAGAGCTACTCTAACAAAATTGGGCAAATGCCCTAATGACTAGGAGTAAGGAAGTCTACATTATGAAATTTTCAAGCAATGACTTCATGTTCACAGTAAAAAGTAATTACTATGGCAAAATTTAGAAAATGCCAAAATGCCAAACAGTGAAAAAAGGACAGTGTAACATGTGAAATCTTTAAGCAATGATTTTAGATTCACAAGAAATGCAGTAACTGTCACAAAATCAGCACATGGCAAAAATATTCTAGTAATTGAGTCTATTTTAGAAAATCTTCAAACAATGTCTTTAGATTCACAGAAAAATGTTAAAACTGGCAAAATTGGACAAATTCCAAAATGATTGTCAGATTAGAGCAGCTTAATTTGTAAAAACTTTCAGCAATGATTTTAGATTTACCTGAAAATGAAACAACTCTGGCAAAATTGGGCAAAGACCAAAATGACTGTCAGAAAAGGACAGCCCAATTTGAGAAAAATTTTAACAATGGTTTTAGATTTACATGAAAATGAAACAACTCTGGCAAAATTGGGCAAAGACCAAAATGACAGTCAGAAAAGGACAACCCAATTTGGGAAAACTTTCAGAAATGATTTTAGATTTACATGAAAATGAATCAACTTTGGCACAATTGGGCAAAGGTCAATTTGATTTTTTGTAATGGACAGACTACTCTATGAAAATCTTAAGTGATGACTTTATCTATACAGGAAATTGAAATAACTGTGACAGAATTGAAGAAATGCCAAAAGGGCTGCCAATGAACGACAGCCTATTTTGTGAAATCTTGCAGAGGTTAAAAAAAAAAAAAAAAAAAAAAAAAAAAAAAAAAAAAAAAGGATGAAATATAATTTTACTAATAGCTGCACTTTTACTTTACTTAAACTGCAAAGCTTATGACTCTAAGACTGTCTAATTTACGAAAATTTTCAGCCATAATTTTAGATTCACATGAAAATGTAATAACTATCGCTAAGTTGGGCAAATGCCTATTTTATTTTCAGTAAAGGACAGCTTACTTTTGTTCAGATTTCTAGTAAGATTATTGATTAATTATGAGGAATTTATGAATAATCAGATTCCCATGCTTTGAGATTCAGGAGATAAAGCTTGTGAAAATTATGAAGACAAATGCAAATACTTTATGTGTATTAAATAATGCCCTATGTCTGGATATATATATATATATATATATATATATATATATATACACACACATATATAGATGTATATATATATATATATATATATATATATGCACAGATAGGGAAATGATGTATAATAAGATATTCTTAGGGAGATGAACCATTCATGTAAGATGTTAAAACAACAACTCTGGGCTATCTCCCTAAAGAGAATAAGTGATTTGATCAAATCCCTCAACTGTTTTACGGAAAAGATGAAATAATAATTATTAGATATTAACACATTCGCTGCCACTAAAAATATTACCATCCTCAGAAGCCGCATTACAAAACAGGGTTTTTAATCACGCACATAAAAAAATGCAAACAAAAATTTTGAAAACCAACCACAAAAAATTAAAAAATAATGCTTCACTAACGTGCCGAAACAACCTCGCCGTTCAATTTCCAAAGCCACACTAAACACAGAGCATATAACTTATAAAAATCCGTCGCCACGTTAGTGCGTTGTCGGCATACCAGGAGGTGCCGTTCTGACGTGCCAGTGCGTTGGTGGCAGCGAACGTGTTAAAAGTATTTAGTAAACGATGGATTATTAAAAGTAGAGTAGCTGATATAACATTAGTCATTGAAACAAATTATTTAATCAAAACTGAAAATAATAAAAGAAATAGGTATTTAAACTGATATTTTTAAAATGAAAAAAGGTCATTTTTAGTAAAAGTTATGCATTTTTAGTGATTGTAATTAATTAACAATTTTCTGATTTTTATATTAAAACATGCTGTTGATTTGTGTCAGCTTGAGTTAGTACTTTACTTTTTTACAGGTATATATATTTTTTACATTGTATGTTGTATGGTTCACAGGAACCATACAAAATACAATGCCTTAGTGAACATTAGTCTTAGTGATCAAAACAGTAAACCCTAGTGCTCCTAACTAAACCAAACCTAAAGTTTGCAGATATTTTATAGAGCTTTGGAGATTGGAGTGAAACAATCTACTATTTTGCAATACGAGGTCTTATGAAACCGAGACCTACTTTTTATTGATGATTTTGAACAGCTATGAACATCCATGCTTCAGTGAAATTCGAACTTCGAAACCAAAGGTCAACACATTAACCATTAGGCCAGGGGTGGATAAACTTTTGGGATCCGTGGTCTACTCCACATTTAAAAAATCAAAGGCGGTCTACCAATGGCAGAGTTAAATTAATGTAACATACATGTTTATATATTTGTTTTCAATAACAAGAAAATATGGTAAATTATCTCATTTTTCTAAAAAAAACTTAATATTAATATCTACAAAATAAAAATTTACTGACAAAAATAATCAAAGTATTCATATATAAAAAATTGACCATCCTATTCACTTCGTTTAATTGAAATTTGGCACTGTATATCTGCGACAAGTTTATCATTGTGGCTGGCACGAGCTTATTGCAATGCATAAACACGAAATTAAATGTTCATCTGTTAATGAACCATTATGATCTAGGGTTGCCACTACAAAGCTCCAAAAAGCTTCGAAAGCTTAAAATTGCCAGAAGTCTCCAACGACATCAGACATCGCTTGAAAAGTCTCCAAGTTTGGAGACAAAAACCGCGGTCTGTATAGTATATTGGATCAGTACCATATAATGATTATATGGTACTGATTCGATTATATTATAATCTAAGCATCCCGCTTTATCAAGTTGTTTCTATTTAATTCTCCACTGTAAAACGACAAATTCATTGTAGTATTTTGCACAGTTTGTTTTAGGTTTTAAAGCGCAAACTATAGTAAATTTCTATTTTAAATCATTCATTCTGTGTCATAAGTCATAAATTAAACTGTTAATATCAGGTCATTATCAGGATAAAACGTCTTCACGGTCAACCAGTCAACCACGGTTGACATCTTGGCTACCCCTGCATTAGGCTATAGTTCAGCTAGTAGAGCTTTGGCTTTTGCAAATGTTACTGTTTGGCGGGTTGAGAATGAAATGATATTCTTTTCAAGTGAAATAAAATGGTTTTGCTAGTCCACAAGAGCAGCTGTCAGCCAGACTGAAATTGTTTGTTGAAATAGAATGTTTTTATTTGGTGCCTGCAAGTGTGGATGATTCTAGAGAATTTCTTATAATTTTTTACATGACACCACATGCTTAACTGGACTGAAAGATGAGCACAATGGAGAATAGTACATATAAATCATTCAGAGAATATTCCATGGGTAATTGATTCTAAGTAAAAAAAAAAATTTCTGAACACAAAAAATTTTCCGAAAAAGTAAGTGCTACTAATTTAAAATAAAAATTATACTTAATTTTTATTAACCTTATTATTAATTATTAATAACTATTATTTAATTAACCTTGGAACTACAGCTAGATATCTGAATTTTAATACTGTGATATATCATTCACAAATTATTGATATATCAATGTTTCTAATAGATATCACCTTATTATAGAGTGGCAAATACAAGTGTTCTTTATAAAATAATACAAACATACATACATCAAAATGTGTGAATTAAATTTTCTTATAGGTGATGTTCTCCTAATAAATTTAGTGAGAGAACATTGTTATTTTATGCATTTCTACTATTAAACATGTAACATTAATAAAATAGAAAATTGAAAAAAAAAAAAAAGTGTATTCTAATAAACTGAACAAATTATAATCAAGACAGACACTAACACACACACACAAAATATCACTTTTTAAGTGATAAGAGTGAATAATAAATAATTCTTGATAAAAGTTTTAATTGCGTAAAGTACAAAACTATTTTTGCCTAAAAAGGTTGACTTTTTTTAAGTTCCAATAAAGCAAACAAATTATAAAATCAGAAATTTAGTTAAATAAAAGTATTTTGGAACTTGCATATTTGAAAATAAATCTCATAATTTTAAAGTTTACAGATCCAACACTGAAAGGTATGTCTGGTGCAGTACGATGACTAATATACAAGAATGCTTCTATCAAATTTAGATATGTAGCATAAGAAAAAAAAAATTAAGATTTAAACATTAATACAAAAGTTTGAGTCTAAAAAATAAGTCATTTGAAAATACATACAAAAACAAATTAGGGCCATTAAAAATGATACAGACCAAAATGTAAATTATGTGATAAAATATTAAATTACATAGAATAAAATAAAAAAATATTGTAAAAAGTTAAATTAAAAAAGTTAAATTTAAGCTATAAAATTTTAAATTACATAGAATAAAAATATTATTTAAAAAAGTTTAATTAAAAAAATTAAAGCTATAAAAAATTAATTTAAACATTTTTAAAAAGAGCTTACCGCCAGACGCCAGAAGGAGACTACGACATCTAAAAAAAAGAAAGATACTTTTAACACAGAGTGACAAGGTGCCCACATATCTAAGTATACATACATATATACATAACACATAAACATACGTAAATAACTAATGTAAATAAGTAACACTTTATAAAATATTCAACATATAATCTGTATTCATAATAAACTGCTGCATATGATCCAACGTATCCAGAAGCTGCCCTATACTGTGATGGTACATTAATGAAAAGCTGAAAGACCAAGAAACATCCAAGAATGGTAGGCCTAAGCTACATGTTTAATTTTAAGTAAAACACAAAATTGAGCATCACACAAAATTTTCTGAAAATCTATTAATTTAAGATAAAAATTATATTATGCATGGATAATTCTAAGTCTAAAAAAAATTCTGAACATCCTACAAAATTTTCTGAAAAAGTATATGCTACTAGTTTAAAATGAAAACTATATTAAGGTTAATTTCTGGATATCAAAACTAGAGCTAAATGATATCTGAATTTTAATACTGTGATTTATTGTTTACCAAATATCAATATATTAACCCTTTGCCTTAAAACAACGTATGGGAGACGGGATCGTACTTCTGTGCCTAAAATGAGAACCTCGTACCACACACAGGGTATCTGCCAAAATAAAATTTTTCAAATCTATGACTTTTCATGACTTTCCCTGATTTAGCAGATCATTTTCCATGACTTTAAAAAGCTTTCGTTAAAGTATATATGAATAAAACTTCTGATGTACATATAAATAAAATATATGCTTTTAGAGAAATGACAGGAATTTTATCATAAAAAAACTATAAACTTACTTTATAAGTGTTAATAAACTCACATACATAAAAATAAATTGTTGTATCTACATACCTAAGTTTAATCCTATAGCCATTTTTCAATCAAAATGTTTCCAATTTGAATTCAGGGTACTTTGGTATTATTCAGGTGACCATGAATAATAGCCATATGTAACCCTATAATGTTTATATACAATATCCCTAGAGATAAAGTTATATTTTGTGCAAAAATCTTAACTATTTTTTATTAAAAAATTATTATATTAATAAAATTTTAATCTACAATTTAAGAAAAAAGCAGAACAATATACATTTACCCACCCATTAAGCTTTTTCACTTTGAGTTTCCTTGGTGAACAAATTTTACTTGGCAATAGGGTCAATGGGATAATACATAAATACCAAACTCAGTAACTTCAGCCAAATGACAAATAAAAATAGAATCTCTTAATATGAATACATAAATTTAAATTTTAACATATTGCTTTAAAAAGAAAATTCACATAACATATTATTGCTGTATTTCAGTAGAAAAAAGATTTGTAATTGTGGTAGAAAAGAAAAAAGGGTGCGAAAAGATATAACTTCTTGATTATCTTCAAAATTCATTTATATATTTTTATTTGAAGCAGAAGATGGTTTTAAAAACTTTAAATTTTCAGAAACAAATTTTTCAGGAAATTCTTTTCAAATTTTTTTTGGGAAAAAATCTTTTTTTTTATAATCTTCGGAACAGACTCGCAAAAATTTTCTGATCAGAATCGCCCCAGATATTAAGGTTAATTTTTAGATGTAGGAACTTGAGCAGGATGATATCAGAATTTTAATATTGTGATATTAAGTTTACTGATCATCGATACATCAGTATATTGTGATATACATTACCTTATTATAGTTGTAAAAATGAGTAAAAATTACAAACATACAATGTGTTATTGATTTTCTAGAAAACAAAAATTCAGTTTCTTAATCTTGATACATAACTTTAAATTTTAACATATTTATTTTCAGAGGAGAGGATAATCATTTCCCTACCTATTTCATTTAAAAATATATTCAAATAGCATATTATTCAAACTTTTCAGAAATTAATCAGATGAAACCAAAATGTATGTATATTTTCTTGTTTCATTTCATATATCTATTGGCCGAACGATGGTCGAATGGTTAGAGTGCTGGCCTTCGGAACCGGAGTTCGTGGGTTCGAATCCCACTATGGCATGGATGTTCGTAGCCGTTCGGAATCGGCTTTAAGCAGTAGGTCCCGGTCTCATTAGCCCTCGTGTTGCAAAAAGTAGACCGTAGTGCTCCAAAACCAAGCCATATATCTAGTTTCAAAGATAATATATATTAAGTGAAAAGGATGCACTTTTTTCTGGCAATCTTTTCCAATTTTCATTTATTTATTTAATCTTTTTTTTTTAAATTGTTCTCTAAAAATTTTGGAACAAGCCCACACAATTTTTTTGAAATATCGGGAAATATCGGATCAAAATCACCCTTTCTTACGTAACATTAGAAAATTGGAAGGCAGTTTCATGGTCTGATTAATCACGTTTTCTGGTCTATCACATCTGCGGGCATCTATGAATATGGCAATTTTCAAGAGAAATCCTAGCTCCCAGGTGCACAGTTGGACGCAGACGAGCCGATGATGAAGATATGGTGTGGGCAATGTTTTCATGGAGCACATTTGGACCCATAATCCATTCATTGTAGACCATTGCATACCAGGTTCACCCATTCATAACAAAGTAGGGGATGGTGTATACCAACAGGTTAATGCACCATCTCACAAGAGTCAAATTGTTAGGGAGTGGTTTGAGGGACATTTAAGTTACTTTCGAGTCTTGGTCTCCAAATTCAAATCACATTAAGCAAATCGAGCATTTGTGATACTACCTGGAAAACCAAATTCATACTACAATGATACCTCGTACCAATGTACGGGAATTACAGGACCAGTTGGTAAGCATTGGTACCAGTTACCTAAGACAACTTACCAGCACTTTATGGAGTTGATGCCATGCTGGGGTGCTGGCAGTTTTGAAGGGTAAAGGAGATCCCCTAATATATTATTAATAGAGTTGTCATAATGTAATGACTTGCTAGTGTATATATACATACATATGTAAACATATACAAACATATATGTACATGCATATATATATCTACATAAACCATATAAGTACATGCATATAAAAATATACATAGGATAAGCATATACATGCATGTGAATGTGTGCAAGTTAGAAAGAGTGGTACTTACGGAAGGGCAACGTCGCAGTCTGCAGCACTGCTTCCTGCGGCCTGCACCTCCAAAGCGTGGCATAGCCATGCATTCAGGACAGGAGCCGCATTCCACAGTGCGGCAGGCTGCACAGCTGCCACACCGATGTCTCCTCGGACGAATGGGGGCATACGCTCCAGCTGGCAGCTGCTGCTTTGCTGCTCTGGGCGGCTGTTGGCGGGCCTGCTGGGGTGGAGCAGTTGCTGCTGATTGGGGTGCTGCCAATCTGTCCAAAAGTGTGTCTCGGGTGAGACACACTTTTAATATCCTCCTGGGCTAGAGAAAAAAATATTTTTTTAAGAACACAAACTTTTTTAATATAAATATTGATAGCATAGTCATATTAATTTAATGGGGTTATTAGTAATGCAAACTTTTTCTGGGGAAAAAAAGTCAAAGTCTTCTTCACTTGTGAAAGCATAAACTTATTTTACTCTACTCTTCTCACTTATTAACATTACCTCCTTGCCATCATACTTTAAGACATTTTAAAACACATTACATATTAATCTATCATTAACACAAAGGTGCCAATTTTCAAAAGAGAAAAAAGATCTGTAGTTTATTGCAATAGCGACACATTTTAGTATATAGATAAAAATATAAATTGAGAAAAATAGGGATAAATGGCAATGTTTATTTAATCTATGAAAGACATTAATTTAGTATACACAAATGCTTTAAAAGTTAAGAAGAAAACTATAATTTAATAAAATATTTTTTAGTGTATATATATATATATATATATATAAAACATTAAAAAGTGAAAAATGGTAATACTGTTTATCCAATATATAAAACAAACATATTAGTCTTTAGCATTTACAAATGCTGCTGTTCAAGATTTTGCTTTTTTTTTTTTTTAATGTTTGTCAAACTCATTTTTAAAACATTTTACACTTCTACTTCATTTCCCAATTAACAACTATTCTAATGCTTTATCAGATAGAAATTGTCTAAAATCAGTTCTGATTTTTTTTTCATTTGGCGGAATACTCGCTCATCATTCATGTTTTCCTTTTTGCTGGATTACTGAAATATTGGTAGAAGGAAGAACAAAGCAAGAATAAGATTTATAGGGAAATTTTAGGGATTTTAGGCTATATCGCTGAAAATAAGAAGAATTAGTTTTCCCAGTCAGAAGATCGGAAACACACCAAAAAATTAAAAAACTTCCGAGTTTATCAGAAGCATTTGCATGTATGTTAATATAGATAAAAACATACAATAATTTATTAAAAACAATAAACTATGTAATTGTACACAATTAAAGCTACTTTTAAAATGAGCAATTAGCAGAAGAATAGCTTAGATAGATTTGCTGAATGACTCACATTAAGAAAAAATTAAAATTAACAAAAAAAAAAAGATTGAATATATCCAGGGTCAAATAACAAATTAGTGCTCATCTATGTATGAAAATTTATATAGGATTCTTTAGTACTTGCAGTTGATTGTCATAATCTTCCTTTAATTTTAGTAGTTTCTACACCTCAGGTTAGAAGAATAACCAGCTAACCTGCTCAGCCATCTAATCCACATAATTACAATTAACCAGTCAGTGCCACACAGAACTACAAACAGCAGTACAAAAGCCTTAAACTTCTATCCTTATAACTTTAGAATTATTATGTAGTAGCACTCTCACTTATTTTTAAGAGTAAATGTCTTACACTTAAATATTGAAGTAAATAATAATATAGCAATTTACTTTTGATTTGTATGATAAAAGATTCAGAAATTGTTAAATTTCAGGACTTGAGAATTCTTTCTTTAAACACAATATTGTCAATCAGCTTATTAGATTAAAAGGATTATGCTTGACAGTAAATCAGGATTAACATTATAAAAAACCAAATGGCACACTACATAGAAACAACTATCCAGTTAGTCTTACAAAACACATAATTGATGGTTTAAGATTTAACAAATAATTTATAATGTAATTTTTAAATACCTAAAATAAAACTTCTTTTATTGGTTAAATATCTAGTAAATCCTCTTATCTGTTATGATAATCACCAGACACAGAAGTAAAATAACGACCACCTACAAGAACAAGAATGTTTCCCTGCTCACTGCACTTATCAATCAATACTCATTTGAAGGTCGTCAAAACCTATAGTTCAGCAAATCACTTCCCTTTAAACCCCTCCCACACAAACACAATGAGCCTGACTGTAGTAAAATACTTGCTCTACTGCTGAAAACACAAAACACAAGCAATAATGAGAGTTTGACAAGAAACCTTTTAAATTTATTTATTTTTTTTTATTATTATTTATTTATTTATTTATTTATTTTCATTTGAATTCAAACTACCATGGTGGAGATTTTCAACCTGGACGATGGAAATATTTCCCAAACTCGGAAGGGGTAATTTTAAAAACCCAGAATTTGGGTACCCATAAAATCCATACAAGTTGGCATGCATGTCAAATCAACCATAAAGATTTTAATGCTTCAAGGATGTTTTGTTGTAGTTTATGATGCCATTTTTTTCAAACTAAGCACAACTGGGACAAGATATGCTCCTTTCATTAGAACAAGCACCACAAAGTCCAAATTATGCTCAAATGGGTCCTCATAATTTAGAAGCAGGGACCAAGCAGAAGTCCCGTAGGCTTGACCTGCCTCTCCTAGAGGTATTGATTGAGAACTGAGAACATTGTGACCACAACATATTTTACATACCCCAATTACCTTTCACAAACATGGTGGATTTTAGGCAGGATTAGGCTCCAAACCTACAACCCTCTAGTTACAAGAGTGTTTGTTGCCTTGGCCAACTGACCAAAGGTGTCTTCTGTATAGGCTATGTTGTTGATTAAGGAGCAAAGTGTCGAGCACATAACCAGAGCTTTGCTTTAGGTCACCAGGGCCTGATTATCACACAGGCACTTGGGGCACATGCCCTGGGCACAAAAATTTCAGGGGGGCACGAAAATTTAGTCGAGTGCCACCCACACATATTAAGTGGGGAAAAATTGCAAACTTACTCTATCATCGTTAAGTTTTAATAAATTATTGTACAAGGTAATTATGTTTGTCATGAACTCTATTGTTTCCTATTTACTTTAATTTTACTGTTATTTACCTGATACTTATCTCAACGAACCTGGTGCTCTTTTTATCCTATGGGTTATTGTATATTTATAAGACAGATTATTAGCAACGTACCACTATAAACCATTAAGTTATCTCATCAATTTAAATTGTTTTTAATTCTAGTATTTATTTTCTGAACCACAGATCTTGTTAGTGTGAGAAGGTAAAAATAAAAAAGTGGATCACTCTAGATCTTTAAAAGTCCTTCATTTTTAGCTTGGCTAAACAAAGATAATAATGATTATGTAAAATGAAAATCTGGTGTTTTTGATTTTCAATATTGCTTTAATGCTTATTTCTTAAATATGTTTGCTAATTCAATGTTATAATTTTTATATGACTTAATTATGATAACTTGCCAATATAAATATGCAATGGGGGTGGAGGGCACAAAAATTGGGTTGTGCCCTGGGCACAAAAGTGGTCATCACACAACAAATGCACAATTAAAATTTTAAATTTTAAAGAAATAGGGGGCTTCATTCTTAAATTGCATTCAAATGTTGTGGTAAATGAAATTGTTTGAAATTAATACTCACAGACTCCCTGTGCTCCTGACGGATGCACTGCCGCTTTGGGAGGCTGCCATCCTGCAAAGAAAGATCAGATATGTCTCAAAATTTACATCAATTTATAAAATCGAAATTGTTGAAACACATATTGGTAACAAGTAACAGTGCAAAGAAATACAAACAATTGTAAATAAGGTTTTGGAATTGTAATTATCAAGGCTGTACTCAAAAAATAATTTTGGTATAGGCTGACTTTGACTTTATTTAAGATATAAATTTAAAATCTTGTTACAGTGTAATGACTCAATTTTCCTACGAATGCATTCATATGAAGAAAATCACTATAATAATTGCCACACAGCATAACAATCTATACAAACATATTTTGTTAACCAATGAAAACTTCACCTAGGCCACCCTGTGGGTATGGTGTTGGTAATGATATTGCTTAAATTAAATATACCAAGAAAATTACTTAAGAAAGAGTAAAAGCATAATAAATACAAAATAAGTAACGTAAATTGTTAAACCAAACAAATGTTACTTTTAAAGCACTGTACATAATCAGGATAAATAGCTACTCAAAGAATAGTAACCAGTAAGCCTGAACTAGTAGTATTCTGATTTCTATACCAGCTCTATTTCATGGAGTGGTCTTCGGCCACATTGTGGAATATTCTGTGTTACGCATTCGATATGTTTTACAAGTTTTTAAATGATTAAAATATTAATTCTTTCTTTTTATGTATCAGAAATATTTCGTACTATATTCTTCACATTTGGTATTTCAGCGTAATATTGTTTACTATTAGATTTAGCTTCTTCATTTACTTTCATAACATTTTACCACCAGTTATTGCCCAATGCAGTACTAAGTCGTGTTTACAAACTGAATAAAACATAACAACTTGATAACATTTTATGTAGCCTTCACACTATGGCCAATTGTTCACCACTTCCTGATGGGGACCTTGAATGATGGTTCACGGGTTGCATCACACGCTGGACCACTAAATGAGCCAAACACGTGGATTTGTCCATAGTCTACTGCACACTTTAGTTCGCATTTGGCTGCCTTTGATCTTTGGAGAAAAACCACCTTGGAAATCATCATCTGCCAAGGCTATTTTATCGTCTGCAAGCATACCCGCTCCAGACGGTGATGATGGCTTGCAATGGACCATAGTGTGGAGGGACCTTTAGGTGGCCTTCAAGAGAGGCAAATGGCCCCCTAAACTTGTGATGCAAGCAATGGAATATCAATACAGTCATAAAATATAAATTTTATATAATTTAAGAATTGTACCTCAGAAGCTGATGGTGCAGGCCTCTTACGGCTGGCAGTGCTCGCACTATAAATACAGAAAAATGTCAAGATGTCAAATACATTTTGAAATATATATATATGTATAGTATAATACACTGCAGTCAAAATTTTGGGAAAAAGAAGGAAAATAGCGAGAAAAACACAAAAAAGGAGGAAATAAGAGTTAAATAATTATTGAAAATTAATGTTTAGATTTACTTAATGAAAAAACAAGTATCTAAATATGAAATATGGAAGAATCTACATAAATTTTTATCAATATAAACAAGTACACCAGTTTCCTAGTAAAAAAAAAAAAAAAAAAAAAACATTTAAGACATATTCAAATCAGATGCTAAAAAATAAATAAATAAATTCACCAATACAGTTGAACTTTATTATATTTTACTTTCAAGTACCATTTTATTTGTTGTACCTGAACCTTTAAGAAAGATGCTAGATATAACAAAATTAGAACTTGCAAACCATTTACATAACATTACATATTATCTAAGATTTACATATATAAGATTTATAAAAATATTACCTTCATTGATTTTTATTGACTAAAACCAAACAACTGAATGATTGCCTATTAAAATGACCAAAAATGAAGACGTAAAAATTATTTTGTCTTTTGTTGTTGCTTACTTAATACTGAATTAATCGTAATCTTTTACTGACATGATGCCAGTATCAAGATAGTTTGAAGAATTTCAATGTACAACACAACAAAAAACATTTCTTTTCCTTGATTGAATGGAGAAGAAGTTATAAATTTCATGCACTTTGTTTTTAAACCTAGAAACATATATTTTAATAGCTTCATAACTGCACTATTTTTTTATAAAAAATGAAGAAAAAAAAACTTAGTGAATGACTGAAAGAAAGGATCTGTCTATTTAATTCCTAAGATTCACTATAAATGTATAAAATGGATATTCACCTTTTATTGATTTAGCATTGTAAACAATACAAAAATCCCAAGATCAAAATTTTCATTTGTTATAATGCTAATTTGTTAAAATAGGGATATCAACAGTAGATCAATAATTTAAATGCCATTTCAAATAGCAAAATTTGTTATTAACTAGTTTGTAAAATTCTATTAATTTTTCTTACATTTAATTATAATTAAGGTTTCAAAAATCATGATTTAAATAACATACATACTGTATAAGTCTAATTTTTTTTAAATGGACAATTTCAAAATTTTTTGGAAAAAAAGTAGCAGACAGAAGTGGAAATATTTGAGATAAAAAGGGCAAAATCATGGCAGAAAAATGTAGACAAAAAAACTTAACAATTTAAAATTATTTATTTGATTTACATATTGCAAACACAGTACCTAAATATGAAATATACCAGAAACTAAATAATTTTTACTAATATAAATAATTACTCGAGTCTCCTAATCAATACAGATTCAAATAAGAAGTTTCTCAAATATCCTAATTTCAAAAATATCTAATAATTTAAATGCACATTTCAGATATCAAATTTTTAGAAGGCATTTCTATAAACAAATTTTTAATTTTGTGATTGCAGAATTTCTTATATATCAGTAAAATTTATACCTTAATAATTTGTAAAGTTACAATAAATTTCATTAGATTTAATTTTAAGTAATGTCTAAAAACTCATGATTTAAATAACATATATACTGTATAAGGCTAATTTTTTAAGTGGATAATTAAAAAAAATATTTTTAAATAACAAAATTTCAGGGCGATGATTAAATAAGATGTGCTTACTTTCGGTATCTGAGCCAGTGGACAAATTCTACTTTAGGCTAACAAGTTTGTAATCATTTAGCTTGGTCAGAAAAGTGCTAGGGTTTACTGTTACCCCACACAGTGGCATACCCAGAAATCACTAAGTAGAAATAACCTTCTCAAACAGGAATTCCAACAGCGTCCATACTACCTGATATTTGATAATTTTCGGTTTCCACCTAACTACGAACATCAGCATATGGTCACTACTATGGTGCTAACTTCTGATTACCCCTGAATTAATTGAAAAGATGCTCCTCCCTCCCTTTCTTAACTGTTAAAAGGAAATCGGAATTTACAACTCTGCTGCAAGAACAAAATTAAAGATTAGAAAATCAGCTTACTGGGATTGATGCTACAAAAAATGGGATTTTTTTAGGAAAGGAATAATTTTAGTTTTGGAGCAGTCTGGTACCATTGACCTAAAAAATGAGTCTTGGAGCACTATGGCACAAAGGTGTCATTTTGGCACAGCTGTTTCACCCCTGCATAAGGAAGAGGAGATGCTGTCATATGGATGTACAGGAAATGAGAAAAGTGATAGAGCATGCATAATGGCATGATAAACGTGTGACTGTTTAATATCTTTTCGTGCTTTAATATGCTGAATTTTCTGTTGCTTGTAAATGTTAATCCTTAATAAATATATTTAAAGCACCTGGCCATTGTCTTTCTATACATATAAATATATATATATCATGATCCAGTGTTAAGATGAATGGAAAAGTCTTACTTGATAATAAGTTTATTAAATCATCCTTGCATTTAAAGCAAATCTTGTACCACTTTAATTTATTCGAAGACACACGTGAGTCTGTTGACAGCTCCATGTCCAAGAGCTAACTGACTCTTTATCTGCTTGCAAACTCATCAAATAGTTCCAAAATGCTCCTGCCTGACCAGATGATCCTAAAAGCTTACGCAAGCATGGGTCTTTTTCATTTATTTTATTATTATAAAAGAGTTCCCTTTTTAAAATCACTTTTAACTCACATAATTTCCAACTACCCCTTTTTTTAGACCTCACACACGCACACACACACACACACACACACACACACATACACACACACACATATATATATATATATACATATATATATATATATATATATATATATATATATATATATATATATACATATAAATATATATAAATACATATAAATATATATCTATGAAAGCACTTCACTATTATAAAAAAAAATTGTTTAATATTTATATTGCTTAATAATATTTTCATGCATCTGTACATTAAAAAAATATATGAAATAGAAATATCAACTTACCTGGAGCTCCCGGAGGACTCTTGCCTGGCGGCAAGGGTGGTGGCTGAGGTGGCGGCGTGGCTGGCGTCGGGACTGGAGGACAACTGGAAAAAATAAAGTTATGTTTATATGCAATTTAGAGTATATATTGGAAATATATTGGACTGATCACAGAAACTCAAAATGAAAAAAATATATCATTTCTTAAAAAAGAATTCTAAAATTATCAGCAAAAAATTTATAAACTTTTTAAATTTCAATTTAAGTTACATGAAAAGTTAAAATAAATTATAAGATCATTTTCTTTTAAGGTTTGAATAGGCAAACCTTTTATAAATACGAAAATAAAAGTAAGGAAACATTTTGGCAGATCAAAATTATCTAATTATCAAAATTACCTAATATTATTATTCAATAAGTACAAGAAATATATAGTATACTTTGAAACTTAATGTGATTATTAAAACTGCATTTCTTATCCCACATTCAAAAGCAAAAAAATCACTTTGTGATACCTTATCCTGTGCAAAATGTACCGATTTCATATGAACAAGTTTAACACAAATAAGTGCTTATTACTAGTCACCGGGAACCAAAAATAAATAACTTTAAATTTTTTTTTTGCTATTGCACTCGAGAAATTTCCCTATTCTTAAACAGCAAATATAACCCAATTCTTTTTCAACACTTTATATCTTGACATATAAGAGCTGTAGATTTCTGCTATCTTTCAAACGACTTGTACACGTTTTGATTTGAGTACATTCCTAAAGGAAATATTATTTGATGCAGACATTGGTGGAGGTTTCTAAAAGTAATCAGAAAAAAGTCGCCTAGACACT
>CM063498.1:198295354-198310421 GCA_032207245.1 Pardosa pseudoannulata
AGGGGTTCCCACTGTTTTTCTAGAACATAAGTTAAGGACTTTTTAAGGACTTTCTAAGGACCTAAGTAATATTTTATAAGGACCTATTTGAAATACACGGCATAACCACATAAACCCCATTTCCTGACGAACCTATTTTAATGATTATGAACCACACAAGGCATGTTCCATAAATGCCCTACAATATTTCCTTATTAAGTTTTTAAAATTACCTAAAAATTAGTAATAAGATATATCTATTTGACAAAAACTAATTTTTAAAAATGTACATCTAAAGCTTTTTGAGTGATCAAACTAGAAATAAATTGTGAATAAAATACAATATTATAAAAAGTACTTTCTGAGGGTTTCAAAATGAGTCTGATTGATATATATATATATATATATATATGTATATGTATGTATATATATATATATATATATATATATATATATATATATATATATACTGACTGATTATACCCAACGTTGCCTGGGAAAGAAGAAAGTTTTAGACTTTTCAAAGACATTGAATACAAGGAAAATGAAACTTCCATAAGTAACTGAAATATCTACTAACTCCCCATCCTTCGTTTAATTAAAATCTGCAGGACTGTTAGCTATTAGGAAAGGGCAGCTGACTTCATACTTTAAACCTTTTAAGTATGTGAAAGATTATTTATTGGTCAAATAATAAGTAACTAAGAAAAAACTGTCTCATAAGAAAACTGATAGGAAATCACGTGACGACAGTGGATCGCATTGATGGAGAAACTGATCGCATTCCTATTTAAAAATTAAGGAGCTTTTAAGGACCTTTGACTAAAATTAAATAGCTTTAAGGGCCCTTAAAAATGAAAGCTAAAATTAAGGAGTTCTTAAGGACTTTTAAGGACTGTGGGAACCCTATTAGAGGTTTAAAATTCAGTAAAAGTTTTAGAAGACAATGGTGTTGGAATTTCAATTTTTAACACTTTGAATTTTGAATGATAATTTTATAATGAGACTCAAAATGTTACAAAATGCAATACAGAAGAATAGATTAGGAAAGAATTTATTTCATTTTGGTCCAAATATGCCATTTCTAGGTATCTTTTAAATTTGTTGAATCACTCAACAAAATTGTTAAGAGTTGTTAGTAAGAAATAAAAAGAAATGTTTACATACTGGCATGAAGCCCTGTTGGTATACCTGGGCCAGGATGTCTGGGGTGACTACCCCACCCTGAGAGCTGAAAAATAAAAATAAGTGAACTTAAAAAAAAATTTATTTTTATTTCACAAGAAACTCACCCAAAAAACACCAAAGTGTTATTTCTTGAATTGATATAAATTAAATTTAAATAATAAAACATTTTCTTGAAATTTGTGTTATTTTTGAAAATGCATCTTTCACTTCACTATTTGACTTGGTATCGTTAAACACTTTCACAAAATTTTTTTTTTTTTTAAATACAGTTTCTTTTAATCAGTAGATTATTCCAATATCTGAAGTATTAGTGTTCCAAATTAGATTCGATAATCAAGGTTCTAGAGGAGTGTAGATCTGTGCGTGTATACATATATCTATGTAAGGAAAAATTAAATCTGTATACAAATGAAGAGATTTTATATAAAAACCTGAAGATGACCCCTTAAGGTATCCATCTACGTTGAAAACGTCATTTTTTTGCCAAAAATCATAATTTTTTTTATTTCTCTGTTGTAAAATTTCAACTTTTAGGCTTCTAAATCTGTTTTTGTTTTGTCTCTACGGCATTTTAAAGAAAAGTGACAGCTGTTTAAACATCAGTGACAGCTGTCAAAACAAAACGGAAGTAGCGACTTTGGAACCGGAAGTTGTAAATTTAAAGCCTTTTAAAGAGCATTTTTTGGACAAAACTTTTTAAATTTTCATGAAAATTAATTTAAACACTTTTCTAGTATTTTTAATAATTAGCAACTTGGCAATTAGAAAATTTTGAAGCAAGAAAGTGTGGGGAATTTTAAACATGTATTTTAATTTTTTAGTAGTTAAAAATTGCTTTCATAAACTTCAAATGCGTTTTTCTCAGAACGGTATTCTTAATAAAATGTTGAAACTTGAAATGTGATTTCTCAAAAAGTTCTTAAAATATTTTGTTGAAAATTATTATGGCGGATTTTGATAGTATTTACTAGTAAATGACCTAAAAGCTTTAAATTTAGATAAATTTTAATGATGTTACACTCATAGTTAGATATATAAAGGTAATAAAAATTTGTTAAAAATTCAATGTGTATGATTTTAAACAGCCAAAATTTTTTATCAAATGTAAATTAAGCAAAGATTTTAGGGGATTCAATAGTCCACTGTATAAGAAATGTCTCTTCAAAAAACATTGAAATCATTTAATTTATTAAAAAATTAGATCTTTTAAAAAACGAATTTTCTTTATTTACTAAAAATTTTATAAAAACTTCTCCATGCATAAATTTTTTAAGTGCAATTCTCTATTATAATATAAAAAAATAAATCTAAAAATGTAAAAACATGAAGTAGTTTCTATGTTTAAAGAAAAAAGTTCTCCGTATTTTCCAATCTTGATTTAAAAATGGATGATTCATATTATAACCTCTAATAGGTAGAATCGGCTGAGAAATTTTATATAACTGATAGTTGGTTCAAAGGTTGCATAACTACACTTTCTGAGGAGAAATATTCATATCAACAAAATATAAAGCAATATTTTTAAAAAAAAAGCAGTTATTGCATTTAAAAAAAAAATGTATTTATAACATTAAATTTGAAAAAAAAAAGTTTAAAAAAATCTCATTCTTAAACTGTTTATACATAAATATAAAAAAAATAGAAACTAGGAATGCCTTCTGATACTGTTAGTAAAATAATACATCGATTTTAAGAAGTTAAAAGAAAAGTGTTCATCTGCTTTTGTCTTAGCATATTGCTGAAAAAAATTAATGAAAAACACCTAAACGCTGTAAATGTAACACTTGATGATGCAAGTGACTGACTTTTCTGACAGGAAATGGCCCCAAAGGGATTCGTGTTAGTTTCAAGATTTTGTTACAATGACAAATACCAAATCAATAAAAAATCGAGTCTCAAGTAAAGCCAAAATCACTTCAATCTATAATCAGTAGAATACTTTAGAACTATTTTTTGAAGGAGGCACTGTATGAAAAGGACAATGGTCAATTTGATGGACAAAGCCTCTAATCAACTGCCTCTTATTTAGCAAATTCTTAGAAACACAAAGAGTAGATAAATAAAATGCATTGAAAGTCAAATTTTGGAAGCAGTCGACAGTAATGGCACAGATGCAATAACAAGGCAGATGTTCTCAACTCCAGTGAAGTGACCCTCTCCTCTTTTACATTTACAAGTTCTAAACTGACTGGAACCCGACTGAGGTGGTTGATAGTACTGATGAAGTAAGTCTTTGACCAACTGGGAATATTCAGATACTTACGCCGTGGCCTTCTTCAGCTCCTCAACCATGAGGTCTACACCTCGCCTGAAGTAGCCACTTACAGCCTCTTCCATGCCAGCTGTACCTGAGTTTAAAAAAAGAAAAAAATTATAATCATGACACAAAATTATCTGAAAAGTAAGAGCTACTACTAATTTAAAATAGAAATTTTATTATGATTAATTATCAGGAAGACAAACATTCAATTTCTTAATATTCATTCATAAATTTAAATATTAACATTTTAAAGATAATTGTTTCTCAACATATTTGATCTAAAATGTATATTATTCAAAAGTTTCAGAAAGTTAAACGAATTTATCAGATGAAACAAAAACAATATTTGTATATTTTCTTGTTACATTTCATTCATATCACATATCTAAGACAATAGATATAGTATGTGAAAATATGCACCTGCATTTTTTTTAGTAACATTTGGCCCAATCATATTTCAAGGCACCATTACAACCTGTTTATATACAATTGTAATATCAACTGATATACACTGCATCATTGCACTGCTGATCTGAACAGAAATAAAAGCAATTTTTACTGCATACACTTTTATTATTAAGGTTAAAATTTTTTTAGACTAATTAACTGCTAGGCTAAGAATAATTTAGCAATTAAAGTGTTTTGAATAAATCCCTGAATAACAAAAAAAATAGTATTTCGAGCAATTTCAATTATTTAAACAGAAATTAAGAAAATAAAATAAGCACTAAATGTTTTTAAAAAAATTCATAACTTATGTTAAAAAGAAACTTACAAAGAAAATGAAGCAAAATAAGGAAGCATTACTCTCAATAATTGTTCTAAATAAATTTAGATTTTCAAAAAACTAATAAAAAAAACTATCTAAATTACATACATTTTTCACACAATTTTAAGGCTTACACTGTACAATATAGACACTCAAATCTGATATACTTCAGAAACAGGACTTCTGCTTTGAAACATATGTAGAATCTAAAAATGTTTCATATTTTTTAATCTTTAAAATCGGGTTGGCCTTCGTTATTAGCGATAATTTGCTGCTAAAAAGTTCTGAATTCTGCAAAGATTTGCACAATGCATAAAAAAAATTAGTTCGATTTGTGGTTTTAAAAAATGAGTAAAAAATTTCTAATCGGAAAAATGCCTTAGAAAATAAGATTTTTATCGGCTAGTTGACGTTAAAATGTCGTAAACCTGATTTTAAAGGGAATTGTCAAAAATTATGATTTTTCATTAATGAAGCTAATGAAAAATCCCCAAATTTTAACTTTAACGCATGCCAGTTGTTCACCACTTCCTGATGGTGACCTGGAACGATGGTTCACGGGTCGCATCCACACGCTGGGCCACTGAATGAGCCAAACACGTGGATTCGTCCATAGGGTTTACTGCTCACTTAAATGGCGCATCTGGCTGCCTTTAATCTTTGGAGAAAAACCGCTTCCGAAGCCATCGTCCGCCAAGGCTAATTTATCGTCTGCCGCCATCGGCCACGATAAACCAAAGCTCCTCCAGACGGTGGTGATGGCTTGCAGTGGACCAAAGTGTGGAGGGGCCTTTAAACATTCAAAATTTCCTAGTCATGGGAGCTAGTCAGCTACAGTAGACCTTCAAAGGTGGTTATCTCTACTATATATTTAATATTTGAAGCAGATGAAAGTTTAATTTTTTTTTTTTTTTTAATTTTCAAAAATAGACTTTTACCGAACATTCTTTTCAAAATTTCTTAAAAAACCTGGCTTTTTTTTATAATTTTCTGAATAGACCCACATAAATTTTAAGATGAGAATGATTCCTAAAGTAATCATACTGCTTACCTGTATCCACGGTAAGGTCATTTTCTTGAAATTTCCTTATAATGTGGTATTTGAGGAGATTAATATATCCCTGCAAAAAATAGAGATGGGATTATTCATCGATTGAACACTTTCAAGACTGACAACAGCTAAAATATACAATAGAACCTCGACCATTAAAAATATAAACATCTGAAAAACTGAATTTGTACTATAACTCATAACATACTATCTCAACATACTAATCTCAAGCATCGTTTACTTTGATCCACATTATCGATGGGCAAAAAACTATTACTAATATATAGTAAAATATGGCAGTCTATTACATGTTTAGATAGATTTAGTTTCAAATTAAAATCGAATTTTTGAGATGGGGAAATTCGACTTAGAACTGAGGTACAAAAAGGAATGGCACACATAACAAATTGGATAATAAATAGAGTTATGAGCAGTGGAGAAAACCGGGTTTTTTGAGAAGAGAATTTTGAAAATTTCCAAAACATAGGAATTTTGAAGTCGCCAATTCACTGAGATACAATGAGAACAACAATTTTTTTCAGTCTTTGTTGTAGACCTGAAAAGTGGATATTTTCACAAAATTAAACTATTATATGAAAAAAAATTTGAATAATTGGGATTAGCTGACTATTTGGCAAGGTATCTTGTTTAGCATGAAAGTAGGAGTCTATTTTTCCTTTGAGAATTATCCAATATTTTTATTATTACTTAAGTATGAGGCAATAATTTGTAGTGTCACAAAACCCATAAATCATTAATTTTCTTGGATAACATCTCTCTCACTATTTCTCTCTGTATATATATACAAAATGCAGCAATGTCATTTGATGAAATATGCATTACAATAAATAAATAAATAAATAATAATAATAATAAATAAACTTATTTTAAATTTAAAGATATTTATTTTTATATTATTAAAGGAGGAGAAAAAGTTTAGCATAAAGCAATTTACATAATAAATAATGATCAAAAATAATGTATATAATTATTAAATTAGCAATTAAAATGGAAGCAACCTGTTATGTGTTTGATAAGACTAACAGGGTCATTAATGACATAAGTACTACTATAAAATCATTAAATGCTCATTGCTATTATTTCTTGAATATATATATATATATATATATATATATATATATATATATATATATATATATATATATATATATATATATCCAAAAGTAAAAAAAAATCTCTTAGAAATAATGTGTTAGTTCTTAAATAGCCACTGTTGAAAAAATAAATGTAAACTTTGTTAAAATGATTTCTTCCCAAAGTTCCCAAAATTCCGGGGCCGAATGATGGCCGATTGGTTAGGGTGCTGGCCTTCGGTACCGGAGTTCGTGGGTTCGAATCCTACTCTGGCATGGATGTTCGTAGCCGTTCGGAATCGGCTTTAAGATGTAGGTCCCGGTCTCATTAGCCCTCGTGTTGCAAAAAGTAGACCGTAGTACTCCAAACCAAACCAAACCCAAAATTCCGGGTTTATTCCCCAAAATTCCCGGGTTTATTCCCACCGCTTCGAAATTCCGGGTTTTTTACATCTCTACCCAGGGCAAAATTAATATTCCCAATGGATAGATAACGATAACTTGAATATTAATGTGTTTAAAACACAGTAAAAGCCTAAAAATATTAGAAAAATAGCATTTAGAAAATTAAAAGTTTTACAGGAAAGAGCTAAAAAGTATGTAACTGCATCATCACCGCATTTTCTTTTATTATCTTCTCTTTTTTTTGCAAAGCACATATTTTTTTACTGAAATTTTTGTACGTTATTTTAAATTTTTGAAACAGTCTTACTCTCAGAGTATCTTCCAAAATAAAATTTTTCAAATCCATGGCTTTTCCTGATTTAGCAGATCATTTCGTTAAAGTATATATGAATAAAACTTCTGATGTACACACAAATAAAATATAAGCTTTTAGAGAAATTACAGGAATTTTATCATAAAAAAAACTATAAACTTACTTTATAAGTGCTAATAAACTCACATAAAAATAAATTGTTGTATCTACATACCTAAGTTTAATCATATAGCAATTTTTCAATCGAAATGTTTCCAATTTGAATTCAGGGTACTTTGGTATTATCCAGGTGACCATGAATAATAGCCAAATATAACCCTATAATGTTTATATACAATATCCCTAGAGATAAACTTTTAATTTGTGCAAGAATCTTAACTAATTTTTATTAAAAAATAGTGAATATCATATTAATAAAATTTTAATCTACAATTTAAGAAAAAACCAGAATAACATACATTTACCCACCCATTAAGCTTTCTTGCTTTGAGTTTCCTTGGTGAACAAATTTTACTTGGTCAATAGGATAATACATAAATATCAAACTCAGTAACTTCAGCCAAATGACAAGTAAAAATAGAATTAAACAATTCAATGCATTTTTATTAATCGGTAGTTTAGCGGATCCATGACTTTCCATGACTTTTACTCATTTTACTTGAAAAATCAAGACTTTCCATGACAAAATTAATCTATGATTTTCCATGACTTTCCCTGACTTTCCAGGTGCGCGGAAACCATGTACTCTTGCGCAAAAAATCTGAAAACTTTTAAAAATTAAATAGGTAGATATTCATGCCTAACGATATGCATTAACAAAAATGCAAAAATTATTGCTAACATTCATATTGTTTTTGCAAGCCTGCGCGCAGTGCGTCATCAAAATTTTGAAAATTTCAAAACAAACACTTGCATTCCAAGCACATTCTTCAAAGAATTTTATTATTTCAGAGAGAAAAAGTTAAGTTTAGGAATATATTTAACTACAGAGAACAAATGCTGAAAGTTTTATGTATTTTATATAATAATAATAATAATAATAATAATAATAATAATAATAAAAGTTATGCAAAGTTGAATACAAAAAAAGTTCTAACTAAAGGTTACTTAAGTGCTGATTCCCTTTAACTAGGTTTGGCAACGTTTTAAAATTCATTTGCTTGGATTAATCAACAAAATTTTACGAAATTTAAGTTGAACATTAAAAACGTTGAAAGATAAACATTGAAACAAAAATAGAGATCCATCGAAATAACCTGACCACATAAAACTTTTAGTCTAAGAAATGTTAGGAAAAAAAAAAAAAAAATTACATCTGAGTGCTCCCAATATTTTTGGTTCGAATGGAAGCGTGGAAAAGAATTTCAGAAACAAAATTTAATACAAACACTGGACAAGGAGTTACAATATGACATATTCTGGAGTAGGTAATATAGAATTATCACGGAATTCAATGCAAAAACGTAATATACAAGCTTTAAATTTCACACTAAAAGAATTAATACTACATGTTCTGTTATGGAGTTGATCTCAAACAAACCTTGTGTGGCAGATTGGTTAGGGTGCTGGCCTTTGGTACCGGAGTTCGTGGGTTCGAATCCCAGTGGCATGGATGTTCGTAGCCGTTCGGAATCGGCTTTAAGCTGTAGGTCCCGGTCTCATTAGAACTCGTGTTGCAAAAAAGTCTACCGTAGCACTCCTAACCAAACTAAACAAACCTTGTTTCTGACGCCACTAGAACAGTACGTTACTCGTATTAAGGCCTTTCGTTTTAATGAGCACCGTTAAGGTGAAAGAACAACTTCGCTGAAGTGGGTCCTCGCCATTTTGAAGTAGAGCCCAAGCAGAAGGCCTATAGGCTTGGCCTGCAGTTTTAATTGAGAACTTGGAGGACCCCATCTGACGTGCCTTCAGCGAGCACGGCGGATCTTAGGCCGGCTCCGAGATCGCTGCCTCTGCCGACTCAACTACCTCTATCTTAACTCTATCCAGTATTATAAGATAATATAATATTATTATACTCTTATAATAATATTATATTATAAGAGTTAAGTTCTAAAATTCGTAAACAAACAATTTCTATAGAGCAACAATTAAAATCAGAAATACAAAATGAGTGGATTCGAATCAGCACAGAAGCAACAAGCTATTAAAAAAAATAAAAAATAAAATAAAAAAAAAAAAAAAATAAAAATAAAAAAAAAAGGCACAATCCATCCCAATAAGGCTTTAAAATCAAAAATCAATCGAACAAAGTATGAGCCGTTTTCTTTGCTGAAAGCAATGGAAGATCATTTTGACAAAAAAATTAGTTAATGATAAAAATGAATACATAAACTTTATATAAAAATAAGTTTTATAAATTTGCGATATGTGCATATTTGTATTATTTTCTTTATAAGTAGTTGAACTAATATTATCGATATTCTTTTTAATATATAAAGTCAAAACAAAAACTTATGAAAATTAGAAGTAAATAATTATAAATAATTACCAATCAATAACTCATTCTACAGAAAATACAAACGGACAAAATACACACGGATACTTTATAAATCGTTTCATAAACACTCTCAACACAATTTCTGCTACGTTCTATATTTTTTATTCTTATTACGAGGAATAATTTCCCAGTTTCACAACAAATGACTTTGAATAACATGCAAACTTTTGCATAATTGTTGAATAATCGAATAATACATGGGGGATTCTAAGTAAAAAAAAAACTGAACTGCACACAAAATTTTCAAAAAAAGCAAGCACTACCAATTTAAATAAAAATTATACTAAGGTTAATTTGCAGATATCGGAACTAGAAACGGATGAAATACTAATTTTAATATTGTGATAGTTAACCAAATATCGATATTTCCAATATGTTCATATCACCTTGTCGCAAAAATGTAAGATATAGTAAAAATATAAGATAAATATCTTAATTATTTCAGACATGCCAGCTCTCAAGAGGGTTTGAAATTTTTTCATGCTAATAGCAGATTATACATAAGTACATATCTTAAAGGTTTCTAAATTAAAATTGAATTTAAAACATTTACACAGTAGTAAACTGTAAAAGGTAAATTAAAACCCATGCATTTAAAAATGTATGAGTAGCTTTAACAACTAATTTTTCAGAAGTGTTTCTTGTAGCAGCATTGACTCTTAATTAAAATATTTCCTTTTTGCTACCATCAAGGATTCTATAGTTAACCTACTCAAATTTGACCTAAATTCAGTGTTAGCCTACTCAGATTTGACCTTAGTTCAGTTAAGTTTTTCCGCACAGTACTGAAAATGCAGCATTAAAGTGTGGAAAACAGCATCAAAACTTAATATTTAATTGCTGAATTGTATTTTTTGGACTGTTCAGAAGTTTGGTTATTTTCGGTAGGAATTTCCGAAGTTATCAGATTCTCTCGAGTAGCTGGCATCTCTGTAATTTAAGAAAATTAATTTTAAGACCTGGTTAAAAATAATAATTTAAAAAATTCATACCTCAGGGGGCTGGTTGAATTCTTCGTACGCAAATAACGCGTTGACAACGCTGTTAATAGAGGACATCTTGTAGAATTACAGGAAAACTACTGCTGATACGAAAATAAGTCGCAATCTGATAGCATTCTAACAGATCAATGACTTGAAAAATTTAGAACGATAGGGATATACCCGGTAATTGAGTTAGGGTTGCCAAGATAAAAAATTGGCGATAATATATATGTCCAAATACCTGATTGGTGCCCTAGCCTATGCCCCTCCTCACTATATGGTTCGTGTGCCTTATCCATGAAAAGGGGTGGTGTTAATGAACACTGGCTTAAATCCTGCTAAATAAGCAATTTTCGCCCAGAAAGAATGTTTCTCGAGCATAAGTATATTCCCTGGGAAAAATAGTGTTAGCCTTCAATACTGAGAACAAATACTGTTCAAAAAATGAAGGCTGCTCTTAAACCTTATTTTTTGTATAGAAGTCGCCTGCATACTAAAACAAAGTTATTGTCATACAAAAGTTACAACAGGCTCGTTATGATTGTTCTATTCGGCCTCTCTTAAATATCTTCAGAGTATTTTATGTTATGCAAATTTGAGTTCTAAAATTATAAAAAATTAATTTCAACGATGCTCTATTAAAAAAGAATACGACCACAAAATCATTAACAGCGCATTTGTTTTCGATTCTAGTTTGGTTTTTCACATCTCTAAGAATAATGATAAACGTTGCCAAAATACAAAACGTAAAAGTTTTACAAAAATTACGAAATATCATCTACAATTAATGAAACATCTTAATTAATTAATTACATTTAAATTAAGTGTACTTAAATAACAATTTAAATTAATTACTTCTAAATTAAACATGCCGTTACAAACGTACTTCTTTTTAAGCCCCTGCGAGTGTTTGGTTACTGTGCTTCCAAACTATGTTTCTCTTCTGTTTCAGTTTTGCATGAAACTACTTGTAGGAGGCAGATTTAATACAGTCGTATGCTTTTTTTTATATATATAAAGAATAACAATGTTCTCTGTTCGTCGCTCGTATCGTACAAGCGGTTAATTGAATCCATTCACATATATGTACTAATTAAAAAAATAATTCTAAATTTTCATAGAATAATATATATATATATATATATATATATATATATATATATATATATATATATATATATATATATATATATCAGTGGCGTGCGGTCCATATGTGCAGGGTGTGCACTGCACACCCTGGTAAAATTATGAGGGTCAATAATTTTCTGCACCTATGTCTACCTATCTTTATATGGTATATAATAAATATTATTTATAATATATTCAAATATTCTGTTGATTTGCTTGCTTGTATTCCCGCAGTGCTTGCAGTACTAGATGCTGCACCACGTAGCGCGTTCAAAAGCAAACGAACGTAGGCAGTTGTGATGTGTATGCACTGCGCTCTAATAGAAAATCACGCTTTATATGTATGGGCTACTGGAGAAGAACAGCATACTATGGCACTGAGGCAAGTGCAGCTATTTTTCCTGCACTTGGCATTCAGAATCATCCAAAGCTACGGTTTATTAAGCGTTGTATTAGAGCGGGGACTTACGTGCTGAAGTGCTTTTTGTTTTTAAACTGATTAACTGGCCATACGATTTTGCAGACGGTTCATGTTTAAATTTATATATTGTAAGATTTTGTTTTCAGGGAAATATAAAAGAAGCATTTCATCACAGTAAAGAGAAATGTTTTAGTGTGGTAAAGTAATTTCGGTGATGTATTCTATTTATTGAAATAATTAGCTGATAAACAATGTTGTTTTGTTTTAAAGAAACGAATTTTAACAGAACTGTCCTAATTTTACCATTCATTGTGTCTTACAGTATATAAGTTATATTATATAATACCATATCTCTGGTTTTGTTTTTAAAAATTGTCAAGAAGTTTTTCGAATATATGATTTTTAAATGTTAAAAACAATTAATAAATATAGTTTAATCCACTGACCGAACAAGAAACAGTTCCCGCTATTGTGTTAGCGTGCAGTGAAATCCTCTGCACATGGAATACACGTTCGGTTTGTCGGCACCAATGAGCATCCGGATGAGGCACCGCAGCGGCGGGCGCCATGTGGTGCTACGTTTGCTGAACATACAAGTTTTTCGTAGAAGCCCGAAGCGTTGCTTTTTCGACTCCGATATGATATTATACAACAAAAGACATGATTTTGCTTCAGTGCTAGTAGAATTCTCATAAGTTTAGCAGTTTTTATAGTTATAACTCGACTACTCGTAGGTAAATATTTTATTTATTATAATCTTTAAATTTATATTCATAATAAATAACCCGTTTCAGAATGGAGAACTCAGATGTCTCAATAATTAAAGATTTATTGGAAAATCCATGTTCTCTGCACACCCTGCATGAAAACCTACCGCATGCCACTGATATATATATATATATATATATATATATATATATATATATATATATATATATATATATATATATATATATATATATATATATATATATATATATGTATATATATATATATATATATATATATATATATATATATATATATATATATATATATATATATATATATATATATATATATATATATATATTAATATATATATATATTAATATATATATATATATATTAATATATATATGAACGAGAACGAAAAATCCAGCAATTTTTCACTGCCAGGTTTGAAACCATACGTAAACATTCGAAGTATTACTTTTGGATTTTCTGATGAGCAAGGATTCAAACTCAAAAAAAAAAAAAAAACATCGGTTTACTGTCAGTTTTCGTTCCACCAAAAATAACTGTCTTCAATTCAGTTCCTCATGAATAATTTTATTGTATGTATATTATTATTTGTACTAAAAATATAATTCTATTACGAACAAAAAAATTTAGTTCTCTCAATTGAGAAGATTTTATTGCTTTTTTAATTGGTACCAGGGGCGTACGCAAGGGGGGGTAGGAAATTAAACACCCCCTTTGAGCTCAGACAAAATGGCAAAGATAAAAACTTTAGTAGAAATTTTGTGGGCGATTATTTTTTAGATAGAATTATGAACCACCCCCTTTAAAAAATTCTGCGTACGCCACTGATTGGTACACTAAGTGAATGGATAGAATGAATCAGCCTGTTCGATAGGAGCGGTTATCCATCCTTAAAATCGCATTTCACGACTGCATTCAATCTGCCTTTTACGAGTAGTTTCATGCAAAACTGAAACAGAAAAGTACGAGTGAAAACCCAAACAGGAAATCCAGAAGAATTGGTTTGGAGTGCTATGGTCTACTTCTTTGCAACTTGAGGGTCAGCGAGACCGTAACCCACTGCTTAAAGCCGATTCCGAACGGCTACAAACATTCATCCCCCTGTGCGATTCGGTTTGTCGGGAGCGCTACGGTCTACTGTTTTGCACACGAGGGCTAATGAGACCGGGACCTACAGTTTAAAGCCGATTCCGAACGGCTACAAACATCCATGCCATCAGCGGGATTCGAACCCGCGAACTCCGGTTCCGAAGAGCAGCGCTCTACCATTCGGCCATCGTTCGGCAAAACAATTTTTAATAATTTAAATTAAGTTCTTGAATTTTTACCGGGCACATGAGGAGAACCTGTGCGATTCGAACCCTAGAACCGCTACCGAACACCAGCGTCCTAACCATTCAGTCTTTGTTTGGCAGAATGTACTTGTAAGGACGACAATTATAGGGTTAATGTTAAATTAGAAAATATTGGAAACTTAGCCGTTATGTAGCCTCCACACTATGGCCAGTTGTTCACCACTTCCTGATGGTGACCTCAAACGAGGGTTCACGGGTCGCATCCACACGATGGGCCACTAAATGAGGCAAACACGTGGATTCGTCCGTAGGGTCTATTGCCCACTTTAGTTGCGCATCTGGCTGCCTTTAATTTTTGGAGAAAAACCGCCTCCGAAGCCATTATCCACCATGACCATTTTATCGTCTGGCACCATCGACCACGATAAGCCATACCCTCTCCAGACGGTGGTGATGGCTTGCAGTGGACCATAGTGGGGAGTGGCCTTTAGCCATATTGTTTTAATTAAATCCACTCAATGGTAAGCGAAATAGGACAGAATACTAGATAAATATATATGAAGCTTTGAACACACACACACACACACACACACACACACACACACACACATATATATATATATAGTGTGTGTGTGTGTGTGTGTGTGTTACATGAGTTAATAATCCGGCATGACGTTGTACTTTGTCTTTGTCAGACAAGCCCCCATCACCACAACAACACAAATTTCGCGGGATACAATCAACTTTACAAAGTGGTGCAATGTACAACAAGTGCTACGGAAGTCGAAAAAGATTCAGAAACGTTGGTCTGAACTTATTATTAATAAAATTGTACTGGATGTCGTGGAACATATTATATAGGGCACGATTGGCGATAACATATTACGCGTTCCAAGTCTGTCGCGAAAAAAAAATTAAAAACAAATATAAATAA
>CM063498.1:198310521-198328053 GCA_032207245.1 Pardosa pseudoannulata
TGTTTGCCTCATTTAGTGGCCCATCGTGTGGATGCGACCCGTGAACCATCGTTTGAGGTCACCATCAGGAAGTGGTGAACAACTGGCCATAGTGTGGAGGCTACATAACGGCTAAGTTTCCAATATTTTCTAATTTAGCATTAACCCTATAATTGTCGTCCTTACAAGTACATTCTGCCGAACGAAGACTGAATGGTTAGGACGCTGGTGTTCGGTAGCGGTTCGGGGGTTCGAATCGCACAGGTTCTCCTCATGTGCCCGGTAAAAATTCAAGAACTTAATTTAAATTATTAAAAATTGTTTTGACGAACGATGGCCGAATGGTAGAGCGCTGCTCTTCGGAACCGGAGTTCGCGGGTTCGAATCCCGCTGATGGCATGGATGTTTGTAGCCGTTCGGAATCGGCTTTAAACTGTAGGTCCCGGTCTCATTAGCCCTCGTGTGCAAAACAGTAGACCGTAGCGCTCCCGACAAACCGAATCGCACAGGGGGATGGATGTTTGTAGCCGTTCGGAATCGGCTTTAAGCAGTGGGTTACGGTCTCGCTAACCCTCAAGTTGCAAAGAAGTAGACCATAGCACTCCAAACCAATTCTTCTGGATTTCCTGTTTGGGTTTTCATTCGTACTTTTCTGTTTCAGTTTTGCATGAAACTACTCGTAAAAGACAGATTGAATGCAGTCGTGAAATGCGATTTTAAGGATGGATAACCGCTCCTATCGAACAGGCTGATTCATTCTATCCATTCACTTAGTGTACCAATCAGTGGCGTACGCAGAATTTTTTAAAGGGGGTGGTTCATAATTCTATCTAAAAAATAATCGCCCACAAAATTTCTACTAAAGTTTTTATCTTTGCCATTTTGTCTGAGCTCAAAGGGGATGTTTAAATTCCTACCCCAACCCTTTGCGTACGCCCCTGGTAAAACAATAAAATAAAACAGACATTAAAAAAACAAACATTAAAAAAACAATAAAATCTTCTCAATTGAGAGAACTAAATTTTTTTGTTCGTAATAGAATTATATTCTTAGTACAAATAATAATATACATACAATAAAATTATTCATGAGGAACTGAATTGAAGACCATTATTTTTGGTGGAACGAAAACTGACAGTAAACCGAAGTTTTTTTTTTTTTTTTTTTTTTTTTTTTTTTTTTTTTTTTTTTGAGTTCGAATCCTTGCTCATCAGAAAATCCAAAAGTAATACTTCGAATGTTTATGTATCGTTTCAAACCTGGGAGTGAAAAATAGCTGGATTTTTCGTTCTCGTTCATATATATATATATATATATATATATATATATATATATATATATATATATATATATATATATATATACATATATATATATAATATATATATATATATATATATATATATATATATATATATATATATATATATATATATATATATATAATATATATATATATATATATATATATATATATATATATATATATATATATATATATCAGTGGCATGCGGTAGGTTTTCATGCAGGGTGTGCAGAGAATATGGATTTTCCAATAAATCTTTAATTATTGAGACATCTGAGTTCTCCATTCTGAAACGGGTTATTTATTATGAATATAAATTTAAAGATTATAATAAATAAAATATTTACCTACGAGTAGTCGAGTTATAACTATAAAAACTGCTAAACTTATGAGAATTCTACTAGTACTGAAGCAAAATCATGTCTTTTGTTGTATAATATCATATCGGAGTCGAAAAAGCAACGCTTCGGGCTTCTACGAAAAACTTGTATGTTCAGCAAACGTAGCACCACATGGCGCCCGCCGCTGCGGTGCCTCATCCGGATGCTCATTGGTGCCGACAAACCGAACGTGTATTCCATGTGCAGAGGATTTCACTGCACGCTAACACAATAGCGGGAACTGTTTCTTGTTCGGTCAGTGGATTAAACTATATTTATTAATTGTTTTTAACATTTAAAAATCATATATTCGAAAAACATCTTGACATTTTTTAAAAACAAAACCAGAGATATGGTATTATATAATATAACTTATATACTGTAAGACACAATGAATGGTAAAATTAGGACAGTTCTGTTAAAATTCGTTTCTTTAAAACAAAACAACATTGTTTATCAGCTAATTATTTCAATAAATAGAATACATCACCGAAATTACTTTACCACACTAAAACATTTCTCTTTACTGTGATGAAATGCTTCTTTTATATTTCCCTGAAAACAAAATCTTACAATATATAAATTTAAACATGAACCGTCTGCAAAATCGTATGGCCAGTTAATCAGTTTAAAAACAAAAAGCACTTCAGCACGTAAGTCCCCGCTCTAATACAACGCTTAATAAACCGTAGCTTCGGATGATTCTGAATGCCAAGTGCAGGAAAAATAGCTGCACTTGCCTCAGTGCCATAGTATGCTGTTCTTCTCCAGTAGCCCATACATATAAAGCGTGATTTTCTATTAGAGCGCAGTGCATACACATCACAACTGCCTATGTTCGTTTGCTTTTGCACGCGCTACGTGGTGCAGCACCTAGTACTGCAAGCACTGCGGGAATACAAGCAAGCAAATCAACATAATATTTGAATATATTATAAATAATATTTATTATATACCATATAAAGATAGGTAGACATAGGTGCAGAAAATTATTGTCCCTCATAATTTTACCAGGGTGTGCAGTGCACACCCTGCACATATGGACCGCACGCCACTGATATATATATATATATATATATATATATATATATATATATATATATATATAACTATATATTTTTTTATACTATATATATATATATATATATAATATAATATATTAAAATTTACGTATGAAAAATTTAGAATTATTTTTTTTAATTAGTACATAATATTGTGAATGGATTCATTACGCTTGTACGATACGAGCGACGAACACTCAGAACATTGTTATTCTTTATATATATAAAAAAAATTAGCATACGACTGTATTAAATCTGCCATCCCTACAAGTATTGTTTCATGCACGCACGCAACTAAAACAGAAAGAGAAACAGTTTGAAAGCACAGTAACCAAACACTCGCAGGGGCTTAAAAAGAAGTACGTTTGTAACGGCATGTTTAATTTAGAAGTAATTAATTTAAATTGTTATTTAAGTACACTTAATTTAAATGTAATTAATTAATTAAGATGTTTCATTAATTGTAGATGATATTTCGTAATTTTTGTAAAACTTTTACGTTTTGTATTTTGGCAACGTTTATCATTATTCTTAGAGATGTGAAAAACCAAACTAGAATCGAAAACAAATGCGCTGTTAATGATTTTGTGGTCGTATTCTTTTTTAATAGAGCATCGTTGAAATTAATTTTTTATAATTTTAGAACTCAAATTTGCATAACATAAAATACTCTGAAGATATTTAAGAGAGGCCGAATAGAACAATCATAACGAGCCTGTTGTAACTTTTGTATGACAATAACTTTGTTTTAGTATGCAGGCGACTTCTATACAAAAAATAAGGTTTAAGAGCAGCCTTCATTTTTTGAACAGTATTTGTTCTCAGTATTGAAGGCTAACACTATTTTTCCCAGGGAATATACTTATGCTCGAGAAACATTCTTTCTGGGCGAAAATTGCTTATTTAGCAGGATTTAGGCCAGTGTTCATTAACACCACCCCTTTTCTTGGATAAGGCACACGAACCATATAGTGAGGAGGGGCATAGGCTAGGGCACCAATCAGGTATTTGGACATATATATTATCGCCAATTTTTTATCTTGGCAACCCTAACTCAATTACCGGGTATATCCCAATCGTTCTAAATTTTTCAAGTCATTGATCTGTTAGAATGCTATCAGATTGCGACTTATTTTCTTATCAGCGGTAGTTTTCCTGTAATTCTACAAGATGTCCTCTATTAACAGCGTTGTCAACGCGTTATTTGCGTACGAAGAATTCAACCAGCCCCCTGAGGTATGAATTTTTTAAATTATTATTTTTAACCAGGTCTTAAAATTAATTTTCTTAAATTACAGAGATGCCAGCTACTCGAGAGAATCTGATAACTTCGGAAATTCCTACCGAAAATAACCAAACTTCTGAACAGTCCAAAAAATACAATTCAGCAATTAAATATTAAGTTTTGATGCTGTTTTCCACACTTTAATGCTGCATTTTCAGTACTGTGCGGAAAAACTTAACTGAACTAAGGTCAAATCTGAGTAGGCTAACACTGAATTTAGGTCAAATTTGAGTAGGTTAACTATAGAATCCTTGATGGTAGCAAAAAGGAAATATTTTAATTAAGAGTCAATGCTGCTACAAGAAACACTTCTGAAAAATTAGTTGTTAAAGCTACTCATACATTTTTAAATGCATGGGTTTTAATTTACCTTTTACAGTTTACTACTGTGTAAATGTTTTAAATTCAATTTTAATTTAGAAACCTTTAAGATATGTACTTATGTATAATCTGCTATTAGCATGAAAAAATTTCAAACCCTCTTGAGAGCTGGCATGTCTGAAATAATTAAGATATCTTATATTTTTACTTTATCTTACATTTTTGCTACAAGGTGATATGAACATATTGGAGACATCGATATTTGGTTAACTATCACAATATTAAAATTAGTATTTCATCCGTTTCTAGTTCCGATATCTACAAATTAACCTTAGTATAATTTTTATTTAAATTGGTAGTGCTTGCTTTTTTTGAAAATTTTGTGTGCAGTTCAGTTTTTTTTTTTTTTTTACTTAGAATCCCCCATGTATTATTTGATTATTCAACAATTATGCAAAAGTTTGCATGTTATTCAAAGTCATTTGTTATGAAACTGGGAAATTATACATCGTAATTGATTAGAATAAAAAATATAGAACGTAGCAGAAATTGTGTTGGGAGTGTTTATGAAACGAATTTATAAAGTATCCGTGTGTATTTTGTCCGTTTGTATTTTCTGTAGAATGAGTTATTGATTGGTAATTATTTATAATTATTTACTTCTAATTTTCATATGTTTTTGTTTTGACTTTATATATTAAAAAGAATATCGATAATATTAGTTCAACTACTTATAAAAAAAAATACAAATATGCACATATCGCAAATTTATAAAACTTATTTTTATATAAAGTTTATGTATTCATATTTATCATTAACTAATTTTTTTGTCAAAATGATCTTCCATCGCTTTCATCAAAGAAAACGGCTCATACTTTGTTCGATTGATTTTTGATTTTAAAGCCTTATTGGGATGGATTGTGCTTTTTTTTTTTTTTAATAGCTTGTTGCTTCTGTGCTGATTCGAATCCACTCATTTTGTATTTCTGATTTTAATTGTTGCTCTATAGAAATTGTTTGCTTACGAATTTTAGAACTTAACTCTTATAATATAATATTATTATAAGAGTACAATAATATTATATTATCTTATAATACTGGATAGAGTTAAGATAGAGGTAGTTGAGTCGGCAGAGGCAGCGATCTCGGAGCCGGCCTAAGATCCGCCGTGCTCGCTGAAGGCACGTCAGATGGGGTCCTCCAAGTTCTCAATTAAAACTGCAGGCCAAGCCTATAGGCCTTCTGCTTGGGCTCTACTTCAAAATGGCGAGGACCCACTTCAGCGAAGTTGTTCTTTCACCTTAACGGTGCTCATTAAAACGAAAGGCCTTAATACGAGTAACGTACTGTTCTAGTGGCGTCAGAAACAAGGTTTGTTTAGTTTGGTTAGGAGTGCTACGGTAGACTTTTTTGCAACACGAGTTCTAATGAGACCGGGACCTACAGCTTAAAGCCGATTCCGAACGGCTACGAACATCCATGCCACTGGGATTCGAACTCACGAACTCCGGTACCAAAGGCCAGCACCCTAACCAATCTGCCACACAAGGTTTGTTTGAGATCAACTCCATAACAGAACATGTAGTATTAATTCTTTTAGTGTGAAATTTAAAGCTTGTATATTACGTTTTTGTATTGAATTCCGTGATAATTCTATATTACCTACTCCAGAATATGTCATATTGTAACTCCTTGTCCAGTGTTTGTATTAAATTTTGTTTCTGAAATTCTTTTCCACGCTTCCATTCGAACCAAAAATATTGGGAGCACTCAGTTGTAATTTTTTTTTTTTTTTTTTTTTTAACATTCCTTAGACTAAAAGTTTATGTGGTCAGGTTATTTCGATGGATCTCTACTTTTGTTTCAATGTTTATCTTTCAACGTTTTCAATGTTCAACTTAAATTCCGTAAAATTTTGTTGATTAATCCAAGCAAATGAATTTTAAAACGTTGCCAAACCTAGTTAAGGGGAATCAGCACTTAAGTAACCTTTAGTTAGAACTTTTTTTGTATTCAACTTTGCATAACTTTTATTATTATTATTATTATTATTATTATTATTATTATTATATAAAATACATAAAACTTTCAGCATTTGTTCTCTGTAGTTAAATATATTCCTAAACTTAACTTTTTCTCTCTGAAATAATAAAATTCTTTGAAGAATGTGCTTGGAATGCAAGTGTTTGTTTTGAAATTTACAAAATTTTGATGACGCACTGCGCGCAGGCTTGCAAAAACAATAAGAATGTCAGCAATAATTTTTGCATTTTTGTTAATGCATATCGTTAGGCATGAATATCTACCTATTTAATTTTTAAAAGTTTTCAGATTTTTTGCGCAAGAGTACATGGTTTCCGCGCACCTGGAAAGTCAGGGAAAGTCATGGAAAATCATAGATTAATTTTGTCATGGAAAGTCTTGATTTTTCAAGTAAAATGAGTAAAAGTCATGGAAAGTCATGGATCCGCTAAACTACCGATTAATAAAAATGCATTGAATTGTTTAATTCTATTTTTACTTGTCATTTGGCTGAAGTTACTGAGTTTGATATTTATGTATTATCCTATTGACCAAGTAAAATTTGTTCACCAAGGAAACTCAAAGCAAGAAAGCTTAATGGGTGGGTAAATGTATGTTATTCTGGTTTTTTCTTAAATTGTAGATTAAAATTTTATTAATATGATATTCACTATTTTTTAATAAAAATTAGTTAAGATTCTTGCACAAATTAAAAGTTTATCTCTAGGGATATTGTATATAAACATTATAGGGTTATATTTGGCTATTATTCATGGTCACCTGGATAATACCAAAGTACCCTGAATTCAAATTGGAAACATTTCGATTGAAAAATTGCTATATGATTAAACTTAGGTATGTAGATACAACAATTTATTTTTATGTATGTGAGTTTATTAACACTTATAAAGTAAGTTTATAGTTTTTTTTATGATAAAATTCCTGTAATTTCTCTAAAAGCTTATATTTTATTTGTGTGTAC
This sequence comes from Pardosa pseudoannulata, assembly GCA_032207245.1. NCBI lineage: Eukaryota > Metazoa > Arthropoda > Arachnida > Araneae > Lycosidae > Pardosa > Pardosa pseudoannulata. The sequence continues at coordinate 198,317,858 of CM063498.1, forward strand.
ATCAGAAGTTTTATTCATATATACTTTAACGAAATGATCTGCTAAATCAGGAAAAGCCATGGATTTGAAAAATTTTATTTTGGAAGATACTCTGAGAGTAAGACTGTTTCAAAAATTTAAAATAACGTACAAAAATTTCAGTAAAAAAATATGTGCTTTGCAAAAAAAAGAGAAGATAATAAAAGAAAATGCGGTGATGATGCAGTTACATACTTTTTAGCTCTTTCCTGTAAAACTTTTAATTTTCTAAATGCTATTTTTCTAATATTTTTAGGCTTTTACTGTGTTTTAAACACATTAATATTCAAGTTATCGTTATCTATCCATTGGGAATATTAATTTTGCCCTGGGTAGAGATGTAAAAAACCCGGAATTTCGAAGCGGTGGGAATAAACCCGGGAATTTTGGGGAATAAACCCGGAATTTTGGGTTTGGTTTGGTTTGGAGTACTACGGTCTACTTTTTGCAACACGAGGGCTAATGAGACCGGGACCTACATCTTAAAGCCGATTCCGAACGGCTACGAACATCCATGCCAGAGTAGGATTCGAACCCACGAACTCCGATACCGAAGGCCAGCACCCTAAACAATCGGCCATCATTCGGCCCCGGAATTTGGGGAACTTTGTGAAGAAATCATTTTAACAAAGTTTACATTTATTTTTTCAACAGTGGCTATTTAAGAACTAACACATTATTTCTAAGAGATTTTTTTTTTACTTTTGGTTATATATATATATATATATATATATATATATATATATATATATATATATATATATATATATTCAAGAAATAATAGCAATGAGCATTTAAATGATTTTATAGTAGTACTTATGTCATTAATGACCCTGTTAGTCTTATCGAACACATAACAGGTTGCTTCCATTTTAATTGCTAATTTAATAATTATATACATTATTTTTGATCATTATTTATTATGTAAATTGCTTTATGCTAAACTTTTTCTCCTCCTTTAATAATATAAAAATAAATATCTTTAAATTTAAAATAAGTTATTTATTATTATTATTATTATTATTATTATTTATTTATTTATTTATTGTAATGCATATTTCATCAAATGACATTGCTGCATTTTGTATATATATACAGAGAGAAATAGTGAGAGAGATGTTATCCAAGAAAATTAATGATTTATGGGTTTTGTGACACTACAAATTATTGCCTCATACTTAAGTAATAATAAAAATATTGGATAATTCTCAAAGGAAAAATAGACTCCTACTTTCATGCTAAACAAGATACCTTGCCAAATAGTCAGCTAATCCCAATTATTCAAATTTTTTTTCATATAATAGTTTAATTTTGTGAAAATATCCACTTTTCAGGTCTACAACAAAGACTGAAAAAAATGGTTCTCATTGTATCTCAGTGAATTGGCGACTTCAAAATTCCTATGTTTTGGAAATTTTCAAAATTCTCTTCTCAAAAAACCCGGTTTTCTCCACTGCTCATAACTCTATTTATTATCCAATTTGTTATGTGTGCCATTCCTTTTTGTACCTCAGTTCTAAGTCGAATTTCCCCATCTCAAAAATTCGATTTTAATTTGAAACTAAATCTATCTAAACATGTAATAGACTGCCATATTTTACTATATATTAGTAATAGTTTTTTGCCCATCGATAATGTGGATCAAAGTAAACGATGCTTGAGATTAGTATGTTGAGATAGTATGTTATGAGTTATAGTACAAATTCAGTTTTTCAGATGTTTATATTTTTAATGGTCGAGGTTCTATTGTATATTTTAGCTGTTGTCAGTCTTGAAAGTGTTCAATCGATGAATAATCCCATCTCTATTTTTTGCAGGGATATATTAATCTCCTCAAATACCACATTATAAGGAAATTTCAAGAAAATGACCTTACCGTGGATACAGGTAAGCAGTATGATTACTTTAGGAATCATTCTCATCTTAAAATTTATGTGGGTCTATTCAGAAAATTATAAAAAAAAGCCAGGTTTTTTAAGAAATTTTGAAAAGAATGTTCGGTAAAAGTCTATTTTTGAAAATTAAAAAAAAAAAAAAAATTAAACTTTCATCTGCTTTAAAAATTAAATATATAGTAGAGATAATCACCTTTGAAGGTCTACTGTAGCTGACTAGCTCCCATGACTAGGAAATTTTGAATGTTTAAAGGCCCCTCCACACACTGCAAGCCATCACCACCGTCTGGAGGAGCTTTGGCTTATCGTGGCCGATGGCGGCAGACGATAAATTAGCCTTGGCGGACGATGGCTTCGGAAGCGGTTTTTCTCCAAAGATTAAAGGCAGCCAGATGCGCCATTTAAGTGAGCAGTAAACCCTATGGACGAATCCACGTGTTTGGCTCATTCAGTGGCCCAGCGTGTGGATGCGACCCGTGAACCATCGTTCCAGGTCACCATCAGGAAGTGGTGAACAACTGGCATGCGTTAAAGTTAAAATTTGGGGATTTTTCATTAGCTTCATTAATGAAAAATCATAATTTTTGACAATTCCCTTTAAAATCAGGTTTACGACATTTTAACGTCAACTAGCCGATAAAAATCTTATTTTCTAAGGCATTTTTCCGATTAGAAATTTTTTACTCATTTTTTAAAACCACAAATCGAACTAATTTTTTTTATGCATTGTGCAAATCTTTGCAGAATTCAGAACTTTTTAGCAGCAAATTATCGCTAATAACGAAGGCCAACCCGATTTTAAAGATTAAAAAATATGAAACATTTTTAGATTCTACATATGTGTCAAAGCAGAAGTCCTGTTTCTGAAGTATATCAGATTTGAGTGTCTATATTGTACAGTGTAGGCCTTAAAATTGTGTGAAAAATGTATGCAATTTAGATAGTTTTTTTTTATTAGTTTTTTGAAAATCTAAATTTATTTAGAACAATTATTGAGAGTAATGCTTCCTTATTTTGCTTCATTTTCTTTGTAAGTTTCTTTTTAACATAAGTTATGAATTTTTTTTAAAAACATTTAGTGCTTATTTTATTTTCTTAATTTCTGTTTAAATAATTGAAATTGCTCGAAATACTATTTTTTTGTTATTCAGGGTTTTATTCAAAACACTTTAATTGCTAAATTATTCTTAGCCTAGCAGTTAATTAGTCTAAAAAAACTTTAACCTTAATAATAAAAGTGTATGCAGTAAAAATTGCTTTTATTTCTGTTCAGATCAGCAGTGCAATGATGCAGTGTATATCAGTTGATATTACAATTGTATATAAACAGGTTGTAATGGTGCCTTAAAATATGATTGGGCCAAATGTTACTAAAAAAAAAATGCAGGTGCATATTTTCACATACTATACCTATTGTCTTAGATATGTGATATGAATGAAATGTAACAAGAAAATATACAAATATTGTTTTTGTTTCATCTGATAAATTCGTTTAACTTTCTGAAACTTTTGAATAATATACATTTTAGATCAAATATGTTGAGAAACAATTATCTTTAAAATGTTAATATTTAAATTTATGAATGAATATTAAGAAATTGAATGTTTGTCTTCCTGATAATTAATCATAATAAAATTTCTATTTTAAATTAGTAGTAGCTCTTACTTTTCAGATAATTTTGTGTCATGATTATAATTTTTTTTTTTTTTTTTTTTTTTTTTTTTTTTTTTTTTTTTTTTTTTTTTCTTTTTTTAAACTCAGGTACAGCTGGCATGGAAGAGGCTGTAAGTGGCTACTTCAGGCGAGGTGTAGACCTCATGGTTGAGGAACTGAAGAAGGCCACGGCGTAAGTATCTGAATATTCCCAGTTGGTCAAAGACTTACTTCATCAGTACTATCAACCACCTCAGTCGGGTTCCAGTCAGTTTAGAACTTGTAAATGTAAAAGAGGAGAGGGTCACTTCACTGGAGTTGAGAACATCTGTGCCATTACTGTCGACTGCTTCCAAAATTTGACTTTCAATGCATTTTATTTATCTACTCTTTGTGTTTCTAAGAATTTGCTAAATAAGAGGCAGTTGATTAGAGGCTTTGTCCATCAAATTGACCATTGTCCTTTTCATGCAGTGCCTCCTTCAAAAAATAGTTCTAAAGTATTCTACTGATTATAGATTGAAGTGATTTTGGCTTTACTTGAGACTCGATTTTTTATTGATTTGGTATTTGTCATTGTAACAAAATCTTGATACTAACACGAATCCCTTTGGGGCCATTTCCTGTCAGAAAAGTTATATTTTTCAATTACAGTCACTTGCATCATCAAGTGTTACATTTACAGCGTTTAGGTGTTTTTCATTAATTTTTTTCAGCAATATGCTAAGACAAAAGCAGATGAACACTTTTCTTTTAACTTCTTAAAATCGATGTATTATTTTACTAACAGTATCAGAAGACATTCCTAGTTTCTATTTTTTTTTATATTTATGTTTAAACAGTTTAAGAATGAGATTTTTTTAAACTTTTTTTTTTCAAATTTAATGTTATAAATACCTTTATTTTTAAATGCAATAACTGCTTTTTTAAAAAAATATTGCTTTATATTTTGTTGATATGAATATTTCTCCTCAGAAAGTGTAGTTATGCAACCTTTGAACCAACTATCAGTTATATAAAATTTCTCAGCCGATTCTACCTATTAGAAGTTATAATATGAATCATCCATTTTTTAATCAAGATTGGAAAATACGGAGAACTTTTTTCTTTAAACATAGAAACTACTTCACGTTTTTACATTTTTAGATTTATTTTTTTATATTATAATAGAGAATTGCACTTAAAAAATTTATGCATGGAGAAGTTTTTATAAAATTTTTAGTAAATAAAGAAAATTCAGTTAAAAAAAAAAAAAAAAAAAAAAAAAAAAAAGGTTTTTTAAAAGATCTAATTTTTTAATAAATTAAATGATTTCAATGTTTTTTGAAGAGACATTTCTTATACAGTGGACTATTGAATCCCCTAAAATCTTTGCTTAATTTACATTTGATAAAAAATTTTGGCTGTTTAAAATCATACACATTGAATTTTTAACAAATTTTTATTACCTTTATATATCTAACTATGAGTGTAACATCATTAAAATTTATCTAAATTTAAAGCTTTTAGGTCATTTACTAGTAAATACTATCAAAATCCGCCATAATAATTTTCAACAAAATATTTTAAGAACTTTTTGAGAAATCACATTTCAAGTTTCAACATTTTATTAAGAATACCGTTCTGAGAAAAACGCATTTGAAGTTTATGAAAGCAATTTTTAACTACTAAAAAATTAAAATACATGTTTAAAATTCCCCACACTTTCTTGCTTCAAAATTTTCTAATTGCCAAGTTGCTAATTATTAAAAATACTAGAAAAGTGTTTAAACTAATCTTCATGAAAATTTAAAAAGTTTTGTCCAAAAAATGCTCTTTAAAAGGCTTTAAATTTACAACTTCCGGTTCCAAAGTCGCTACTTCCGTTTTGTTTTGACAGCTGTCACTGATGTTTAAACAGCTGTCACTTTTCTTTAAAATGCCGTAGAGACAAAACAAAAACAGATTTAGAAGCCTAAAAGTTGAAATTTTACAACAGAGAAATAAAAAAAATTATGATTTTTGGCAAAAAATGACGTTTTCAACGTAGATGGATACCTTAAGGGGTCATCTTCAGGTTTTTATATAAAATCTCTTCATTTGTATACAGATTTAATTTTTCCTTACATAGATATATGTATACACGCACAGATCTACACTCCTCTAGAACCTTGATTATCGAATCTAATTTGGAACACTAATACTTCAGATATTGGAATAATCTACTGATTAAAAGAAACTGTATTTAAAAAAAAAAAAAAAATTTGTGAAAGTGTTTAACAATACAAAGTCAAATAGTGAAGTGAAAGATGCATTTTCAAAAATAACACAAATTTCAAGAAAATGTTTTATTATTTAAATTTAATTTATATCAATTCAAGAAATAACACTTTGGTGTTTTTTGGGTGAGTTTCTTGTGAAATAAAAATAATTTTTTTTTTAAGTTCACTTATTTTTATTTTTCAGCTCTCAGGGTGGGGTAGTCACCCCAGACATCCTGGCCCAGGTATACCAACAGGGCTTCATGCCAGTATGTAAACATTTCTTTTTATTTCTTACTAACAACTCTTAACAATTTTGTTGAGTGATTCAACAAATTTAAAAGATACCTAGAAATGGCATATTTGGACCAAAATGAAATAAATTCTTTCCTAATCTATTCTTCTGTATTGCATTTTGTAACATTTTGAGTCTCATTATAAAATTATCATTCAAAATTCAAAGTGTTAAAAATTGAAATTCCAACACCATTGTCTTCTAAAACTTTTACTGAATTTTAAACCTCTAATAGGGTTCCCACAGTCCTTAAAAGTCCTTAAGAACTCCTTAATTTTAGCTTTCATTTTTAAGGGCCCTTAAAGCTATTTAATTTTAGTCAAAGGTCCTTAAAAGCTCCTTAATTTTTAAATAGGAATGCGATCAGTTTCTCCATCAATGCGATCCACTGTCGTCACGTGATTTCCTATCAGTTTTCTTATGAGACAGTTTTTTCTTAGTTACTTATTATTTGACCAATAAATAATCTTTCACATACTTAAAAGGTTTAAAGTATGAAGTCAGCTGCCCTTTCCTAATAGCTAACAGTCCTGCAGATTTTAATTAAACGAAGGATGGGGAGTTAGTAGATATTTCAACTACTTGTGGAAGTTTAATTTTCCTTGCAATGAATATATTAGAAAAGTCTAAAACTTTCTTCTTTCCCAGGCAACATCAGGTTATACAAGGTTCGTACGGTGCTTAAAAGTGCTTAAAAACTGCTTAATTTCGAAACACGTTTTTAAGGCCTTAAAAAGTGCTTAAAGAGTGCTTAATTTTCCCCCTAAAGTCCTTATTTTTTTTCTTGCCGACAGTTTTTATTTGAATATTTCGAAATCGTCTATGAAAATCATAAAAGGTCGCTCGGGATTAATCGTTCAGTGTGAATGAAATTCCGATGTCTTTAGCCGTCGGGTAACAAAAGAAAACTCTAGCGCTCTCAGACCAAACTAAATGGTTACAAATCTGTTAGTCTAAAGTACAATTCGAACCTCCTGGCTCAGATACCGAAAAAAATCCCGTCATATTCGATCATCGTCCCGAAATATAACTATTTAAAAAAATTTTTTTTTAATTGTCCGCTTAAAAAAATAGCCTTATACAGTGCACATATTATTTATATCATGAGTTTTTAGACATTGATTGAAATTAAATTTAATGATAATTATTGTATCTTTCCAAACTATCAAGGTATAGATTTTATTGCTATTTAAGAAATTCTGCAGTCACAAAATTAAAAATTGGAAAAACACAAAATTAGAAATGTCTCCTAAAAATTTGATATCTAAAATGCGCATTTATATTATTATTATTATTATTATTTTTATTATTATTATTATTATTTATTTATTTTTTTTAATTAGGATATTTGAGAAACTTCTGATTTGAATCTGCTTTCAACATTTTTTGATTAGGAGACTCGAGTGATTGTTTATATTAGTAAAAATTATTAAGTCCAACAAACAATATGGTTTCTCAAAGTTTAATATAATAAAGTTCCACTGTATTGGTGAATTTATTTATTTTTTTTAATTAGGCTAATTGAAGAAACATCTGATTTGAATCTGTTTTTTTTTTTTTTTTTTTTTAACTAGGAAACTTAAGTACTTGTTTATATTGATAAAACATTATTTAGATAATTTCGTATTTAGGCACTTGATTTTGTATTAAGTAAATCAGAACATTAATTTTTAATAGTTATTCAACTACCTCTGTTTTTGGTTTTTCTCCTTTTTTCCCCAAAATTTTGAATTCTGTGTCTGTGAAATACAATGATTTCTCATTTATACGCACTCTCTTTTGTTCACGTTTTTGTTGAACCTAATGTAATAACCATTATTTTATCTGATATGTTTCTGATAAGAGGTGCTTAAAAAGTTTGAATGGTGCTTAATTTTTTCCATTAAAATAAGTGTACGAACCATGATATATATATATATATATATATATATATATATATATATATATATATCAGACTCCATTTTGAAACCTTCAGAAAGTACTTTTTATAATATTGTATTTTATTCACAATTTATTTCTAGTTTAATCACTCAAAAAGCTTTAGATGTACATTTTTAAAAATTAGTTTTTGTCAAATAGATATATCTTATTACTAATTTTTAGATATTTTTAAAAACTTAATTATGAAATATTGTAGGGCATTTATGGAACATGCCTTGTGTGGTTCATAATCATTAAAATAGGTTCGTCAGGAAATGGGGTTTATGTGGTTATGCCGTGTATTTCAAATAGGTCCTTATAAAATATTACTTAGGTCCTTAGAAAGTCCTTAAAAAGTCCTTAACTTATGTTCTAGAAAAACAGTGGGAACCCCTTTCTAAGAGTGCCCTTATTTTTGCAAAATATCGTTTTTTCAATTTGTTTAAATTTTTTTTGTCACATTTAGTACATTTGCAACAATTTTTATTACATAAGAATGGTAGTATGTCTTGCTAACAGGTGAACTGGCACAGATAAACAGAACAACTTAAAAACATTATTAAGCTTGAATAGCATATTAAAGTAAAGCTTTAATCTTTACTAATATCAGTCTGATCAAACTAATGAACTAACATCAGAACTTACAGTTGCTCATGCTTTTATATAGTTCATGTACAACTAGCCAGTAGGCGTGATGTAACATTCACATCACTGACTCTGAAAGAATTCATAATTAACATTGTCACTGGTAAAAAATTGAAAAACAATTAATGGAAACTAAAGAAAATGCAGCCTTTTTTTCTAATAGATGTATCTTTAGAGAGAATTGTTGTAAGAGAGTCGTAATGGTTGACATTACAAAGTACTTTGATAAATGAACACAAAAAAAATTCTGAAATGTTGTATACACATCAATAGAAGTATAAATTAATTAATTACATTAAACTATTCTAAAAGCCAAATTAGTTTTTTATTTTTAAACTATTTCTACATAAGTATTTACAGATTGCTTCAAAATGTACAAGGTAGATTTCTCAGATTTATTTTTAAAAATCTGTTTAAAGTTTCGGTTTCACATTAAATTTAGATAGGTCTGGACTTTTCTTGAAAATTCAAACAAAATATTTCCTATAAAGTAATTATTCATTCTATCAACGAAAAATATTTTTAAGTTACTAAACCCAAAAAAATGACAAAAAAAACTTGTGAAAATAAAAGTGCAGGAAGCTTGCTAAAAAATTAGAAAATTTTTTTCAACATTTATACTATTTCGAACAAATTTTTTAAAGGGATTTATTTATTTGTGCATGATGTACATATTTTTTACTATCCAAGCTGTCATAAGTTATGACCTAATCCGAATACTTATATACATCCATGACAACAGTGGTACTGGAAAGTTGTGCTGTATTCTTCCCAAATTTTTTAAATGTTTGCCATCCAGATCAAAAAATTTATTTTAACATTTCATAGCATTTAAATCATAATTTTAAAATGTGTAATTTTTTTCCCAAAATTTTTTAATTTGGTACTGAAAAGTAGCACTGTACCATTTCCAAATTTTCAAAATATTTGCTAACAAGGAGATCTTAAAAATTTATCTTAACATTTAATAGAATTTGAATCTTAATTTTAAAATATGCGAGATTTTTCTGATAATTTTTGAATTTTGTTTATTAAAATATTGTTATTATAGAAATAATATTTTCTAAATTTTAAAATAAGTTATGTGTTTCATTTAGAAGTCCTAGAGACTTACTTTAAACTGTATCTGCAATAATATAATTTATTTTTCAGCTGTACCTGGATGACGACCTGGTGGATGACTCCAGGTAAGATACTATTTCTTTTCATATTTTGCTATATTAGTATAATACAGTAGGATTACATAAAAATGTATTAAAATAATATAAATATTAAATATATTTTTATAATAATAAAAAAGTTAACATATACATATATATGTACATGTACATATATATATATATATATATATATATATTTATGTACATATATATAAATGTATTAAAATAATATAAATATTAAATATATTTTTATAATAATTAAAAAGTTAACATATATACATATATATGTATATGTACATAAATATATATATATATATATATATATATATATATATATATATATATATAAATGTATTAAAATATAAATAT
>CM063498.1:198328153-198472462 GCA_032207245.1 Pardosa pseudoannulata
CCCACTCAAGGGGTCGGTTCCGGAACAAAGACGTTATTTTGTGTCTTCTCCAGGTCTCCTCCCCCACTCAAGGGGTCGGTTCCGGAACAAAGACGTTAATTTAGCCCTTAAAAGGACTGTGTCTTCTCCAGGTCTCCTCCCCCACTCAAGGGGTCGGTTCCGGAACAAAGACGTTATTTTGTGTCTTCTCCAGGTCTCCTCCCCCACTCAAGGGGTCGGTTCCGGAACAAAGACGTTATTTTGTGTCTTCTCCAGGTCTCCTCCCCCACTCAAGGGGTCGGTTATGGAACAAAGACGTTATTTAGCCCTTAATAAGGACTAGTTTTACGTTGTGTCTTCTCCAGGTCTCCTCCCCCACTCAAGGGGTCGGTTCCGGAACAAAGACGTTATTTTGTGTCTTCTCCAGGTCTCCTCCCCCACTCAAGGGGTCGGTTCCGGAACAAAGACGTTATTTTGTGTCTTCTCCAGGTCTCCTCCCCCACTCAAGGGGTTCCTCCCCCACTCATGGGGTCGGTTCCGGAACAAAGACGTTATTTTGTGTATTCTCCAGGTCTCCTCCCCCACTCAAGGGGTCGGTTCCGGAACAAAGACGTTCTTTTGTGTCTTCTCCAGGTCTCCTCCCCCACTCAAGGGGTCGGTTCCGGAACAAAGACGTTATTTTGTGTCTTCTCCAGGTCTCCTCCCCCACTCAAGGGGTCGGTTCCGGAACAAAGACGTTATTTAGCCCTTAAAAGGACTGTTTTACGCGGTCTTCTCCAGGTCTCCTCCCCCACTCAAGGGGTCGGTTCCGGAACAAAGACGTTATTTTGTGTCTTCTCCAGGTCTCCTCCCCCACTCAAGGGGTCGGTTCCGGAACAAAGACGTTATTTTGTGTCTTCTCCAGGTCTCCTCCCCCACTCAAGGGGTCGGTTCCGGAAAAAAGACGTTAATTTAGTCCTTAAAAGGACTGTTTTACTCGGTCTTCTCCAGGTCTCCTCCCCCACTCAAGGGGTCGGTTCCGGAACAAAGACGTTATTTTGTGTCTTCTCCAGGTCTCCTCTCCCACTCAAGGGGTCGGTTCCGGAACAAAGACGTTATTTTGTGTCTTCTCCAGGTCTCCTCCCCCACTCAAGGGGTCGGTTCCGGAACAAAGACGTTAATTTAGCCCTTAAAAGGACTGTTTTACGCGGTCTTCTCCAGGTCTCCTCCCCCACTCAAGGGGTCGGTTCCGGAACAAAGACGTTATTTTGTGTCTTCTCCAGGTCTCCTCCCCACTCAAGGGGTCGGTTCCGGAACAAAGACGTTATTTTGTGTCTTCTCCAGGTCTCCTCCCCCACTCAAGGGGTCGGTTCCGGAACAAAGACGTTAATTTAGCCTTAAAAGGACTGTTTTACGCGGTCTTCTCCAGGTCTCCTCCCCCACTCAAGGGGTCGGTTCCGGAACAAAGACGTTATTTTGTGTCTTCTCCAGGTCTCCTCCCCCACTCAAGGGGTCGGTTCCGGAACAAAGACGTTATTTTGTGTCTTCTCCAGGTCTCCTCCCCCACTCAAGGGGTCGGTTCCGGAACAAAGACGTTAATTTAGCCCTTAAAAGGACTGTTTTACGCGGTCTTCTCCAGGTCTCCTCCCCCACTCAAGGGGTCGGTTCCGGAACAAAGACGTTATTTTGTGTCTTCTCCAGGTCTCCTCCCCCACTCAAGGGGTCGGTTCCGGAACAAAGACGTTATTTTAGTGTCTTCTCCAGGTCTCCTCCCCCACTCAAGGGGTCGGTTCCGGAACAAAGACGTTATTTTGTTGCTTCTCCAGGTCTCCTCCCCCACTCAAGGCGGGTTCCGGCCTATTTTTCAGCAAGTTGGTCTTCTCCAGGTCTCCTCCCCCACTCAAGGGGTCGGTTCCGGAACAAAGACGTTATTTTGTGTCTTCTCCAGGTCTCCTCCCCCACTCAAGGGGTCGGTTCCGGAACAAAGACGTTATTTTGTGTCTTCTCCAGGTCTCCTCCCCCACTCAAGGGGTCGGTTCCGGAACAAAGACGTTAATTTAGCCCTTAAAAGGACTGTTTTACGCGGTCTTCTCCAGGTCTCCTCCCCCACTCAAGGGGTCGGTTCCGGAACAAAGACGTTATTTTGTGTCTTCTCCAGGTCTCCTCCCCCACTCAAGGGGTCGGTTCCGGAACAAAGACGTTAATTTAGCCCTTAAAAGGACTTTTGTGTCTTCTCCAGGTCTCCTCCCCCACTCAAGGGGTCGGTTCCGGAACAAAGACGTTATTTTGTGTCTTCTCCAGGTCTCCTCCCCCACTCAAGGGGTCGGTTCCGGAACAAAGACGTTATTTTGTGTCTTCTCCAGGTCTCCTCCCCCACTCAAGGGGTCGGTTCCGGAACAAAGACGTTAATTTAGCCCTTAAAAGGACTGTTTTACGCGGTCTTCTCCAGGTCTCCTCCCCACTCAAGGGGTCGGTTCCGGAACAAAGACGTTATTTTGTGTCTTCTCCAGGTCTCCTCCCCCACTCAAGGGGTCGGTTCCGGAACAAAGACGTTATTTTGTGTCTTCTCCAGGTCTCCTCCCCCACTCAAGGGGTCGGTTCCGGAACAAAGACGTTATTTTGTGTCTTCTCCAGGTCTCCTCCCCCACTCAAGGGGTCGGTTCCGGAACAAAGACGTTATTTTGTGTCTTCTCCAGGTCTCCTCCCCCACTCAAGGGGTCGGTTCCGGAACAAAGACGTTAATTTAGCCCTTAAAAGGACTGTTTTACGCGGTCTTCTCCAGGTCTCCTCCCCCACTCAAGGGGTCGGTTCCGGAACAAAGACGTTATTTTGTGTCTTCTCCAGGTCTCCTCCCCCACTCAAGGGGTCGGTTCCGGAACAAAGACGTTATTTTGTGTCTTCTCCAGGTCTCCTCCCCCACTCAAGGGGTCGGTTCCGGAACAAAGACGTTAATTTAGCCCTTAAAAGGACTGTTTTACGCGGTCTTCTCCAGGTCTCCTCCCCCACTCAAGGGGTCGGTTCCGGAACAAAGACGTTATTTTGTGTCTTCTCCAGGTCTCCTCCCCCACTCAAGGGGTCGGTTCCGGAACAAAGACGTTATTTTGTGTCTTCTCCAGGTCTCCTCCCCCACTCAAGGGGTCGGTTCCGGAACAAAGACGTTAATTTAGCCCTTAAAAGGACTGTTTTACGCGGTCTTCTCCAGGTCTCCTCCCCCACTCAAGGGGTCGGTTCCGGAACAAAGACGTTATTTTGTGTCTTCTCCAGGTCTCCTCCCCCTCAAGGGGTCGGTTCCGGAACAAAGACGTTATTTTGTGTCTTCTCCAGGTCTCCTCCCCCACTCAAGGGGTCGGTTCCGGAACAAAGACGTTAATTTAGCCCTTAAAAGGACTGTTTTACGCGGTCTTCTCCAGGTCTCCTCCCCCACTCAAGGGGTCGGTTCCGGAACAAAGACGTTATTTTGTGTCTTCTCCAGGTCTCCTCCCCCACTCAAGGGGTCGGTTCCGGAACAAAGACGTTATTTTTAAAAGTGTCGCGGTTCTCCAGGTCTCCTCCCCCACTCAAGGGGTCGGTTCCGGAACAAAGACGTTATTTTGTGTCTTCTCCAGGTCTCCTCCCCCACTCAAGGGGTCGGTTCCGGAACAAAGACGTTATTTTGTGTCTTCTCCAGGTCTCCTCCCCCACTCAAGGGGTCGGTTCCGGAACAAAGACGTTAATTTAGCCCTTAAAAGGACTGTTTTACGCGGTCTTCTCCAGGTCTCCTCCCCCACTCAAGGGGTCGGTTCCGGAACAAAGACGTTATTTTGTGTCTTCTCCAGGTCTCCTCCCCCACTCAAGGGGTCGGTTCCGGAACAAAGACGTTATTTTGTGTCTTCTCCAGGTCTCCCCCACTCAAGGGGTCGGTTCCGGAACAAAGACGTTAATTTAGCCCTTAAAAGGACTGTTTTACGCGGTCTTCTCCAGGTCTCCTCCCCCACTCAAGGGGTCGGTTCCGGAACAAAGACGTTATTTTGTGTCTTCTCCAGGTCTCCTCCCCCACTCAAGGGGTCGGTTCCGGAACAAAGACGTTATTTTGTGTCTTCTCCAGGTCTCCTCCCCCACTCAAGGGGTCGGTTCCGGAACAAAGACGTTAATTTAGCCCTTAAAAGGACTGTTTTACGCGGTCTTCTCCAGGTCTCCTCCCCCACTCAAGGGGTCGGTTCCGGAACAAAGACGTTATTTTGTGTCTTCTCCAGGTCTCCTCCCCCACTCAAGGGGTCGGTTCCGGAACAAAGACGTTATTTTGTGTCTTCTCCAGGTCTCCTCCCCCACTCAAGGGGTCGGTTCCGGAACAAAGACGTTAATTTAGCCCTTAAAAGGACTGTTTTACGCGGTCTTCTCCAGGTCTCCTCCCCCACTCAAGGGGTCGGTTCCGGAACAAAGACGTTATTTTGTGTCTTCTCCAGGTCTCCTCCCCCACTCAAGGGGTCGGTTCCGGAACAAAGACGTTATTGTGTCTTCTCCAGGTCTCCTCCCCCACTCAAGGGGTCGGTTCCGGAACAAAGACGTTAATTTTGTGTTTTACGCGGTCTTCTCCAGGTCTCCTCCCCCACTCAAGGGGTCGGTTCCGGAACAAAGACGTTATTTTGTGTCTTCTCCAGGTCTCCTCCCCCACTCAAGGGGTCGGTTCCGGAACAAAGACGTTATTTTGTGTCTTCTCCAGGTCTCCTCCCCCACTCAAGGGGTCGGTTCCGGAACAAAGACGTTATTTTGTGTCTTCTCCAGGTCTCCTCCCCCACTCAAGGGGTCGGTTCCGGAACAAAGACGTTATTTTGTGTCTTCTCCAGGTCTCCTCCCCCACTCAAGGGGTCGGTTCCGGAACAAAGACGTTAATTTAGCCCTTAAAAGGACTGTTTTACGCGGTCTTCTCCAGGTCTCCTCCCACTCAAGGGGTCGGTTCCGGAACAAAGACGTTATTTTGTGTCTTCTCCAGGTCTCCTCCCCCACTCAAGGGGTCGGTTCCGGAACAAAGACGTTATTTTGTGTCTTCTCCAGGTCTCCTCCCCCACTCAAGGGGTCGGTTCCGGAACAAAGACGTTAATTTAGCCCTTAAAAGGACTGTTTTACGCGGTCTTCTCCAGGTCTCCTCCCCCACTCAAGGGGTCGGTTCCGGAACAAAGACGTTATTTTGTGTCTTCTCCAGGTCTCCTCCCCCACTCAAGGGGTCGGTTCCGGAACAAAGACGTTATTTTGTGTCTTCTCCAGGTCTCCTCCCCCACTCAAGGGGTCGGTTCCGGAACAAAGACGTTAATTTGTGTCTTCTCCAGGTCTCCTCCCCCACTCAAGGGGTCGGTTCCGGAACAAAGACGTTATTTTGTGGTCTTCTCCAGGTCTCCTCCCCCACTCAAGGGGTCGGTTCCGGAACAAAGACGTTATTTTGTGTCTTCTCCAGGTCTCCTCCCCCACTCAAGGGGTCGGTTCCGGAACAAAGACGTTAATTTAGCCCTTAAAAGGACTGTTTTACGCGGTCTTCTCCAGGTCTCCTCCCCCACTCAAGGGGTCGGTTCCGGAACAAAGACGTTATTTTGTGTCTTCTCCAGGTCTCCTCCCCCACTCAAGGGGTCGGTTCCGGAACAAAGACGTTAATTTAGCCCTTAAAAGGACTGTTTTACGCGGTCTTCTCCAGGTCTCCTCCCCCACTCAAGGGGTCGGTTCCGGAACAAAGACGTTATTTTGTGTCTTCTCCAGGTCTCCTCCCCCACTCAAGGGGTCGGTTCCGGAACAAAGACGTTAATTTTGTGTTTTACGCGGTCTTCTCCAGGTCTCCTCCCCCACTCAAGGGGTCGGTTCCGGAACAAAGACGTTATTTTGTGTCTTCTCCAGGTCTCCTCCCCCACTCAAGGGGTCGGTTCCGGAACAAAGACGTTATTTTGTGTCTTCTCCAGGTCTCCTCCCCCACTCAAGGGGTCGGTTCCGGAACAAAGACGTTATTTTGTGTCTTCTCCAGGTCTCCTCCCCCACTCAAGGGGTCGGTTCCGGAACAAAGACGTTAATTTAGCCCTTAAAAGGACTGTTTTACGCGGTCTTCTCCAGGTCTCCTCCCCCACTCAAGGGGTCGGTTCCGGAACAAAGACGTTATTTTGTGTCTTCTCCAGGTCTCCTCCCCCACTCAAGGGGTCGGTTCCGGAACAAAGACGTTATTTTGTGTCTTCTCCAGGTCTCCTCCCCCACTCAAGGGGTCGGTTCCGGAACAAAGACGTTAATTTTTAAAAGGACTGACGGTCTTCTCAGGTCTCCTCCCCACTCAAGGGGTCGGTTCCGGAACAAAGACGTTATTTTGTGTCTTCTCCAGGTCTCCTCCCCCACTCAAGGGGTCGGTTCCGGAACAAAGACGTTAATTTAGCCCTTAAAAGGACTGTTTTACGCGGTCTTCTCCAGGTCTCCTCCCACTCAAGGGGTCGGTTCCGGAACAAAGACGTTATTTTGTGTCTTCTCCAGGTCTCCTCCCCCACTCAAGGGGTCGGTTCCGGAACAAAGACGTTATTTTGTGTCTTCTCCAGGTCTCCTCCCCACTCAAGGGGTCGGTTCCGGAACAAAGACGTTATTTTGTGTCTTCTCCAGGTCTCCTCCCCCACTCAAGGGGTCGGTTCCGGAACAAAGACGTTATTTTGTGTCTTCTCCAGGTCTCCTCCCCCACTCAAGGGGTCGGTTCCGGAACAAAGACGTTAATTTAGCCCTTAAAAGGACTGTTTTACGCGGTCTTCTCCAGGTCTCCTCCCCCACTCAAGGGGTCGGTTCCGGAACAAAGACGTTATTTTGTGTCTTCTCCAGGTCTCCCCCCCACTCAAGGGGTCGGTTCCGGAACAAAGACGTTAATTTAGCCCTTAAAAGGACTGTTTTACGCGGTCTTCTCCAGGTCTCCTCCCCCACTCAAGGGGTCGGTTCCGGAACAAAGACGTTATTTTGTGTCTTCTCCAGGTCTCCTCCCCCACTCAAGGGGTCGGTTCCGGAACAAAGACGTTAATTTAGCCCTTAAAAGGACTGTTTTACGCGGTCTTCTCCAGGTCTCCTCCCCCACTCAAGGGGTCGGTTCCGGAACAAAGACGTTATTTTGTGTCTTCTCCAGGTCTCCTCCCCCACTCAAGGGGTCGGTTCCGGAACAAAGACGTTATTTTGTGTCTTCTCCAGGTCTCCTCCCCCACTCAAGGGGTCGGTTCCGGAACAAAGACGGTTCATTTGTGTCTTCTCCAGGTCTCCTCCCCCACTCAAGGGGTCGGTTCCGGAACAAAGACGTTATTTTGTGTCTTCTCCAGGTCTCCTCCCCCACTCAAGGGGTCGGTTCCGGAACAAAGACGTTATTTTGTGTCTTCTCCAGGTCTCCTCCCCCACTCAAGGGGTCGGTTCCGGAACAAAGACGTAATTTCCAAGTCCACCAAAGGAGGTACAGTCTTCTCCAGGTCTCCTCCCCCACTCAAGTGGTCGGTTCCGGAACAAAGACGTTATTTCCTTTTTCAGCAAGTTGGTCTTCTCCAGGTCTCCTCCCCCACTCAAGGGGTCGGTTCCGGAACAAAGACGTTATTTTGTGTCTTCTCCAGGTCTCCTCCCCCACTCAAGGGGTCGGTTCCGGAACAAAGACGTTAATTTAGCCCTTAAAAGGACTGTTTTACGCGGTCTTCTCCAGGTCTCCTCCCCCACTCAAGGGGTCGGTTCCGGAACAAAGACGTTATTTTGTGTCTTCTCCAGGTCTCCTCCCCCACTCAAGGGGTCGGTTCCGGAACAAAGACGTTATTTTGTGTCTTCTCCAGGTCTCCTCCCCCACTCAAGGGGTCGGTTCCGGAACAAAGACGTTATTTTGTGTCTTCTCCAGGTCTCCTCCCCCACTCAAGGGGTCGGTTCCGGAACAAAGACGTTATTTTGTGTCTTCTCCAGGTCTCCTCCCCCACTCAAGGGGTCGGTTCCGGAACAAAGACGTTAATTTAGCCCTTAAAAGGACTGTTTTACGCGGTCTTCTCCAGGTCTCCTCCCCCACTCAAGGGGTCGGTTCCGGAACAAAGACGTTATTTTGTGTCTTCTCCAGGTCTCCTCCCCCACTCAAGGGGTCGGTTCCGGAACAAAGACGTTATTTTGTGTCTTCTCCAGGTCTCCTCCCCCACTCAAGGGGTCGGTTCCGGAACAAAGACGTTAATTTAGCCCTTAAAAGGACTGTTTTACGCGGTCTTCTCCAGGTCTCCTCCCCCACTCAAGGGGTCGGTTCCGGAACAAAGACGTTATTTTGTGTCTTCTCCAGGTCTCCTCCCCCACTCAAGGGGTCGGTTCCGGAACAAAGACGTTATTTTGTGTCTTCTCCAGGTCTCCTCCCCCACTCAAGGGGTCGGTTCCGGAACAAAGACGTTATTTTGTGTCTTCTCCAGGTCTCCTCCCCCACTCAAGGGGTCGGTTCCGGAACAAAGACGTTATTTTGTGTCTTCTCCAGGTCTCCTCCCCCACTCAAGGGGTCGGTTCCGGAACAAAGACGTTATTTTGTGTCTTCTCCAGGTCTCCTCCCCCACTCAAGGGGTCGGTTCCGGAACAAAGACGTTATTTTGTGTCTTCTCCAGGTCTCCTCCCCCACTCAAGGGGTCGGTTCCGGAACAAAGACGTTATTTTGTGTCTTCTCCAGGTCTCCTCCCCCACTCAAGGGGTCGGTTCCGGAACAAAGACGTTAATTTAGCCCTTAAAAGGACTGTTTTACGCGGTCTTCTCCAGGTCTCCTCCCCCACTCAAGGGGTCGGTTCCGGAACAAAGACGTTATTTTGTGTCTTCTCCAGGTCTCCTCCCCCACTCAAGGGGTCGGTTCCGGAACAAAGACTTTAATTTAGCCCTTAAAAGGACTGTTTTACGCGGTCTTCTCCAGGTCTCCTCCCCCACTCAAGGGGTCGGTTCCGGAACAAAGACGTTATTTTGTGTCTTCTCCAGGTCTCCTCCCCCACTCAAGGGGTCGGTTCCGGAACAAAGACGTTATTTTGTGTCTTCTCCAGGTCTCCTCCCCCACTCAAGGGGTCGGTTCCGGAACAAAGACGTTATTTTGTGTCTTCTCCAGGTCTCCTCCCCCACTCAAGGGGTCGGTTCCGGAACAAAGACGTTAATTTTGTGTCTTCTCCAGGTCTCCTCCCCCACTCAAGGGGTCGGTTCCGGAACAAAGACGTTATTTTGTGGCTTCTCCAGGTCTCCTCCCCCACTCAAGGGGTCGGTTCCGGAACAAAGACGTTATTTTGTGTCTTCTCCAGGTCTCCTCCCCCACTCAAGGGGTCGGTTCCGGAACAAAGACGTTAATTTAGCCCTTAAAAGGACTGTTTTACGCGGTCTTCTCCAGGTCTCCTCCCCCACTCAAGGGGTCGGTTCCGGAACAAAGACGTTATTTTGTGTCTTCTCCAGGTCTCCTCCCCCACTCAAGGGGTCGGTTCCGGAACAAAGACGTTATTTTGTGTCTTCTCCAGGTCTCCTCCCCCACTCAAGGGGTCGGTTCCGGAACAAAGACGTTATTTTGTGTCTTCTCCAGGTCTCCTCCCCCACTCAAGGGGTCGGTTCCGGAACAAAGACGTTAATTTAGCCCTTAAAAGGACTGTTTTACGCGGTCTTCTCCAGGTCTCCTCCCCCACTCAAGGGGTCGGTTCCGGAACAAAGACGTTATTTTGTGTCTTCTCCAGGTCTCCTCCCCCACTCAAGGGGTCGGTTCCGGAACAAAGACGTTATTTTGTGTCTTCTCCAGGTCTCCTCCCCAAACTCAAGGGGTCGGTTCCGGAACAAAGACGTTAATTTAGCCCTTAAAAGGACTGTTTTACGCGGTCTTCTCCAGGTCTCCTCCCCCACTCAAGGGGTCGGTTCCGGAACAAAGACGTTATTTTGTGTCTTCTCCAGGTCTCCTCCCCCACTCAAGGGGTCGGTTCCGGAACAAAGACGTTATTTTGTGTCTTCTCCAGGTCTCCTCCCCCACTCAAGGGGTCGGTTCCGGAACAAAGACGTTAATTTACCCCTTAAAAGGACTGTTTTACGCGGTCTTCTCCAGGTCTCCCCCCCACTCAAGGGGTCGGTTCCGGAACAAAGACGTTATTTTGTGTCTTCTCCAGGTCTCCTCCCCCACTCAAGGGGTCGGTTCCGGAACAAAGACGTTAATTTAGCCCTTAAAAGGACTGTTTTACGCGGTCTTCTCCAGGTCTCCTCCCCCACTCAAGGGGTCGGTTCCGGAACAAAGACGTTATTTTGTGTCTTCTCCAGGTCTCCTCCCCCACTCAAGGGGTCGGTTCCGGAACAAAGACGTTATTTTGTGTCTTCTCCAGGTCTCCTCCCCCACTCAAGGGGTCGGTTCCGGAACAAAGACGTTAATTTAGCCCTTAAAAGGACTGTTTTACGCGGTCTTCTCCAGGTCTCCTCCCCCACTCAAGGGGTCGGTTCCGAGGCCTATTATTTTGTGTCTTCTCCAGGTCTCCTCCCCCACTCAAGGGGTCGGTTCCGGAACAAAGACGTTATTTTGTGTCTTCTCCAGGTCTCCTCCCCCACTCAAGGGGTCGGTTCCGGAACAAAGACGTTAATTTAGCCCTTAAAAGGACTGTTTTACGCGGTCTTCTCCAGGTCTCCTCCCCCACTCAAGGGGTCGGTTCCGGAACAAAGACGTTATTTTGTGTCTTCTCCAGGTCTCCTCCCCCACTCAAGGGGTCGGTTCCGGAACAAAGACGTTATTTTGTGTCTTCTCCAGGTCTCCTCCCCCACTCAAGGGGTCGGTTCCGGAACAAAGACGTTAATTTAGCCCTTAAAAGGACTGTTTTACGCGGTCTTCTCCAGGTCTCCTCCCCCACTCAAGGGGTCGGTTCCGGAACAAAGACGTTATTTTGTGTCTTCTCCAGGTCTCCTCCCCCACTCAAGGGGTCGGTTCCGGAACAAAGACGTTATTTTGTGTCTTCTCCAGGTCTCCTCCCCCACTCAAGGGGTCGGTTCCGGAACAAAGACGTTAATTTAGCCCTTAAAAGGACTGTTTTACGCGGTCTTCTCCAGGTCTCCTCCCCCACTCAAGGGGTCGGTTCCGGAACAAAGACGTTATTTTGTGTCTTCTCCAGGTCTCCTCCCCCACTCAAGGGGTCGGTTCCGGAACAAAGACGTTATTTTGTGTCTTCTCCAGGTCTCCTCCCCCACTCAAGGGGTCGGTTCCGGAACAAAGACGTTATTTTGTGTCTTCTCCAGGTCTCCTCCCCCACTCAAGGGGTCGGTTCCGGAACAAAGACGTTATTTTGTGTCTTCTCCAGGTCTCCTCCCCCACTCAAGGGGTCGGTTCCGGAACAAAGACGTTAATTTAGCCCTTAAAAGGACTGTTTTACGCGGTCTTCTCCAGGTCTCCTCCCCCACTCAAGGGGTCGGTTCCGGAACAAAGACGTTATTTTGTGTCTTCTCCAGGTCTCCTCCCCCACTCAAGGGGTCGGTTCCGGAACAAAGACGTTAATTTAGCCCTTAAAAGGACTGTTTTACGCGGTCTTCTCCAGGTCTCCTCTCCCACTCAAGGGGTCGGTTCCGGAACAAAGACGTTATTTTGTGTCTTCTCCAGGTCTCCTCCCCCACTCAAGGGGTCGGTTCCGGAACAAAGACGTTATTTTGTGTCTTCTCCAGGTCTCCTCCCCCACTCAAGGGGTCGGTTCCGGAACAAAGACGTTAATTTAGCCCTTAAAAGGACTGTTTTACGCGGTCTTCTGTGGTCTCCTCCCCCACTCAAGGGGTCGGTTCCGGAACAAAGACGTTATTTTGTGTCTTCTCCAGGTCTCCTCCCCCACTCAAGGGGTCGGTTCCGGAACAAAGACGTTAATTTAGCCCTTAAAAGGACTGTTTTACGCGGTCTTCTCCAGGTCTCCTCCCCCACTCAAGGGGTCGGTTCCGGAACAAAGACGTTATTTTTTGTCTTCTCCAGGTCTCCTCCCCCACTCAAGGGGTCGGTTCCGGAACAAAGACGTTATTTTGTGTCTTCTCCAGGTCTCCTCCCCCACTCAAGGGGTCGGTTCCGGAACAAAGACGTTATTTTGTGTCTTCTCCAGGTCTCCTCCCCCACTCAAGGGGTCGGTTCCGGAACAAAGACGTTAATTTAGCCCTTAAAAGGACTGTTTTACGCGGTCTTCTCCAGGTCTCCTCCCCCACTCAAGGGGTCGGTTCCGGAACAAAGACGTTATTTTGTGTCTTCTCCAGGTCTCCTCCCCCACTCAAGGGGTCGGTTCCGGAACAAAGACGTTATTTTGTGTCTTCTCCAGGTCTCCTCCCCCACTCAAGGGGTCGGTTCCGGAACAAAGACGTTAATTTAGTCCACCAAGGGTACAGTGCATTGGACTCGTCCCCAAAAACGCTCAAGGGGTCGGTATTTCCCTTTTTCAAAAGACGTTATTTTGTGTCTTCTCCAGGTCTCCTCCCCCACTCAAGGGGTCGGTTCCGGAACAAAGACGTTATTTTGTGTCTTCTCCAGGTCTCCTCCCCCACTCAAGGGGTCGGTTCCGGAACAAATACGTTAATTTAGCCCTTAAAAGGACTGTTTTACGCGGTCTTCTCCAGGTCTCCTCCCCCACTCAAGGGGTCGGTTCCGGAACAAAGACGTTATTTTGTGTCTTCTCCAGGTCTCCTCCCCCACTCAAGGGGTCGGTTCCGGAACAAAGACGTTATTTTGTGTCTTCTCCAGGTCTCCTCCCCCACTCAAGGGGTCGGTTCCGGAACAAAGACGTTATTTTGTGTCTTCTCCAGGTCTCCTCCCCCACTCAAGGGGTCGGTTCCGGAACAAAGACGTTATTTTGTGTCTTCTCCAGGTCTCCTCCCCCACTCAAGGGGTCGGTTCCGGAACAAAGACGTTAATTTAGCCCTTAAAAGGACTGTTTTACGCGGTCTTCTCCAGGTCTCCTCCCCCACTCAAGGGGTCGGTTCCGGAACAAAGACGTTATTTTGTGTCTTCTCCAGGTCTCCTCCCCCACTCAAGGGGTCGGTTCCGGAACAAAGACGTTATTTTGTGTCTTCTCCAGGTCTCCTCCCCCACTCAAGGGGTCGGTTCCGGAACAAAGACGTTAATTTAGCCCTTAAAAGGACTGTTTTACGCGGTCTTCTCCAGGTCTCCTCCCCCACTCAAGGGGTCGGTTCCGGAACAAAGACGTTATTTTGTGTCTTCTCCAGGTCTCCTCCCCCACTCAAGGGGTCGGTTCCGGAACAAAGACGTTATTTTGTGTCTTCTCCAGGTCTCCTCCCCCACTCAAGGGGTCGGTTCCGGAACAAAGACGTTATTTTGTGTCTTCTCCAGGTCTCCTCCCCCACTCAAGGGGTCGGTTCCGGAACAAAGACGTTAATTTAGCCCTTAAAAGGACTGTTTTACGCGGTCTTCTCCAGGTCTCCTCCCCCACTCAAGGGGTCGGTTCCGGAACAAAGACGTTAATTTAGCCCTTAAAAGGACTGTTTTACGTGGTCTTCTCCAGGTCTCCTCCCCCACTCAAGGGGTCGGTTCCGGAACAAAGACGTTATTTTGTGTCTTCTCCAGGTCTCCTCCCCCACTCAAGGGGTCGGTTCCGGAACAAAGACGTTATTTTGTGTCTTCTCCAGGTCTCCTCCCCCACTCAAGGGGTCGGTTCCGGAACAAAGACGTTAATTTGTCTTCTCCAGGTCCCCTCCCCCACTCAAGGGGTCGGTTCCGGAACAAAGACGTTATTTTCAGCAAGTTGGTCTTCTCCAGGTCTCCTCCCCCACTCAAGGGGTCGGTTCCGGAACAAAGACGTTATTTTGTGTCTTCTCCAGGTCTCCTCCCCCACTCAAGGGGTCGGTTCCGGAACAAAGACGTTAATTTAGCCCTTAAAAGGACTGTTTTACGCGGTCTTCTCCAGGTCTCCTCCCCCACTCAAGGGGTCGGTTCCGGAACAAAGACGTTATTTTGTGTCTTCTCCAGGTCTCCTCCCCCACTCAAGGGGTCGGTTCCGGAACAAAGACGTTATTTTGTGTCTTCTCCAGGTCTCCTCCCCCACTCAAGGGGTCGGTTCCGGAACAAAGACGTTATTTTGTGTCTTCTCCAGGTCTCCTCCCCCACTCAAGGGGTCGGTTCCGGAACAAAGACGTTATTTTGTGTCTTCTCCAGGTCTCCTCCCCACTCAAGGGGTCGGTTCCGGAACAAAGACGTTATTTTGTGTCTTCTCCAGGTCTCCTCCCCCACTCAAGGGGTCGGTTCCGGAACAAAGACGTTATTTTGTGTCTTCTCCAGGTCTCCTCCCCCACTCAAGGGGTCGGTTCCGGAACAAAGACGTTAATTTAGCCCTTAAAAGGACTGTTTTACGCGGTCTTCTCCAGGTCTCCTCCCCCACTCAAGGGGTCGGTTCCGGAACAAAGACGTTATTTTGTGTCTTCTCCAGGTCTCCTCCCCCACTCAAGGGGTCGGTTCCGGAACAAAGACGTTATTTTGTGTCTTCTCCAGGTCTCCTCCCCCACTCAAGGGGTCGGTTCCGGAACAAAGACGTTATTTTGTGTCTTCTCCAGGTCTCCTCCCCCACTCAAGGGGTCGGTTCCGGAACAAAGACGTTATTTTGTGTCTTCTCCAGGTCTCCTCCCCCACTCAAGGGGTCGGTTCCGGAACAAAGACGTTATTTTGTGTCTTCTCCAGGTCTCCTCCCCCACTCAAGGGGTCGGTTCCGGAACAAAGACGTTAATTTAGCCCTTAAAAGGACTGTTTTACGCGGTCTTCTCCAGGTCTCCTCCCCCACTCAAGGGGTCGGTTCCGGAACAAAGACGTTATTTTGTGTCTGTTCTCCAGGTCTCCTCCCCCACTCAAGGGGTCGGTTCCGGAACAAAGACGTTATTTTGTGTCTTCTCCAGGTCTCCTCCCCCACTCAAGGGGTCGGTTCCGGAACAAAGACGTTAATTTAGCCCTTAAAAGGACTGTTTTACGCGGTCTTCTCCAGGTCTCCTCCCACTCAAGGGGTCGGTTCCGGAACAAAGACGTTATTTTGTGTCTTCTCCAGGTCTCCTCCCCCACTCAAGGGGTCGGTTCCGGAACAAAGACGTTATTTTGTGTCTTCTCCAGGTCTCCTCCCCCACTCAAGGGGTCGGTTCCGGAACAAAGACGTTAATTTAGCCCTTAAAAGGACTGTTTTACGCGGTCTTCTCCAGGTCTCCTCCCCCACTCAAGGGGTCGGTTCCGGAACAAAGACGTTATTTTGTGTCTTCTCCAGGTCTCCTCCCCCACTCAAGGGGTCGGTTCCGGAACAAAGACGTTATTTTGTGTCTTCTCCAGGTCTCCTCCCCCACTCAAGGGGTCGGTTCCGGAACAAAGACGTTAATTTAGCCCTTAAAAGGACTGTTTTACGCGGTCTTCTCCAGGTCTCCTCCCCCACTCAAGGGGTCGGTTCCGGAACAAAGACGTTATTTTGTGTCTTCTCCAGGTCTCCTCCCCCACTCAAGGGGTCGGTTCCGGAACAAAGACGTTATTTTGTGTCTTCTCCAGGTCTCCTCCCCCACTCAAGGGGTCGGTTCCGGAACAAAGACGTTAATTTAGCCCTTAAAAGGACTGTTTTACGCGGTCTTCTCCAGGTCTCCTCCCCCACTCAAGGGGTCGGTTCCGGAACAAAGACGTTATTTTGTGTCTTCTCCAGGTCTCCTCCCCCACTCAAGGGGTCGGTTCCGGAACAAAGACGTTATTTTGTGTCTTCTCCAGGTCTCCTCCCCCACTCAAGGGGTCGGTTCCGGAACAAAGACGTAATTTTGTGTCTTCTCCAGGTCTCCTCCCCCACTCAAGGGGTCGGTTCCGGAACAAAGACGTTATTTTGTGTCTTCTCCAGGTCTCCTCCCCCACTCAAGGGGTCGGTTCCGGAACAAAGACGTTAATTTAGCCCTTAAAAGGACTGTTTTACGCGGTCTTCTCCAGGTCTCCTCCCCCACTCAAGGGGTCGGTTCCGGAACAAAGACGTTATTTTGTGTCTTCTCCAGGTCTCCTCCCCCACTCAAGGGGTCGGTTCCGGAACAAAGACGTTATTTTGTGTCTTCTCCAGGTCTCCTCCCCCACTCAAGGGGTCGGTTCCGGAACAAAGACGTTAATTTAGCCCTTAAAAGGACTGTTTTACGTGGTCTTCTCCAGGTCTTCTCCAGGTCTCCTCCCCCACTCAAGGGGTCGGTTCCGGAACAAAGACGTTAATTTAGCCCTTAAAAGGACTGTTTTACGCGGTCTTCTCCAGGTCTCCTCCCCCACTCAAGGGGTCGGTTCCGGAACAAAGACGTTATTTTGTGTCTTCTCCAGGTCTCCTCCCCCACTCAAGGGGTCGGTTCCGGAACAAAGACGTTATTTTGTGTCTTCTCCAGGTCTCCTCCCCCACTCAAGGGGTCGGTTCCGGAACAAAGACGTTAATTTAGCCCTTAAAAGGACTGTTTTACGCGGTCTTCTCCAGGTCTCCTCCCCCACTCAAGGGGTCGGTTCCGGAACAAAGACGTTATTTTGTGTCTTCTCCAGGTCTCCTCCCCCACTCAAGGGGTCGGTTCCGGAACAAAGACGTTATTTTGTGTCTTCTCCAGGTCTCCTCCCCCACTCAAGGGGTCGGTTCCGGAACAAAGACGTTAATTTCCAAGTCCAAAAGGAGGTCGGTTGGACTCGTTAACCCACTTCCCACTCAAGGGGTCGGTTCCGGAACAAAGACGTTATTTTGTGTCTTCTCCAGGTCTCCTCCCCCACTCAAGGGGTCGGTTCCGGAACAAAGACGTTATTTTGTGTCTTCTCCAGGTCTCCTCCCCCACTCAAGGGGTCGGTTCCGGAACAAAGACGTTAATTTAGCCCTTAAAAGGACTGTTTTACGCGGTCTTCTCCAGGTCTCCTCCCCCACTCAAGGGGTCGGTTCCGGAACAAAGACGTTATTTTGTGTCTTCTCCAGGTCTCCTCCCCCACTCAAGGGGTCGGTTCCGGAACAAAGACGTTATTTTGTGTCTTCTCCAGGTCTCCTCCCCCACTCAAGGGGTCGGTTCCGGAACAAAGACGTTATTTTGTGTCTTCTCCAGGTCTCCTCCCCCACTCAAGGGGTCGGTTCCGGAACAAAGACGTTAATTTAGCCCTTAAAAGGACTGTTTTACGCGGTCTTCTCCAGGTCTCCTCCCCCACTCAAGGGGTCGGTTCCGGAACAAAGACGTTATTTTGTGTCTTCTCCAGGTCTCCTCCCCACTCAAGGGGTCGGTTCCGGAACAAAGACGTTATTTTGTGTCTTCTCCAGGTCTCCTCCCCCACTCAAGGGGTCGGTTCCGGAACAAAGACGTTATTTTGTGTCTTCTCCAGGTCTCCTCCCCCACTCAAGGGGTCGGTTCCGGAACAAAGACGTTAATTTAGCCCTTAAAAGGACTGTTTTACGCGGTCTTCTCCAGGTCTCCTCCCCCACTCAAGGGGTCGGTTCCGGAACAAAGACGTTATTTTGTGTCTTCTCCAGGTCTCCTCCCCCACTCAAGGGGTCGGTTCCGGAACAAAGACGTTATTTTGTGTCTTCTCCAGGTCTCCTCCCCCACTCAAGGGGTCGGTTCCGGAACAAAGACGTTAATTTAGCCCTTAAAAGGACTGTTTTACGCGGTCTTCTCCAGGTCTCCTCCCCCACTCAAGGGGTCGGTTCCGGAACAAAGACGTTATTTTGTGTCTTCTCCAGGTCTCCTCCCCCACTCAAGGGGTCGGTTCCGGAACAAAGACGTTATTTTGTGTCTTCTCCAGGTCTCCTCCCCCACTCAAGGGGTCGGTTCCGGAACAAAGACGTTAATTTAGCCCTTAAAAGGACTGTTTTACGCGGTCTTCTCCAGGTCTCCTCCCCCACTCAAGGGGTCGGTTCCGGAACAAAGACGTTATTTTGTGTCTTCTCCAGGTCTCCTCCCCCACTCAAGGGGTCGGTTCCGGAACAAAGACGTTAATTTAGCCCTTAAAAGGACTGTTTTACGCGGTCTTCTCCAGGTCTCCTCCCCCACTCAAGGGGTCGGTTCCGGAACAAAGACGTTATTTTGTGTCTTCTCCAGGTCTCCTCCCCCACTCAAGGGGTCGGTTCCGGAACAAAGACGTTATTTTGTGTCTTCTCCAGGTCTCCTCCCCCACTCAAGGGGTCGGTTCCGGAACAAAGACGTAATTTCCAAGTCACCAAGGAGGTACAGTGTTGGACTCGTTAACAAAAACGCTGAAGAAGGCGGGTTCCTTAAAAGGACTGTTTTTTGGTCTTCTCCAGGTCTCCTCCCCCACTCAAGGGGTCGGTTCCGGAACAAAGACGTTATTTTGTGTCTTCTCCAGGTCTCCTCCCCCACTCAAGGGGTCGGTTCCGGAACAAAGACGTTATTTTGTGTCTTCTCCAGGTCTCCTCCCCCACTCAAGGGGTCGGTTCCGGAACAAAGACGTTAATTTAGCCCTTAAAAGGACTGTTTTACGCGGTCTTCTCCAGGTCTCCTCCCCCACTCAAGGGGTCGGTTCCGGAACAAAGACGTTATTTTGTGTCTTCTCCAGGTCTCCTCCCCCACTCAAGGGGTCGGTTCCGGAACAAAGACGTTAATTTAGCCCTTAAAAGGACTGTTTTACGCGGTCTTCTCCAGGTCTCCTCCCCCACTCAAGGGGTCGGTTCCGGAACAAAGACGTTATTTTGTGTCTTCTCCAGGTCTCCTCCCCCACTCAAGGGGTCGGTTCCGGAACAAAGACGTTAATTTAGCCCTTAAAAGGACTGTTTTACGCGGTCTTCTCCAGGTCTCCTCCCCCACTCAAGGGGTCGGTTCCGGAACAAAGACGTTATTTTGTGTCTTCTCCAGGTCTCCTCCCCCACTCAAGGGGTCGGTTCCGGAACAAAGACGTTATTTTGTGTCTTCTCCAGGTCTCCTCCCCCACTCAAGGGGTCGGTTCCGGAACAAAGACGTTAATTTAGCCCTTAAAAGGACTGTTTTACGCGGTCTTCTCCAGGTCTCCTCCCCCACTCAAGGGGTCGGTTCCGGAACAAAGACGTTATTTTGTGTCTTCTCCAGGTCTCCTCCCCCACTCAAGGGGTCGGTTCCGGAACAAAGACGTTATTTTGTGTCTTCTCCAGGTCTCCTCCCCCACTCAAGGGGTCGGTTCCGGAACAAAGACGTTAATTTAGCCCTTAAAAGGACTGTTTTACGCGGTCTTCTCCAGGTCTCCTCCCCCACTCAAGGGGTCGGTTCCGGAACAAAGACGTTATTTTGTGTCTTCTCCAGGTCTCCTCCCCCACTCAAGGGGTCGGTTCCGGAACAAAGACGTTATTTTGTGTCTTCTCCAGGTCTCCTCCCCCACTCAAGGGGTCGGTTCCGGAACAAAGACGTTAATTTCCCTTAAAAGGACTGTACTCTTCTCCAGGTCTCCTCCCCCACTCAAGGGGTCGGTTCCGGAACAAAGACGGTTCATTTGTGTCTTCTCCAGGTCTCCTCCCCCACTCAAGGGGTCGGTTCCGGAACAAAGACGTTATTTTGTGTCTTCTCCAGGTCTCCTCCCCCACTCAAGGGGTCGGTTCCGGAACAAAGACGTTATTTTGTGTCTTCTCCAGGTCTCCTCCCCCACTCAAGGGGTCGGTTCCGGAACAAAGACGTTATTTTGTGTCTTCTCCAGGTCTCCTCCCCCACTCAAGGGGTCGGTTCCGGAACAAAGACGTTAATTTAGCCCTTAAAAGGACTGTTTTACGCGGTCTTCTCCAGGTCTCCTCCCCCACTCAAGGGGTCGGTTCCGGAACAAAGACGTTATTTTGTGTCTTCTCCAGGTCTCCTCCCCCACTCAAGGGGTCGGTTCCGGAACAAAGACGTTAATTTAGCCCTTAAAAGGACTGTTTTACGCGGTCTTCTCCAGGTCTCCTCCCCCACTCAAGGGGTCGGTTCCGGAACAAAGACGTTATTTTGTGTCTTCTCCAGGTCTCCTCCCCCACTCAAGGGGTCGGTTCCGGAACAAAGACGTTAATTTAGCCCTTAAAAGGACTGTTTTACGCGGTCTTCTCCAGGTCTCCTCCCCCACTCAAGGGGTCGGTTCCGGAACAAAGACGTTATTTTGTGTCTTCTCCAGGTCTCCTCCCCCACTCAAGGGGTCGGTTCCGGAACAAAGAGAAAGGCACTAATTTCCAAGTCCACCAAGGAGGTACAGTGCATTGGACTCGTTAACCCCTTTAAAAACGCTGAAGAAGGCGGGTTCCCCTAGAGGCCTATTTCCTTTTTAGCAAGTTGGTCTTCTCCAGGTCTCCTCCCCCACTCAAGGGGTCGGTTCCGGAACAAAGACGTTATTTTGTGTCTTCTCCAGGTCTCCTCCCCCACTCAAGGGGTCGGTTCCGGAACAAAGAGAAAGGCACTAATTTCCAAGTCCACCAAGGAGGTTTTACAGTGCATTGGACTCGTTAACTCCTTTAAAAACGCTGAAGAAGGTCGGGTTCCCCTGGAGGCCGTTATTTTGTTTCTTCTCCAGGTCTCCTCCCCCACTCAAGGGGTCGGTTCCGGAACAAAGACGTTATTTTGTGTCTTCTCCAGGTCTCCCCCCCCACTCAAGGGGTCGGTTCCGGAACAAAGACGTTATTTTGTGTCTTCTCCAGGTCTCCTCCCCCACTCAAGGGGTCGGTTCCGGAACAAAGACGTTAATTTAGCCCTTAAAAGGACTGTTTTACGTGGTCTTCTCCAGGTCTCCTCCCCCACTCAAGGGGTCGGTTCCGGAACAAAGACGTTATTTTGTGTCTTCTCCAGGTCGCCTCCCCCACTGAAGGGGTCGGATCCGGAACAAAGACGATAATTTAGCCCTTAAAAGGGATGTTTTACGTGGTCTTCTCCAGGTCTCCTCCCCCACTCAAGGGGTCGGTTCCGGAACAAAGACGTTCATTTGTGTCTTCTCCAGGTCGCCTCCCCCACTGAAGGGGTCGGATCCGGAACAAAGACGTTAATTTAGCCCTTAAAAGGGCTGTTTTACGTGGTCTTCTCCAGGTCTCCTCCCCCACTCAAGGGGTCGGTTCCGGAACAAAGACGTTCAGTTGTGTCTTCTCCAGGTCGCCTCCCCCACTGAAGGGGTCGGATCCGGAACAAAGACGATAATTTAGCCCTTAAATGGGTTGTTTTACGTGGTCTTTTTTCAACAACAGACTTTGGCCGCGATACACCATGAAAAACGTGACTTTACTTAAAAAGAGTGACTAAAAGTGATCAATTGTAAAAAAAAGTGACTAAAGTTGAAAAAAGTAACGGAATTGCAAGCCTGGAATGTCTTTTTAATTTCGTTCGGTATTATCAATAAAATATTCTCTGTCCCGATTTTCTCCATTCTTCCGTATCTTAAAATGATCGCTTTATAAGTGAATCGCTTTATGTTATCCGTTTTTGAACCTCATTTGAACTGGAAAAGGAATATTCACAATATATTCATAAATTCTTTTCTTTACCTTCTTTATAGTTTGAATTTACGAGAATTTTCCCTCTTCCACCTAGGGAAATGATCAAAGGAGTGGGGTCATGACACGTTCCTGGAATTTTTCACAAATACGCACACCCTGCTGGTGGTCAAGGGTTGTCAGATAAACAGAAGGC
Organism: Pardosa pseudoannulata; assembly: GCA_032207245.1. NCBI lineage: Eukaryota > Metazoa > Arthropoda > Arachnida > Araneae > Lycosidae > Pardosa > Pardosa pseudoannulata. The sequence goes on from CM063498.1 coordinate 198,349,601, forward strand.
AACATACTGAGAAGGAACGTAGTCCCATTTTATGCCTTGCACTCTTACGTGCAACTTGTCGATAGGGAAGCCAGAAAGCGAAATGATTTTACATTAAATCAAAAGGTCGAAATTTAAATCCGTTATGACGGGTTGATTAGGATGACGAACCATTTATCCACGAGCTTCTTGGAAAAAATGGTATACACAGTCAACAATGGATCCATTTTTTTTTTAAATTATGTATATAACTCTTTTTTTAAAGGATAATATACAGTACATAAATATAAGGCGAGTTTTTTCATTTTGTTTTGAAATGTAGTACTTGTGAATTAAAGGGGGGGGATAAATTTATCTAATTTTGTATATCCAGGGTATCTGCCAAAACAAAATGTTTCAAATCAATGACTTTCCCTGTTTTAGCAGATCATTTTCCACGACTTTAAAAAGCTTTCGTTAAAAGTATCTATGAATAAAACTTCTGACGTACATACAAATAAAATATATGCTTTTAGAGGAATTACTGGAAATTTATCATAAAAAAAACTAAAAACTTACTTTATAAGTGTTAATAAACTCACATACATAAAAATAAATCGTTGTATCTACATACTTAAGTTTAATCCTATAGCCATTTTTCAATCAAATTGTTTTCAATTTGAATTCGGGGTACTTTGGTATTATCCAGGTGACCATTAATAATAGCCAAACATATTAACCCTATAATGTTTATATATAATAGCCCTAAAGATACTTATATTTTGTACAAAATTCTTAACTAATTTTTATTAAAAAATAATTATTATTATATTAATAACATTTTAATCTACAATTTAAGAAAAAACCAGAATAATATACATTTACCCACCCATTCAGCTTTCTTGCTTCGAGTTTCCTTGGCGAACCAATTTTACTTGGCAATAGGATAATACATAAATACCAAACTCGGTAACTTCAGCCAAATGACAATTAAAAACAGAATTAAACAATTCAATGCATTTTTTTTAAATCGGTAGTTTAGCGGTGATCCGTGACTTTTACTCGTGTTACTTGCAAAATCAAGACTTTCCATAACAAAATTAATCCATGAGGTGCCATGCATATCAAAATCCCGGTTTCCCAAACGGATCCGCATTTCTCTCTGCCGACTGCAGTCAAAACAGTTTTAACCCATCTTTCAAAACATCGAGGAGCGAAAACTCCTTATCTGTGCATAAATTTTCCCTCAAAAGCGAATTCCTCTCATCCAGTTAAACTAGAAATGAAGCTAAGTAATATACTTTTTGATTATAATGCTATGCGTTTCTTCTGTTCCTTTTTTTGTTAAACCAAAACTCGTATAAAAAAAATTAGGATTTCAATATTTTTGTCCTTTGGCTGTAATTAAAAATTAGATAGCGGAGGAAAATGTTTAAGTGTAGATACATGAACAGTGTTAGAATTTTTTACCTGTTCTCGGTTTTAAACATATAAAACGTTTAAATATCGTATTAAAACAAACCAAATTTAAAATTTAACAAACAGTTGAACCACAAGTCATAAAATATTACTTATATTTAATCAAACTGAAAAATTGGAACTGAATAATTGTACTTATTTAAAACACAACATCACATAATATTTAAAACACATTACAGAACGAATTTTAAAAATCGTGAAACCAGGGTTGTAATTTTGACCGGTCAAAACTGATTATGACCAGAACACTGGATAAAAGTGGTTTGAACCGTCCGAAACGGGTCAGAACTGTTAAAAATAGTTTTAATTGGTCCTAATTTTAATATGTAATATCTTTGGTGTAATGAGAAGTGATTTTAATAAGCAATAAAAATAGAAGTGCAGTTCAACAAAATAAGACACTAACAAGTCCACGAGATTGAACGTGCTTATACAGTATAACAAGAATGTTTGGATTTTAAAAATGAGCCATGCACGTGCCATTCTAAAAATGGAATCCAATTGCACCAAAAAAACATAAAATACACTTGGACCTGATGTGGCAGCCATGAAGAAGGCCTTAAGATAAAATGGGTTCATGTTTCGTACACTTTTTTAATGAATAAAATTAAGCACCATTCAAACTTTTTAAGCACCTCTTATCAGAAACATATCAGATAAAATAATGGTTATTACATTAGGTTCAACAAAAACATGAACAAAAGAGAGTGTGTATAAGTGAGAAATCATTGTATTTCACAGACACAGAAGTCAAATTTTTGAGGAAAAAGGAGAAAAATGCAAAAAAAGAGGAAAAAAGAGGTAGTTGAATAACTATTAAAAATTAATGTTCTGATTTACTTAATAAAAAAACAAGTGCCAAAATATGAAAGTATCTAAATAACTTTTTATCAATATAAACAAGTACTTCATGGTTCGTACACTTTTTTAATGAATAAAATTAAGCACCATTCAAACTTTTTAAGCACCTCTTATCAGAAACATATCAGATAAAATAATGGTTATTACATTAGGCTCAATAAAAACATGAACAAAAGAGAGTGTGTATAAGTGAGAAATCATTGTATTTCACAGACACAGAAGTCAAAATTTTGGGAAAAAAGGAGAAAAATGAAAAAAAAAAAAAAAAAAAGAGGAAAAATAGAGGTAGTTGAATAACTATTAAAAATTCTGATTTACTTAATACAAAAACAAGAGCCTAAATATGAAATAATCTAAATAACTTTTTATCAATATAAACAAGTACTTAAGTTTCCTAGTAGAAAAATATTTAAAACAGATTCAAATCAAATGCTTCTTCAATTTGCCTAATTAAAAAAATAAATAAATTCACCAATACAGTTGAACTTTATTATATTAAACTTTGAGGAACCATATTGTTTGTTGGACTTAACTTTAGAAGAAACCTTAGAAGAAAGGTTTTTAAAGAACCTTTTCTATTCTTTAATGTTAGATCTCAGAAAATTATAACTTGTGTAAGATTTACAAAGGATTAATTATTAAATAAGATTTACATATATAAGATTTATAAAAATATTATCTTTAATGATCTTAATTGACTAAAACCAAACAACTGATGGATTGCCTATTCGAATGACCAAAAATGTAGACAAATGCAAAACTAGTTAATGCTTACTATTTTAATACTGAATTAATTTATAATCTTTTATAGACGTGAAGCCAGTATCAAGATAGTGTAAGGAATTTCTTTGTCTTATAAAACGAAAAACATTTTCTTTCCTTGAGTAGGTGAACAAGATGTTATTAATTACATGCACTTTGTTTTTAAATCTAGACACATATTTAAATCTTTTCATAACTGCAAAAAAGTTTTATAAAAAATGAAGAAAAAAACTTAGTATATGACTGAAAAAAGGATCCTTCTACCTCATTCCTTAGATTCACTATAAATGTATAAAATGGACATTCACCATTTATGGATAAATTAGCATGCAAACAAAAGGAAAATGAATGAGATCAAAATTTTCATTTGTTATAAGCTGGTTTGTTAAAATAAGGATTTCAACAGTACACCAATAATTTAAAAGTCATTTCAAATAACACAGCTTTAAAATGCACTTCTAAACAAAACTTAAAAATTTTGTAACATTAAAATTTATTTTTAACTAGTTTGTAAAATTCTATTAATTTTTCTTAGATTGATTTATAATTAATGTTTAAAAAATACAGTATAAGTCTAATTTTTTTAAATGGACAATTTCAAAAAATTTTTAATAAAAGTAGCAGACCCAGATGTTAAATATTAGAGGGGAAAAAAAGGAGGAAATTAAGAAGGAAAAAAGGAAAGTAAAAAAAAAATTTAAAAATATTTATTTGATTTACATATTGCAAAAACAAGTACCTAAGTATGAAATATAACAGAAGCTAAATAATTTTTACTAATATAAACAATCACCAGAGTCTCCTAATCAAAAAATGTTGAAAATAGATTCAAATAAGAAGTTTCTCAAATATCCTAATTTTTTTAAAAAAATTAATAATATAAATGCGCATTTTAGATATCAAATTTTTAGAAGACATTTCTATAAACAAATTTTTAATTTTGTGACTGCAGAACTTCTTAAATAGCAATAAAATCTATACCTTAATCGTTTTTAAAGATAAATAATTATCATTAGATTTAATTTTAATCAATGTCTAAAAACTCATGATTTAAATAATATAGGCACTGTATAAGGCTATTTTTTTAAGTGGACAATTAAAAAAAATTTTTTAAATAGTAATATGTCGGGACGATGATCGAATAGGACGAGATTTTTTTCGGTATCTGAGCCAAGGGGTTCGAATTGTACTTTAGACTAACAGATTTGTAACCATTTAGTTTGGTCTGAGAGCGCTAGAGTTTTCTTTTATGTTATCCGACGGCTAAAGACATCGGAATTTACTACTTAATTACTACGATTCTGGACGGCTACGAACAAAGAGCGGGATTCGAACCCATGGCCGCGTCCTACCGATTCAGCTATAGGGCTAATTTTTATCGGGATTGCCGTTAAAAGTTATGATTTTTCATCAACTTTAATGCACACACAAAACTTAACAACAGCAAAAAAAAAGGTGCTGATTTTTCAACAATAAACTTCCGTGCATATCCAAAATTTCGTAAGTTATTTGCAACAGTGTCATTTTCTCAGACACTGCCCATAGCAGAAAATTCAGTCAATAAGATAAAGTACCGTTTGAAATAACTATAGGAGGGATTGGAATCTCAATACTGTTACCGCGATATTAAAAAAATAACGATATATAAAACAGTATTACGATCGGTCTACATGCACGTGAGTTCGGGAGATATCTATAAAGAAAGTACGCAGGTTGTTAAAACATAATTCTACCGTATGAGAGCCCCATATTATGATCGCACTATTAACTATAACGGGCCATTAAAAAATGCACATTTTCTGGAATCGAAATCCAGAAAACGATTGTTTTTTACCAAAAACATAGAATTACGGCTTAGTTGTACTTTTATAACTAGAACCACACAAGTTCTATATGTTTCATTTATACCGCGTCACACGGCTTTTTGACCTTGAAGCACGTGTTGCGAGCATCGACTGATAACACTTTCCTACTCTTTGTTAGAAACAAAATTGTGGACGCGGCAAAGAGAAAAAGGATGAGAAAAAGACAGAATACTTTCAGATTATCGTCAAAATTTATACATATGTGAAATAAAAAAATGGCTTCTTTATTTATTTTTTTTTTTAATTTCCAAAAAAATCTGTTTTTTTTTACAACAAACCCACAAAAAACATTCGGATCAGAATCATCCCTGAATTCAATATTCGATATGTCAGTCCATTTTTAAGCGAACAGGCTCGAAGTAACGGTTTTTTTCCCCCCTCTTGGGTTTAGAAACGGGTTAAACAGAAACAGGATCCCGAGCGACCTTTTATGATTTTCATAGACGATTTCGAAATATTCAAATAAAAACTGTCGACAAGAAAAAAAAAATAAGGACTTTAGGGGGAAAATTAAGCACTCTTTAAACACTTTTTAAGGCCTTAAAAACGTGTTTCGAAATTAAGCAGTTTTTAAGCACTTTTAAGCACCGTACGAACCTTGTACTTAAGTTTCCTAGTAGAAAATAATTTAAAACAGATTCCAATCAGATGCTTCTTCAATTTGCCTAATTAAATAAATAAATTTACCAATACAGTTAAACTTTATTATATTAAACTTTGAGGAACCATATTGTTTGTTGGACTTAACTTTAGAAGAAACCTTAGAAGAAAGGTTCTTAAAGAACCTTTAAAACCTTTTCTACTCTTTAATGTTAGATCTCAGAAAATTATAACTTGTATAAGATTTACATAAGATTACATATTATATAAGATTTACATATATAAGATTTATAAAAATATCTTTAATGATCTCATGGTTCGTACACTTTTTTAATGGAAAAAATTAAGCACCATTCAAACTTTTTAAGCACCTCTTATCAGAAACATATCAGATAAAATAATGGTTATTACATTAGGTTCAACAAAAACGTGAACAAAAGAGAGTGCGTATAAATGAGAAATCATTGTATTTCACAGACACAGAATTCAAAATTTTGGGGAAAAAAGGAGAAAAATCAAAAACAGAGGTAGTTGAATAACTATTAAAAATTAATGTTCTGATTTACTTAATACAAAATCAAGTGCCTAAATACGAAATATGAAAGTAAATAAATAATGTTTTATCAATATAAACAAGTACTTAAGTTTCCTAGTTAAAAAAAAAAAAAAAATTAAACAGATTCAAATCAGATGTTTCTTCAATTAGCCTAATTAAAAAAATAAATAAATTCACCAATACAGTGGAACTTTATTATATTAAACTTTGAAAAACCATATTGTTTGTTGGACTTAATAATTTTTACTAATATAAACAATCACTCGAGTCTCCTAATCAAAAAATGTTGAAAGCAGATTCAAATCAGAAGTTTCTCAAATATCCTAATTAAAAAAATAAATAAATAAATAATAATAATAATAATAATAATAATAATAATATAAATGCGCATTTTAGATATCAAATTTTTAGGAGACATTTCTAATTTTGTGTTTTTCCAATTTTTAATTTTGTGACTGCAGAATTTCTTAAATAGCAATAAAATCTATACCTTGATAGTTTGGAAAGATACAATAATTATCATTAAATTTAATTTCAATCAATGTCTAAAAACTCATGATATAAATAATATGTGCACTGTATAAGGCTATTTTTTTAAGCGGACAATTAAAAAAAAAATTTTTAAATAGTTATATTTCGGGACGATGATCGAATATGACGGGATTTTTTTCGGTATCTGAGCCAGGAGGTTCGAATTGTACTTTAGACTAACAGATTTGTAACCATTTAGTTTGGTCTGAGAGCGCTAGAGTTTTCTTTTGTTACCCGACGGCTAAAGACATCGGAATTTCATTCACACTGAACGATTAATCCCGAGCGACCTTTTATGATTTTCATAGACGATTTCGAAATATTCAAATAAAAACTGTCGGCAAGAAAAAAAAATAAGGACTTTAGGGAAAAATTAAGCACTCTTTAAGCACTTTTTAAGGCCTTAAAAACGTGTTTCGAAATTAAGCAGTTTTTAAGCACTTTTAAGCACCGTACGAACCTTGGATCTGAATTGACTAAAACCAAACAACTTATAGATCGCCTATTGGAATGACCAAAAATATAGACAAATGCAAAATTAGTTATTGCTTACTATTTTAATACTGAATCAAATTATAATCTCCTATAGACATGCCAGTATCAAGATAGTGTAAGGAATTTCTTTGTCTTATACAACGAAAAACATTTTCTTTCCTTGAGTAAGTGAACAAGATGTTATTAATTTCATGCACTTTGTTTTTAAATCTAGACACATATATTTAAATTTTTTCATAACTGCAAAAAAGTTTCATAAAAAATGAAGAAAAAAAAACTTAGTAAATGAGTGAAAAAAATTATCCTTCTACCTCATTCCTAAGATTCACTATAAATGTATAAAATGGACATTGACCATTTATGAATAAATTAGCATGCAAACAAAAGAAAAATAATGAGATCGAAATTTTCACTTGTTATAAGCTGGTTTGTTAAAATAGGGATTTCAACAGAACACCAATAATTTAAAAGTCATTTAAAATAGCGAAGATTTAAAATGCACTTCTAAACAAAACTTAAAAATTTTGTAACATTAAAATTTGTTTTTAACTAGTTTGTAAAATTCTATTTTTTTTCTTAGATTTATAATTAATGCTTAAAAAATACAGTATAAGTCTAATTTTTTTAAATGGACAATTTCAAAAAATTTTTAATAAAAGTAGCAGACCCAGATGTTAAATATTAGAAGGAAAAAAAAGGGAAGAAAATGAAGGAAAAACGGAAATTAAAAAACAGTTTAAAAATATTTATTTGATTTACATAATGCAAAAACAAGTACCTAAGTATGAAATATACCAGAAGCTAAATAATTTTTACTAATATAAGCAATCACTCGGGTCTCAATAGAAAAATGTTGAAAACAGATTCAAATCAGAAGTTTATCAAATATCCTAATTAAAAAAAATAAATTATATAAATGCGCATTTTAGATATCAAATTTTTAGAAGACATTCCTATAAACAAATTTTTAATTTTGTGACTCCAGAATTTCTTAAATAGCAAAATCTATACCTTAATAGTTTGGAAAGATACAATAATTATCATTAGATTTAATTTTAATCAATGTCTAAAAACTCATGATTTAAATAATATATGCACTGTTTAAAGCTATTTTTTTAAGTGGACAATTAAAAAAAATTTTTTTAAATAGTAATATTTCGGGACGATAATCGAATAGGACGGGAGTTTTTTTCGGAATCTGAGCCAGGGGGTTCGAATTGTACTTTAGACTAACAGATTTGTAACCATTTAGTTTGGTCTGAGAGTGCCCCTCAGGGGGTTTACCTACTTTAGGTAAACACGGGTTTCGCAATCCCGAGGTACCCCAGCGATCTTTTATCTATTTCCTCTACTCTTGTCTCCTACTTTATCCTTTCTTTTTCTCCCTCTTTGTGGTTACTTCTTTGGAAGTGAGGGCTTTTCTCGTGATGCTATGTTCCGTCCTGAACATAGCCTCTCGCGAATTGTTAACTGCCCACGTGTTTGCCGTGCGTGGAGACCCGTGTCCCCGGAAATGAGGATCCTGGTAATTGAGGGGACTTCCCGTGGGGGAAATCATCTTTTATGGAATTTCCATTTTGGCGGGGAGTTTCCAACACGTTGCTTTGGCCTCGGCTTCGTGTAAACGGGAGGTACATACTGGTCCACATGTATCAATCGGCTGGTCGGTTTTTCGGCTTGGACTAAGTGATCGGTGTACTCTCTGGACTGTTGCGTTAAGGGTGGTAGCAGCTTCAGAAGTACCTGTGATCGTATAGGTCCCGGCTAGCACTGGTGCAGGTTTCTGCATCCCCTTGTTGGGCTCCGTGGTGGGTGGTGCCGTCGGGATCCGAATTTCCATTATCCTATCATGGCTTCTTTTCCCCCCCCCCTCACTACTCTCAAGGAGAGCAACAAAACGTCAAATTGATAAATAAAAACACGCGCTTCTTCATTATAAAAAAATTAACAGAGGACAGCTTTAAAAACATATCACCGTTCGTGATACATAAAATTATAAAGTCCGATGTCGGTGAAGTAGAATCTATTAAAAAACTGAATTCCGGCGATCTTTTAATTAAAGTTTCTAATACATCTCAGGCTCAAACTCTAATCTCCCGTACTACTCTAGGCTCTTTTTCAGTGATAGTTTTACCCCATAATAGTCTCAATTATTCCAAAGGCGTAATATCTGAAAGCGAACTTTTCACCTCGCCTGAGGATGAAATTTTAGAAAACCTTAAAGACCAAGGAGTAACCCATGTAAGACGCATCACGATTCGTCGTGGTGGGGATACTCTAAAAACCAAACATATTATCTTAACATTCAATAGCCCGAATCTTCCTTCACATATCACTGCAGCTTACCTCCGTTGCCCAGTACGCCCCTATATTCCAAACCCCTTACGCTGCTTCAAGTGCCAACGGTTTGGCCATTCAAAGCTATCTTGTCGTGGGACCACTACCTGCGCCCGCTGTGCAGAAGTTGGCCACGAATCTGAAAACTGCCAAAAGGCACAGTTGTGTGTTAATTGCAAAGGGGCTCATCCATCTTTCTCCCGCTCTTGCCCTTCCTGGCAGTTGGAGAAAGAAATTCAAGCTTTGAAAATAAAAAACAGCATTTCTTATCCCGAGGCCCGTAAATTGATACTCTCTCGTACACCTAAACCTGGCATCTCATATTCAACAGCTTTAAATCCCAAGACCGTTAAATCAATAGCCGTACAAACTGAATTTTCCCAATCTTCTATCCTCAATAGAATCGAAAAAGAAACAAAGCCTACATCTGAGAAAAATATAAAACTTACTACTGGCCCAAGCACCACAACACAAGTACCTACGCAAAAAAGTAAAAATTCTTCTAATGTAAAAAAAGATGCAAATATCGGTAATAAAATTACTAAAAGTAATAAGCAGAATATCAAAAGGAGATTAAAACCAATACCACCAAACCATCCACTGCGCCAAAAGCTCCCACCTCCTGCAATAAAAATAAAAACAAAAATGAAGCATACAGATTTTTTAAAAAATGACAAGAATGAAGTAGGTTTTGATGATGAGCCTATTAAGATGTATGTCTCTCCCGAAGACATGTCAGCTGAATCATCATCTGGATCTGAGGCGGAGTCTCCGACCTCCGCCCCTTAGATCCCCGTTCTTTATTCTTTTCTTTTTTCGTTCATAATGGCTCTCTTTTCATGGAACTGCCACGGCTTTAGGGCCCACGTGTCTGATCTTAGAGACCTGGTAAATAAAATCCACCCAGCCTGTTTTGCACTACAGGAAACATTTCTTGATGAGTGCAAGATCTCTAAAATTCGGCGTTTTACCACCTACAGGAAGGATCATGTCACTGGCGGCAGGGCATCTGGAGGTGTAGCCCTATTTGTTTCCCATGACTACCCATCTACTCAAATTACCCTTCAAACCGACCTTCAAGCAGTTGCAGTCCGAATCCATACGTACACTCTTATTACAGTTTGCAGTATTTATTTACCTCCTAATAGCCCTATATCACAAAACTCCCTTAATAATCTAATAAAGGAACTTCCGAAACCGTTCATAATTATTGGTGATCTGAATGGCCATAGTACTCTGTGGGGAAACTCTGATCTTAACCGACGTGGTAAACAAATTGAGAAACTGCTTTCAGACCATAATCTTTGTCTATTCAATAACGACCAGGCCACTTTTTTCCATTTTCCCTCAAAAACCTATCATGCCCTTGATCTTGCAATCTGCTCTCCCCAACTCCTTCCTTTGTTTAAATTTTCTGTTGATTCCGATTTACGTAATAGTGATCATTTCCCAATAATTTTAACTCCTGATATCTGTGCCACTTCTTATAATAATATACCTCGCTATTTAATTGGAAAAGCAAACTGGGAAAAGTTCAAGAATTTAGCTGTCATTTCAAGTGATATGGTTGAGGAATCTTCCATTGACAAGGTGGTCCAAAACGTGACTGAAACAATTTTAGCTGCAGCAGATAATGCCATTCCGAAGTCTTCTGGTCACTACCGGAAACAAACTAAACCATGGTGGAACGATGACTGCCGTATTACCTATAAAATCCAGAGGAAGGCCTGGAGTATCTTTAAAAGGTACCCAACTTCTGAAAATCTCTCTGACTATAAAAAATGTAGAGCTGTATTTAGGCGCACCTTACGAAATAGCCAGAGAGAGTCATGGAGGAAGTATATCAGTAGCATTTCTAATAAAATTAGCAGTAAGAAATTATGGGATAAAGTTAAACGAGCCTCGGGACACTTTCCTAATAACCAAATCAACATCCTCCAATATAAAAATAGCACCGTATCTTCCTTAAAAGACATTACAAATACAATAGCATCAGTATTTTCTGATATTTGTTCAAGCAATAGCTACCAGTCTCCTTTCAATCAAATCAAATTAACTGCTGAGAGAAAGCATTTAAATTTCAAAACCAAAACTCGATTACCGTATAATAGTGATTTTACCTTATATGAATTGAATGAAGCTTTGCGTAACACCCACAATTCAGCTACCGGCCCTGACAATATTTCTTACATCATGCTTAAAAATCTCTCTCCAGATTCTCTCAATAACCTTCTCCACTTATATAACAGAATTTTTCAAGAACAAAGCTTTCCATCCTCCTGGAGAACGGCCACTATTATTCCCATTCTAAAACCCAAGAAAGATCCTAAGAACCCACTAAACTACCGTCCTATCGCTCTGACTAACTGCTTATGCAAGATTTTAGAAAAAATGGTAAATGCCCGTCTGGTCTTCTATCTAGAAAGTAATAGTATATTGTCTCTCTTTCAAAGCGGGTTTCGCCGTGGCAGATCCACTATTGATAATATAGTTGATTTAGAGAGCAAAATTCGAAACGCTTTTGTTAAAAATCATCATCTTGTTTCAATATTTATTGACATTGAGAAAGCATATGACCGTACGTGGAGGTACGGCATATTGCGTAAATTATACAATTTTGACTTAAGGGGTAACCTGCCAATTTTTATCAAAAATTTTTTATATCTGCGGCAGTTTCAAGTCCGGGTTGGAAATGTTCTTTCAGATGTTTATATTCAAGAAGAGGGCGTGCCACAAGGGAGTGTCCTCAGTGTCACACTTTTTAATGTTGCCATCGATGGCATTTTGAAAGTACTTCCTATATCCGTAAAAGGAAATCTTTATGTTGACGACCTTCACATTTGTTGTGAAGGAGCGGATTTGCGTTTTGTTGTTAGGCAACTCCAGGCTGCAGTTAATAAAATAGTCAACTGGTCGAACGAAAACGGGTTTACTATTTCCAACACTAAAACCTCTTGCATAGATTTTACCCGAAAGCGTGGTCTCCAACCGGATCCGGAAATTTATATCGGAGGGAACCCGATAAATGTCTTGAGCCAGGTAAAATTCTTGGGTATAACCTTTGACCGCAAACTTACCTTTTTACCTCATGTTATGGACTTACGTAAAAAATGCGAGAAGTCGCTTAACATTTTAAAAGTTCTTTCTAGTACATTTTGGGGTGCAGATAGACTTTCCCTATTGAAAGTATATCGTGCACTCATTCGATCCAAACTTGATTACGGTTGTGTGGTTTATGGTTCCGCTAGGAAATCTGTCCTAGAAAAACTCAACGTCATTCACCACTCTGCTCTACGCCTTTGCTCAGGAGCATTCAGAACCTCTCCTGTAAAAAGTTTGTACGTTGACTGCTATGACGAACCTCTTACTCTTAGACGGGAATTTTTATCTATTTGTTATTATTTTAAAGTTTCATCAGTCACACATCATCCTATACAAAATCATAATTTTAATCACTGTCTCATGCGTTTTTATTCTGCTAGGCCTTCTTGTATCCTCCCTTTTTATCAGAGGATCAAAAACACTTTAGACGAAATTGGGTTTTTTAACTATAGCATTTTAAGAACTGACAATTTTAAACCTCCTTGGACTTTTTCCAATTTTACATTTATTAATCCTTTTAAGAATTTTGACAAAGGGTTTACCCCTGATATTATTTATTACCAAATTTTTAAAGACCATAGACAAACGTATTCTAATTTTACACCTATTTATACTGACGGCTCTAAACAGGGTAATTTTGTGGGGTGTGCCTTTGTTATAGAGGACCATGTATATAGTTTTAAATTGCATGCAGCGTTTTCTATTTACTCTGCAGAAATTTTAGCCATTCTTAAAGGCTTGGAAGAGGTAGCACGTCGTGAGAAAGGCAACTATATATTTTATTCTGACTCAAAAAGCGTTTTAGAATCTCTCTCTTCACCCAGATACAAAAGTCACCCTCTAATATTCCAGGTCCTCGACCTCATTGACAGCCTGAAATCTGTGGGTTTTTCCGTTCTTTTCAGCTGGATTCCTTCACATGTGGGAATTAAAGGTAATGAAGATGCTGATAAAGCTGCAAAAACTGCTAGTGACTTTATGTATATCTCTTTTCCTCTCTGTGATGTTAAAAAATATATAAAAAATCTGTTGTATAGGAAGTGGCAGAGTTCTTGGGATGGAGAGACTGATAATAAATTGCATACAATTAAACCAAACATTGAAGATTGGAGTACGTTGCCATCTAGGAGACATGACGTTGTTCTCACTCGCCTCCGGATTGGTCATACGCGATTTACTCATCGCCATTTGTTACTTGGAGAATCTGCTCCAATTTGCGATCAATGTAATGTAGTCATCTCCGTTAAGCATGTCCTCATTGATTGTCCCCGGTTCACACAACATCGTATTCATTATTTTAATTCGTCATCTATTAACATTAAAGATATTTTAAATAATTCGCCTCATTCTAATCTCTTCCTGTTTTTAAAACACATTGGTTTTTACTGTTACATCTGAATTTTATGCCTCATTGTCGTTTTCTTTACTTTGGGTTTATGTATCTTTTCTACACTGGTTTTGTATTTTTAACATGTTTGATTTTATCTTCTGTTCTCAATTGATAGCTGTTTTAACTTGATTGTAGTTTTTGGGTTTAACTATTTGTTTGGCACAATATGTCCCATGAGGACTCAGTGCCATAAAACCCCATTCAACCAACCAACATTGGTCTGAGAGTGCTGAGTTTTCTTTTATGTTACCCGACGGCTAAAGACATCGAAATTTACTACTTAATTACTACGATTCTGAATGGCTACGAACAAAGATCAGTGACACACCGAGCGACCTTTTATGATTTTCATAGACTATTTCGAAATATTCAAATAAAAACTGTCGGCAAGACAAAAATTAGGACTTTAGGGGAAAATTAAGCACTCTTTAAGCACTTTTTAAGGCCTTAAAAACGGGTTTCAAAATTAAGCGGTTTTTAAGCACTTTTAAGCCCCGTACGAACCTTGGGGTTGATTTTACAATCCATCTCATGTGCCAGCTATAGATATCTTCAAAGTTTGGAGTCATCCAAAAACAGTTTAAATTCAGAGAGACAACTACTAAACTTGTTACTTGTCACCGTTTTTTCAATTCAACATAAATTACGTATAAAACAACTTGTATAAAAAAAAAAAGTAAAACTTTTTTTTTTATCTTTTTGTACATTTTTAACAAATGTAACTTGCCTTCATCCTATGCTAGTAAACTATGTCCTATTAGTATTAAATATATTGATAAGTGAATTTCAGCGGTCAAAACGGGTCAAAATGGATCTTGACCAGTGGCTCAATTCTCCCCTTTTCGTTACGTACCGAAATCGTTTACTCAACGAACAATTTTACCGACAGTTTCAACGAACATTCGACCGGAAGCGATTCCCCCCGTTTCGTTGCAAATCTTCGTTCACGCTTGTTCGCTAAAACGAGTTTGGGGTCGAGGCTTCGTTTTTCAACCAATCATATTCCCAGTCCCATTTCCCAGAAAGTTTGAGCGGATTATTTGTAAGCAAACGCACATGTGTATAGAGCAATAAGCTCTCTAGTTAGTTAGTGTTAAAAAAAATTATTGGAAATAATGAAAAAATGTTGAACGCTAAATTAACTCTGGATTTTACTGCAAATGATAAAGAAGAATTGTAGAATGCATTAACAAATCTACTAAATGCCGATGGATTGGAACCTATCAAATCGATATCAAAATGGAAAAAAGTATATTTCTACATACTATCGTGAATATATGTGACGAATGGGATCCACAGTTATGAATAGGCACGTGACATGCATGTAGGTGCAAGTAAATCTTTTCCGATTTTGGTGTAGAAGGGAGTTCTGTATAAAATTCAATCACAAGCATATATAAAAGTGTGTTTATTATCCAGGAAGAAAACATTCAATTTCTTAATTTAACATATTATACATGAATTTATCCTGAGTTCTTCTAGTTTATTTAAAAATATTTGAATTTCCAAAATTTTCAGATTTTTCTTGAATGTAGCAACTTTGTTTTTTTCTTTTTGTATGTTTATATTAAAAAAAGGTTATGTAGTATTGTAAATGTACTTTGGCGTTCCAAACCAAACCCATCACAGAAATATTTCTATAAAATAATAGTTTCGTTTTCTCAAGATTGTTTAAGAATTTTGATTTTTTTTAATAAAAAGCATATTTAAAAAATATTTTTATCTCGCGAAACAGTAATAATTATAAAATAATAGTTTAATTTTCTCAATGTTGTCTATTTAAGAAATTTGTATATTTTAGTTGAAAAACATTTTAAATAATTTCCTCTTCCAAGTAAAAAAATAATAACAATGTTAACTAGGTATTTCACATTCAGCTTAATACTGAAATTTTAGTAAAAATAAACAGCAGTTCAATAAATAAAAACTATCTTAATAGAATTGGTACCCTGATAAAAATTTGACTACATATCAGAAACTTAAAACATTTTTGTTATGTTTCTTCAAAGCAATAATTCAATATCCAAACAAAAATGTAATTTAAAACCAGTACACACTTCAGTCCTGTGAAAAATCATCTGTACCTGACATAGAATTATCTTTGCAATAAAATCTGTGATAGTTGTAAATATTTTTAACAAGTTTATTTCAACAGTTTCTGAATGAAAAATATCTTCTCTTTTAAAGGATAAAGCAGGCATACCTTAACTTAAATGCGAACAATAAATAAATGTTTCAAAAAATAAAATTTAAATTCTTATCTTTAACTTTTAGTTACAAACATTTTAGACTTAAAAATAAATAGCTTAGAACTCTGTTACTTAATGTAAATTTTATTTATTTCCTAAGTACCACAAAAAGTAAAATTTTACATTTCTTATAAAATCAGAATAAGAAATTCTTTTGTATGTTCTGTAAGAATATTTACAATGAAGTAAATATTCAACATGATTAAAGCATAAATAAAAATTTAGAATAATAAGGAATGAAATCAAATTTATTGACAAAGACATTAAAAATCAAGCGTTATCCACAATATTTTTATTGTTAGAATTGAGACCGAATAGTTGCTACGCAGGCAGAGTTCGGGTGTTCGAATCCCACTGTGGCTTGAATGTTCATAGCCGTCCAGAATCGGCTTTAAGCAGTAGGTCCCGGTTCATGCTGATATTGACGATTGTTTCTGACAAATGCTGAAATAAATATAAAATTCTTTTAAAAATGTGAAACCTGTTTAAAGGAAAATTTGGGAAAGGAAACGTTTTAAAAATAGCCACAGTAATTTTGTGCTTTCTATGCATTATTACCAAAATAATTTTCAGTCATAAAATTTATTGTAAAAGTATAATAGCTGTGATTCTTAGAGGAACTATAAACTTCTAAATTACCAAAACACTACAAAATTTTTATTTTTATTACTTTGTTGCATTTATAGTTTATCGCTTTATTCTGAATTGCATACAGAAAAATATGTGTTTAAATTGATTTATTAAAGAGTTACAAGCGTTCAAAACACATAAATGTTTCCTTAAATAGACGTTAAAATGTAAACCAAGATATGCAGAATTTTTAATGTACATCCCCTATATAATAATATCCTAACTTATCTGTCCTCGAATTTATGAAACGGTTGGACCCGGAATGGATAGAAGCATCCATATTGGATTCTTGATGAATTAAGGGTTAGCAAAATTCAAAGCGAGTAAAGTTTATCTTGTCCTAAACTATCGATCAGATTCTAAAATAAATTGGTATAGATATGCTTCATATCATGGAATAAAGTACTGTCGTCTTTAAAACGTTCGAAATCTACCCCTTCCACCCTTTTCGAGCTTTTAATATTAGTATATAAACCCCCATTTTAAGAGGAAGTGATTAAATTTAACAATTTATCACATAATAAATAGAAAAGAATAAAATATTTTTCTATCATTATGACGTCATTCCTTTAACCATCTCATTTAATCATTTCTTATTTTAAATTGTTTAAATATGGTCTGCATTATTTTCATACGTTTTATCACTGATTTTATATTTTACGTAAATAATTTTCTTTTGTATTTGGTTTAAATAATAGATTATTTATATATGTAATAAACATAAATTTAATCGTGGATTATGTTTTGTTGCAAGATAATTCTCAGCCAGAAAACAAACCAGTTTTTACTTGCCTCATACGGTAATTTACAATTCTGGAAAATTTAGAATTTTATTGATTCCGTCGTATGACGGGCTATATGCTAGTTTTATATTAATTTTTAATTAATATTTCATCTTGCAACCAATAATCTTAGGAGAACTGCTTAACCTACCGCATTCAGCTGCTGCTAGTTAGTAAAAAAAATAAATAAAAAGAATTCTGCTTCGAGTTGCACTAACACTAGAGATTATAAACGAAAAAGTCTAAAAGTGCTGGTGCTTCAAAATGCTACCAAAGAAAATATCCTTGGAAACAGCTCGTTAGTTTTTATGATTGGATGTTTCAGCTGAAGTAGCGTATAAATTTTCCACTAAAATTGTAATTGGAATTATGGTTGATATCGATGTTCTATCCTTTCAAGTTGTTTAACGTAATAGGTGAGATTATGGATAACCTTACAGCTGATAATTAAGGTAACTCAAATCGAAACAAATCTCTCACAAATGAACTTCATTCTTAGAACAAATGAGTAGGTGATATATTTTAAGGGAAAATCGTTGCTTCTAAGCAAACTATAAAAGGAAGACGTTTCGTTTCTTTTTCACGTACCACGTCTTTTGCATAACTATTTAAAATGCTTGAGGTTTTCCTGTTTTTTTTTTTTTTTTTTTTTTTTTTTGTAAAGTACTTGTTTTTAAAATTTCGCTGCATTTCGACCACTTGCATAAAATAATATAAAATGAAATACTACTTATTTTAAACTATTAAGTGGAAGAGTTAAATAAATATATATGCGTTGGTAAATATTTACAAAGATTATTACATTATTTATTACAAAATTTTTAATTTAAAAAAAAAAGAAAATTAGAAGAATTATTCTAATGTGTGTGTGAAATTTCTGGAAACATAGATGGATTGATAGCTTTGCCTATTTTGCATCCTTATTGGAGTTTGCTCTTTTCTATTATCGAATTTCTAGAACAAAATGACAATTTTCTTCGGAAAAATGATTTCCGATTTACTGCACTTCTGGGTTCTAATAAATTTATTAAAATCAACTCTCTCAGAACGACCTATGTAAAATACCAACCCTATTCTGTCCTAAACAATCTTCTCACAATGAACATCTGCCGTAATGAAACACCTGCGTCAAATTGATTATGCATTTTACACCAGGAGAGTGAGTGTATTCTCAACCAAAGCTAAAAAAAGTATTTAAAAATTACATTTTATTTTCTATAACTTCCAAATAATTTTTCTAAGTGGAAAAATTAGAATTTGTTAAATGCTATCACAACTAATTAGATATGGAGTTTCATCCTAGCATTATAACATACTTCTGTGATAATCTGAAATCAAAATGGGCAATATTTCTTGATTCAGTACTTGATTATGTGTTCATTCAGGCTAGAGTTGAAACAAGTAAAGTAAGACAAAACTAGAGGCAGGTTACATGGCTTATGTTACAAATACAATTTTTCCTTTGATAAGGAAGTTGCATAGCTACTAACTTTGAAAATATTACAATTTCATAAACCAAACCCAGGGGCTAAATATCACACTCACAAGTTATATATATATATATATATATATATATATATATATATATATATATATATATATATATATATATATATATATATATATATAATTAACAATTCCTTATCAAAGAAAGAATGCTTAAAAATTATATGCAAAATAAACAAAGTTTTAACTTTTATGCAATTAATTACATAATAAATTTAATTATATAATTAATTAATTATATAATATAATTATTAAAATCACTTTAAAAAATCTGAGAGTATAAAACAAAGTTAGTGGAGCATTGATCACATATTATTTAAAAACTTTTTATAAAGAATGTTACAAAAAATATTCATGTAAAATCGTTTTAGCTATTAAAATATCTTCCTAACTTTTATCAAGTGTGCCCATACTTCGCTACGGTGAACTTAATATATCACTTTTAAACAAAGATTTTTTTTCTTGCATAGCTCTCTCAATTCGTCACAGTACAGTTCGAGTCATTGGCATAATTATATATTTCTATTATAAGCGTATTATAACAATATTCAGTTTTTATACTTCAGTTTCCATTAAACCTGAGTTATACATCAATAAGATGTGAAAGCGTGTGCAAAAATTTGACAATAGTTTCGAAGAACTTCTCCTGGTTTCTAAACATTCCGGACAACCCGGAAGCTGATCAATCATCGTCCAATTCTCCGAAAGGATCAAGCGTCGTTTTCGCCTCATGCAAAATTTTTGTATAATTTTTTTTTTTTCCGAATCATGGTTGAATAGGTATATCCATACTTATTCAACCATGAATCGGAAAAAAAAATAGCCGTTCGGGATCGGTTTCAAACAGAGGATACTGGTCTCATGAGCCAATAATAACGCAGCAAATCAGTAAATGGTACGCTCCAAAACAAACCAAAGCTTTTTCCCACGAAAATCTTCTTTATTTTCAGTACTGTTAAATCTCTATGTTAGTCCAATACAAAAGCAAACATGCAGAAATGAGAGTGTGGAGCTTTCTCAATTGGCTATTTAACACAATAATTGCAAGGGTTCTTTTCCTTCCACAGCCTCTAATCCCGAATTTTTTGTCTATAAAACCTATTTTTTATATCCCTATCATATTCTACGAATTTCGTAGAATATAAAAAGGTGTTAAGGTTATTAAAAAGGTGACATAGTATAAAATTATTTTCTAAGAAGGCTATTTCTAATATGCTAAACATAGGCAATGCTACAACTGCCAATATCTCTGAAAATGTGTGGAGGGAGTTACATAAAACCATAGACGGTTTATAAAGTTGTCCAATTAGACAGATTTTTCAATAACGTGATCCGCTTTGATCCCGATAATCAAAGCTCAATTATATTTAGTTTCGGCTGAAATACGATTGCCTTCTCATAAATTTGCTTTGGTTGACGAGAAGGCTTCTTTTGACGCCAATAAATTATTTTGAGATACTCTAAATATACAATAACAGCCAACTGTATGAAAAATCTTTTTGGTTATATTATTTTGTCACGTGCTAGGGTGGACAGAAGATGTATTATGTTCATTTGGCGGTATCAAGGATTTCTGTCCAAAGTTAGTCACTCTATGACTTATCGGGTAGATTTGTATAAAAAACATACAAACGAAAACTGTTCTTAATATCCATAAATAAAAATAACAAAATATATGTTTACATGCTAGGGATTAAATCTGCATCGAATTTGTGTCTTATACGGGCTTGCAATTCCGTCACTTTTGTCAATTTAGCCACTTTTTTTTTTTACAATTGATCACTTTTAGTCACTTTTTTAAGTAAACAGTCACTTTTAGTCACTTTTTTAAGTAAACAGTCACTTTTAGTCTCTTTTTTCATGGTGTATCACGGCAAAAGTCTGTTGTTGAAAAAAGAAAATCTGAATTAATAACGAAATATTTTCATGTCTATTTACATCAAAAATCGTATGCTCTAATCTTATTTTTCTTATTAAAACGTAATTAGTCATAGGGAATTGAGCGATTTTAAAAAGTCGTAAAGAAGTTCCTGAAATCTACATTTGTGCTGAAATGTACATTTAATTTAAGTAACTTACTTTAATTGACGTAAATTACTGTGAGGTAAAGTAATTTACGTCAAAGCACACATTTCTCTTTTTTTTTTTTCCTTCACAATTTTTGTTTAGATACTCTAATCTAGCTATGTACATATTTCAAAACATCATTAATATATGCAGAAAATTGTGATTATAAAATTAATGTAATGTACATATTCAAATCTAATTTATAGATTTTCATGAATAAAAAGCAATGTCGAGTTGTGTTAAACAAAATTTTTAACCTTTTTTGTATTTGATGCTAAGATCCCGTCTTGCATGAATCATTTGATTTAGAGTTAAAATAAATACAAAAATATTAATAATAGCATCTGTCATCAAGGGGAGAAAAAAAATCGCTTTTTTTTTCAATGATTAGTCACTTTTTAGTCACTTATTCTGTATTATTTGTCACTTTTCTCACCTTTTTGAAAGTACCTCAGCAGTTGCAAGCCTGCTTATATTAAATTTGCTCAAACCTTTTTATGTTAAAATATAAGTTTAACCCTAAATTACATTACTGTATTACTACTGTACGTTGATTAGCAACGTTAATATACATTGCCATAGTACGTGGTAGAATAGGAAGCAGAGGTTTTGACGGCAACAGTGCTAATTTTGTATGTATTAATAAATGTTTTCCGAAATTAAGGAAATTTATGACAAACCACGTGGTTTTGTACGAAACAGAAACACACATTCATATCGACAACCCTATGAATATGAAGATAACTATATAAAATGATACGTTTTTATTTGCCCACGAGAGTCACTGAAATTTGTACTTTTTGTTGTTAGAATATTGCTGATAAAAATGTCATTGTAACGTAAAAATGAACCAAGAATTAAATTTAAAATGAGTTCTCATATGAAAATGCTATAATTTGCGTCCCATAGAAATGAAAGTGAATCCCTTTATATCTCAATTTCCAGGTCCAATCGAATGGATACTACGCAGACGATAAAATAAGAAATGAATAAATGAGATATTTAAAGGAATGACGTCATAATTATAATAAAATATCATTTTCACCTATTTATTATGTGATAAATTGACAATTTTAATCTTCTGCCTTTAACCGTAGAAAACTGCGTTTAAAACAATTACTTGGGATGACGTCACGTTGCTAGAAATATCGCTTCTTTCACTCAGTTATGACGCGATAAATTAAAAAGTGAATCGTTTGCGTTTAACCGGGGAAAATAATGCTTGGAATAAAGACGTGAAACGCTCGAAAAAGGGGGAAAGAATGGATTTCGAACGTTAAAATTTTACAAAAACCTTCCTAGGATAAAGCTAATAATTTCCCAAATTTTCAGGGCCGACTGGATGCATGGTTTTTGAGTCTATCGAGTACAGACAGACAGACAAATTCATATATATATATAGTTATAACTTCCGTACAAGTTGGCAAGTATATATTGACAGTTATTGATTAATACAAATGCTTTTATGCATATTTTACGGCTTTAACAGAAAATTACTTACATAATATTTTAATTTAAATAAAGAATATACAATATACAAATGTAGGCTAATAAAATAAAATTGCACTTACCACTTTTTTCTTCCACGTTGAAGTCAGGGTGCAGTATGGTGAGGCGAGGTGAATCTTCTAAGAGCGTGAATTGCTCCAGCCAATCTGAAGAAGGGGCAACTGACGTCATATCACGCGCTTCTCTCCACCGGAGATGAGCAACCCCCAGGTATTCGCTTTTCCTCCCGCTCGGACTTCCCTCGCTCGCTATCCCCAGCTGCACGGTCAATTCCTTACTAATAAATTATAATTGTTATTGTTACGAGTCATCTATTTTATTTCACCTAACCCAATGGATCTTAGAAAATAGAGGATGCTCTGTCTTACCCCATTCTCAATAAGGGCATTCTGTCTATTTACATCAAACAGATTCTTCATCGGAAAGAAAATACTCCACAGAGTAAGTGGACATCTCACTGCAAATCTGATAACAGACGACTGTTTTTGTTTCAGGACCTCGTCGGCGGAGCACTCCACGCGAGGGGAGTCCTCGGTGTCGCACCGCTTTCACCGGCCACCAGGTGTCGCGGTTGAAGGCGGAGTTCCAGCGGAGAGAGTACCTGTCGGAGTCGGACAGAAAGCAGCTGGCCCAGGAGCTAGGGCTGACCGAGGCGCAGGTCAAGATCTGGTTCCAGAATGCCAGAGCCAAAACTAGAAAGAAGACCGGTCGGCAGAGCCCCCTAGCGCAGAAACTGGCAGAGGCGGGACTCTACAACCACTCGTCCACCACCACAACCACCTAACGATCTTCTCTGTTAACGACCGAGGACGAAAAGCAGCTTTGTGGACAACGGACACATCCGAGAGGTGGATCCAGCAAGGCAGTAACCCCTTTCGGTGACCGCCACGAGATGTCTTTGCACTGCTCATGCTCGATGTTTGTTCTTAATACTTAGGTCACCTACGTTAAGAGGTGTACAATCGCACAAACTTTGTGGACAGATCCTCTGATCCTGCGTATTTCCTACACCTTAACAAAAAGTTGGACTTTTATTTTCCTTCTCGATTCGTCTTTAGGAAGTAAGACGGCGATGACCATTCGAGTGAATGTCTTTTTTTCAAAGGTGACAGATGGGTGGTAACTGTCGCCAAGAACACGCTTCTTCGCTTCGCTTGGCAATGTTCTGTCGATGTTCAACAACAGCCTGTCTCAGATTTTAAAAATGTACGATATTTATGTAATATAAAAATTGCAATAGTTTATGATCTACAATTGAAAAAGAGTACAAAATAGTGGTTTCATTTTAGCCATACAGGTAGTGGACGAATCCAATGTCCGATTCACCAGAGAGCATCAAATGGCGTGATCTACACCTGTTAGGTCCAGTGTTCGAAATGGGGTTGTCAAAGCACATTATTCGGCCTGTCTGACGAAGAACACCGTATCTAACAGAAAATAAATGAGGAGACACAATTAGCGGAACAAACAGCAAAATATTTTGTTATACAAATGCATAACACATTTTTTTTGCAAAATATTATATAGGTATACATACATACATATGTATGTGTGTATATATATGTATATACATGTATATATATTATATGTCTATATATATGTGTATATATATATATGCATACATATATATATAAATATATACATGCATACATATATATTTATATATATATATATATATATATATATATATATATATATATATATATATATATGCATACATATATATATATATATGCATACATATATATATAAATATATACATGCATACATATATATTTATATATATATATATATATATGGGGGTCCTGGGTGGCATGAGCTACTCCGATTTACGAATAGAAACATTTAATTGAAACATATAGGTAGGTTAAACGTCATATCCCGTCTGGATTAACATTTAATAATAATCAGCACTTAACGATCGTCCGAGTTCCGTCTGTATCTGCGTTCCACTGACCAGAGTTGTTGCATGGATGTTCGTAGCCGTTCGGAATCGGCTTTAAGCTGTAGGTCCCGGTCTCATTAGCCCTCGTGTTGCAAAAAGTAGACCGTAGCACTCCAAACCAAACCAAACCAGAGTTGTTGTTGCCAAACTGTGAAAGGAAAACTTCACACGCTCGGAGTTAATTCGAATCGCTGAGCATTGCCAAGGGTACCATGCCTACATTTCGGCCTTCCTGGGGATTCGACGTTCTCGGCGAATTAACTAAATCTAAAAAGAAAACTTAAACAACAAAAAGAATAATATAAAATGAAAATATGCGTCTTCAGCTCCATAGAAACAGTAAGTACAATTATCAGCAGCAGATCTTCCTGAATTCAGCGCAAGTGCTTGTCGTTCGCCCTCACCAGCTTTGACTGCGTCATACGTGTCATTAATCTTCACTTCCACAACTCTGTATGGACCATATTGAGTTCTTTTAATGGCGACGAAATCAGTAACTTTGTACTTCGTAGGTTTATGTCGTCGCTTGTTATGCCCTTGAATTTTTCAAATTTGCTGCTTTGCAGACCTTTCGATCTTCTTAAAACTGAGCTAAGAATTCTTCCTCTTAACTTAAGCAACTCAGGATTTCGCATTTCTATTTTAAAAAGGAGTTGAAAGGCCGTTGTACCAATACTTCTTTGCTGTGTAGCGCTCAGGACTGTTTGTAGTTTATCCACGTGCTGGTACCTTTTTTTTTGGGGGGGGGGATCATCCAATGATAATTTGGTTAAAACCGGAATGACAGTCTATTCCACCGCTCAATTTGTCCGTTCGCCCTAGGTAAACCTGTTGGGATTTTAACTCCTTCATTCTGGCGGTATGACTGAAATTCATCTGAGTTAACAGCCGACTCTTTATCTCATATAATGCGACGGGGATTGCCCAAAAATTTTTTTCTAGGTCCAACTTTGAAATGACTTTTTTTGAGGTTGTTGTCTTCCTGGGAGATAACCGTGCAAATTGAGTGAATCCATCTATTAAGGCAAAGATGTATTTATAATTTTTATTTGTTTATTCTAGGGGTAAGAGATAACCAACATCATATAATACAAGTGGCAACACATCTTTAGCCAAGGGATGTAAATATCCTTCTTGTTTACCACGTTTCTTTTGGGAAAGAATGCATGGAAAGAAATTCACAATTATATTCGCTACCTCGAGTCAATTCGCCTCGCTGATCATTTCCAAGGGTACCATACCTACACACACACACACACACACACACACACACACACATATATATATATATATATATATATATATAATATATATATATATATATATATATATATATAAAGATATATATGCATTGCATGGTTAAAAAAAAAAAAAGAAGTGATCAATTCAAATGGATCAACACTTATGTTCTACAGCCACTTACAGAGACAAATTAAAAAAAAACCTGCTAATATTATGCATATATATATATATATATATATATATATATATATATATATATATATATATATATATATATATATATATATATATATATATATATATATATATATATATATGTATATATATGTATGTATGTATGTATATATATATATATATATATATATGCATATATATATATATATATATATATATATATATATATATATATATATATATATATATATATATATATATATATATATATATATATATATATATATATACATAGAGAGAGAAGAAAAGGGGAAAAAGAGAATTGGAGTGGGATTGTTTATTTTATTAAACTGTCGACAAAAAACTTTCCGAAAAACGGAATTTTATTAAAATTGAGAAAGTCGATTTTTTGCAGAACTTCCAACGGGAGAGCGGAAGCCAAATTTAGATTTTCATATTATTTCTGTTTTTGAAGAATTGTGTTCGGAAAAGGCTTTTAAACTTGAAAATTGGACTAAAATAGTTTATTTTATTAAATTGTCGATAAAAAACTCTCTGAAAAATCTGATTTTATAAAAATACGAGAAAGTCGGGTTCTTGCCAAACTTCCAAGGGGGGAGCGGAGGCAAAATTTAGATTTGAAGATTTTTAGAGTTTTTGAAGAATTGTGTTCGGAAAAGGGTTTTAAACTTAAAAATTGGACTAAGTAAGTTATTTTATTAAAATGTCGATAAAAATCTGTCCGAAGAACCTGATTTTATGAAAATACGATATAATCGATTTTTTGCCAAACTTCCAAGGGGGGAGCGGAGGCAAAATTTAGATTTGAAGATTTTCTGAGTGTTTGAAGAATTGTGTTCGGAAAAGGGTTTTAAACTTAAAAATTGGACTAAGTAAGTTATTTTATTAAAATGTCGATAAAAATCTTTCGGAAAAACCTGATTTTATGAAAATACGATATAATCGATTTTTTGCCAAACTTCCAAGGGGGGAGCGGAGGCAAAATTTAGATTTTAAGATTTTTAGAGTTTTTGAAGAATTGTGTTCGGAAAAGGGTTTTAAACTTAAAAATTGGACTAAAATATTTTATTTTAATAAATTGTCGATACAAATCTCTCCGAAAAACCAGATTTTATGAAAATAGGAGAAAGTCGATTTTTTGTCAAACTTCCAAGGGGGGAGCGGAGGCAAAATATAGATTTTAAGATTTTCTGAGTGTTTGAAGAATTGTGTTCGCAAAAGGGTTTTAAACTTAAAAATTGGACTAAGTAAGTTATTTTATTAAAATGTCGATAAAAATCTTTCCGAAAAACCTGATTTTATGAAAATACGATATAATCGATTTTTTGCCAAACTTCCAAGGGGGGAGCGGAGGCAAAATTTAGATTTTAAGATTTTTAGAGTTTTTGAAGAATTGTGTTCGGAAAAGGGTTTTAAACTTAAAAATTGGACTAAGTAAGTTATTTTATTAAAATGTCGATAAAAATCTGTCCGAAGAACCTGATTTTATGAAAATACGATATAATCGATTTTTTGCCAAACTTCCAAGGGGGGAGCGGAGGCAAAATTTAGATTTGAAGATTTTCTGAGTGTTTGAAGAATTGTGTTCGCAAAAGGGTTTTAAACTTAAAAATTGGACTAAGTAAGTTATTTTATTAAAATGTCGATAAAAATCTTTCCGAAAAACCTGATTTTATGAAAATACGATATAATCGATTTTTTGTCAAACTTCCAAGGGGGGAGCGGAGGCAAAATTTAGATTTTAAGATTTTTAGAGTTTTTGAAGAATTGTGTTCGGAAAAGGGTTTTAAACTTAAAAATTGGACTAAAATAATTTATTTTAATAAATTGTCGATACAAATCTCTCCGAAAAACCAGATTTTATGAAAATAGGAGAAAGTCGATTTTTTGTCAAACTTCCAAGGGGGGAGCGGAGGCAAAATATAGATTTTAAGATTTTCTGAGTTTTGGAAGAATTGTGTTCGCAAAAGGGTTTTAAACTTAAAAATTGGACTAAAATAAGTTATTTTAATAAATTGTCGATACAAATCTCTCCGAAAAACCAGATTTTATGAAAATAGGAGAAAGTCGATTTTTTGTCAAACTTCCAAGGGGGGAGCGGAGGCAAAATATAGATTTTAAGATTTTCTGAGTTTTGGAAGAAATGTCTTAGGAAACGGATTTTAAATTTGAAAATTGGACTAAAATATTTTATTTTAATAAATTGTCGATACAAATCTCTCCGAAAAACCAGATTTTATGAAAATAGGAGAAAGTCGATTTTTTGTCAAACTTCCAAGGGGGGAGCGGAGGCAAAATATAGATTTTAAGATTTTCTGAGTTTTGGAAGAATTGTGTTCGGAAAAGGCTTTTAAACTTGAAAATTGGACTAAAATAGTTTATTTTATTAAATTGTCGATAAAAATCTCTCCGAAGAACCTGATTTTATGAAAATACGATATAATCGATTTTTTGCCAAACTTCCAAGGGGGGAGCGGAGGCAAAATTTAGATTTTAAGATTTTCTGAGTTTTGGAAGAAATGTCATCGGAAACGGATTTTAAATTTGAAAATTGGACTAAAATATTTTATTTTAATAAATTGTCGATACAAATCTCTCCGAAAAACCAGATTTTATGAAAATAGGAGAAAGTCGATTTTTTGTCAAACTTCCAAGGGGGGAGCGGAGGCAAAATATAGATTTTAAGATTTTCTGAGTTTTGGAAGAAATGTCATCGGAAACGGATTTTAAATTTGAAAATTGGACTAAAATATTTTATTTTAATAAATTGTCGATACAAATCTCTCCGAAAAACCAGATTTTATGAAAATAGGAGAAAGTCGATTTTTTGTCAAACTTCCAAGGGGGGAGCGGAGGCAAAATATAGATTTTAAGATTTTCTGAGTTTTGGAAGAAATGTCATCGGAAACGGATTTTAAATTTGAAAATTGGACTAAAATATTTTATTTTAATAAATTGTCGATACAAATCTCTCCGAAAAACTTGATTTTATGAAAATAGGAGAAAGTCGATTTTTTGTCAAACTTCCAAGGGGGGAGCGGAGGCAAAATATAGATTTTAAGATTTTCTGAGTTTTGGAAGAAATGTCATCGGAAACGGATTTTAAATTTGAAAATTGGACTAAAATATTTTATTTTAATAAATTGTCGATACAAATCTCTCCGAAAAACCAGATTTTATGAAAATAGGAGAAAGTCGATTTTTTGTCAAACTTCCAAGGGGGGAGCGGAGGCAAAATATAGATTTTAAGATTTTCTGAGTTTTGGAAGAAATGTCATCGGAAACGGATTTTAAATTTGAAAATTGGACTAAAATATTTTATTTTAATAAATTGTCGATACAAATCTCTCCGAAAAACCAGATTTTATGAAAATAGGAGAAAGTCGATTTTTTGTCAAACTTCCAAGGGGGGAGCGGAGGCAAAATATAGATTTTAAGATTTTCTGAGTTTTGGAAGAAATGTCATCGGAAACGGATTTTAAATTTGAAAATTGGACTAAAATATTTTATTTTAATAAATTGTCGATACAAATCTCTCCGAAAAACCAGATTTTATGAAAATAGGAGAAAGTCGATTTTTTGTCAAACTTCCAAGGGGGGAGCGGAGGCAAAATATAGATTTTAAGATTTTCTGAGTTTTGGAAGAAATGTCATCGGAAACGGATTTTAAATTTGAAAATTGGACTAAAATATTTTATTTTAATAAATTGTCGATACAAATCTCTCCGAAAAACCAGATTTTATGAAAATAGGAGAAAGTCGATTTTTTGTCAAACTTCCAAGGGGGGAGCGGAGGCAAAATATAGATTTTAAGATTTTCTGAGTTTTGGAAGAAATGTCATCGGAAACGGATTTTAAATTTGAAAATTGGACTAAAATATTTTATTTTAATAAATTGTCGATACAAATCTCTCCGAAAAACCAGATTTTATGAAAATAGGAGAAAGTCGATTTTTTGTCAAACTTCCAAGGGGGGAGCGGAGGCAAAATATAGATTTTAAGATTTTCTGAGTTTTGGAAGAATTGTGTTCGGAAAAGGGTTTTAAACTTAAAAATTGGACTAAGTAAGTTATTTTATTAAAATGTCGATAAAAATCTGTCCGAAGAACCTGATTTTATGAAAATACGATATAATCGATTTTTTGCCAAACTTCCAAGGGGGGAGCGGAGGCAAAATTTAGATTTTAAGATTTTCTGAGTGTTTGAAGAATTGTGTTCGCAAAAGGGTTTTAAACTTAAAAATTGGACTAAGTAAGTTATTTTATTAAAATGTCGATAAAAATCTGTCCGAAGAACCTGATTTTATGAAAATACGATATAATCGATTTTTTGCCAAACTTCCAAGGGGGGAGCGGAGGCAAAATTTAGATTTGAAGATTTTTAGAGTTTTTGAAGAATTGTGTTCGGAAAAGGGTTTTAAACTTAAAAATTGGACTAAGTAAGTTATTTTATTAAAATGTCGATAAAAATCTGTCCGAAGAACCTGATTTTATGAAAATACGATATAATCGATTTTTTGCCAAACTTCCAAGGGGGGAGCGGAGGCAAAATTTAGATTTGAAGATTTTCTGAGTGTTTGAAGAATTGTGTTCGGAAAAGGGTTTTAAACTTAAAAATTGGACTAAGTAAGTTATTTTATTAAAATGTCGATAAAAATCTGTCCGAAGAACCTGATTTTATGAAAATACGATATAATCGATTTTTTGCCAAACTTCCAAGGGGGGAGCGGAGGCAAAATTTAGATTTTAAGAAACATTTAATTGAAACATATAGGTAGGTTAAACGTCATATCCCGTCTGGATTAACATTTAATAATAATCAGCACTTAACGATCGTCCGAGTTCCGTCTGTATCTGCGTTCCACTGACCAGAGTTGTTGCATGGATGTTCGTAGCCGTTCGGAATCGGCTTTAAGCTGTAGGTCCCGGTCTCATTAGCCCTCGTGTTGCAAAAAGTAGACCGTAGCACTCCAAACCAAACCAAACCAGAGTTGTTGTTGCCAAACTGTGAAAGGAAAACTTCACACGCTCGGAGTTAATTCGAATCGCTGAGCATTGCCAAGGGTACCATGCCTACATTTCGGCCTTCCTGGGGATTCGACGTTCTCGGCGAATTAACTAAATCTAAAAAGAAAACTTAAACAACAAAAAGAATAATATAAAATGAAAATATGCGTCTTCAGCTCCATAGAAACAGTAAGTACAATTATGTCGATAAAAATCTCTCCGAAAAAACCTGATTTTATGAATACGATATAATATTGAGTTCTTTTAATGGCGACGAAATCAGTAACTTTGTACTTCGTAGGTTTATGTCGTCGCTTGTTATGCCCTTGAATTTTTCAAATTTGCTGCTTTGCAGACCTTTCGATCTTCTTAAAACTGAGCTAAGAATTCTTCCTCTTAACTTAAGCAACTCAGGATTTCGCATTTCTATTTTAAAAAGGAGTTGAAAGGCCGTTGTACCAATACTTCTTTGCTGTGTAGCGCTCAGGACTGTTTGTAGTTTATCCACGTGCTGGTACCTTTTTTTTGGGGGGGGGGATCATCCAATGATAATTTGGTTAAAACCGGAATGACAGTTCTATTCCACCGCTCAATTTGTCCGTTCGCCCTAGGTAAACCTGTTGGGATTTTAACTCCTTCATTCTGGCGGTATGACTGAAATTCATCTGAGTTAACAGCCGACCCTTTATCTCATATAATGCGACGGGGATTGCCCAAAAATTTTTTTCTAGGTCCAACTTTGAAATGACTTTTTTTGAGGTTGTTGTCTTCCTGGGAGATAACCGTGCAAATTGAGTGAATCCATCTATTAAGGCAAAGATGTATTTATAATTTTTATTTGTTTATTCTAGGGGTAAGAGATAACCAACATCATATAATACAAGTGGCAACACATCTTTAGCCAAGGGATGTAAATATCCTTCTTGTTTACCACGTTTCTTTTGGGAAAGAATGCATGGAAAGAAATTCACAATTATATTCGCTACCTCGAGTCAATTCGCCTCGCTGATCATTTCCAAGGGTACGGACTAAATTAAGTTACATTTTATTAACATATATATATATATTATATATATATATATATATATATATATATATATATATATATATATATATATATATAATATATATATGCATTGCATGGTTAAAAAAAAAAAAAGAAGTGATCAATTCAAATGGATCAACACTTATGTTCTACAGCCACTTACAGAGACAAATTAAAAAAAAACCTGCTAATATTATGCATATATATATATATATATATATATATATATATATATATATAATATATATATATATATATATATATATATAGTTTAAGTATTACCTGAAATATATTCGGAATCGATTATTTTGTCATTACAGTTTTATTGCTTATTACATGCTAAAAATCAATGTTGAGAGACGAAACGATATTATATATATGCATATATATATATATATATATATATATATTATTTTCCCCGGTTAAACGCAAACGATTAAGTTTTTAATTTATCGCATCATATCTAAGGGAAAGAAGCAATAAGATTTTCTGAGTTTTTGAAGAATTAAATTGGACTAAATGTTCATTTTATTTAAAATGGATAAAAATCTCTCCGAAAAACCTGTTTTTTTTAAAAGTACGATATATCGATTTTTTGCAAACTTCAAGGGGGGAGCGGAGGGCAAAAATTTAGATTTGAAATTTTTTCTGAGTTTTTGAAGAATTGTGTTCGGAAAAGGGTTTTAAAACTTAAAAATTGGACTAAAATACTTTTTATTAAATGTCATACATTTTATTATGAAAAATGTCGATCCAAGGGGGAGAGGACAAAATTTAGAAATCTGAGTTTTTGACGAATTGTGTTCGGAAAAGGGTTTTTAAATTAAAAATTGGACTCATTTTATTAAAAAATGTCGATAAAATCTCTCGAAAAACCTGATTTTTGATTTTATGAAAGTACGATATAATCGATTTTTTGCCAAACTTCCAAGGGGGGAGCGGAGGCAAAATTTAGATTTTAGATTTTTAGATTTGAAGATTTTTCGGGAGTTTTTGAAGAATTGTGTCGGAAACCCACCCCCCCGGTTTTTTAAACTTAAAAATTGGACTAAATTAATACATTTTTAATAAATTGTCGATACAAAACTCTCCGAAAAACCAGATTTTATGAAAATAGGAGAAAGTCGATTTTTTGTCAAACTTCCAAGGGGGGAGCGGTGGCAAAATATAGATTTTAAGATTTTCTGAGTTTTTTGAAGAATTGTGTTCGGAAAAGGAGTTTTAAACTTAAAATTTGGACTAAATTAATACATTTTATTAAAAATGTCGATATCAAATCTCTCCGAAAAACCTGATTTTTATGAAAGTACGATATAATCGATTTTTTGCCAAACTTCCAAGGGGGGAGCGGAGGCAAAATTTAGATTTTAAGATTTTCTGAGTTTTGGAAGAATTGTGTTCGGAAAAAGGGTCTGTTTTAAACTTAAAAATTGGACTAAGTAAGTTATTTTATTAAAATGTCGATAAAAATCTTTCGGAAAAACCTGATTTTATGAAAATACGATATAATCGATTTTTTGCCAAACTTCCAAGGGGGGAGCGGAGGCAAAATTTAGATTTTAAGATTTTCTGAGTTTTTGAAGAATTGTGTTCGGAAAAGGGTTTTAAACTTAAAAATTGGAATAAATTAAGTTATTTTATTAAATTGTCGATAAAATACTCTCCGAAAAACCTGATTTTATGAAAATAGGAGAAAGTCGATTTTTTGTCAAACTTCCAAGGGGGGAGCGGAGGCAAAATATAGATTTTAAGATTTTCTGAGTTTTTGAAGAAATGTCATCGGAAACGGATTTTAAATTTGAAAATTGGACTAAAATATTTTATTTTAATAAATTGTCGATACAAATCTCTCCGAAAAACCAGATTTTATGAAAATAGGAGAAAGTCGATTTTTTGTCAAACTTCCAAGGGGGGAGCGGAGGCAAAATATAGATTTTAAGATTTTCTGAGTTTTTGAAGAAATGTCATCGGAAACGGAATTTAAATTTGAAAATTGGACTAAAATATTTTATTTTAATAAATTGTCGATACAAATCTCTCCGAAAAACCAGATTTTATGAAAATAGGAGAAAGTCGATTTTTTGTCAAACTTCCAAGGGGGGAGCGGAGGCAAAATATAGATTTTAAGATTTTCTGAGTTTTTGAAGAAATGTCATCGGAAACGGATTTTAAATTTGAAAATTGGACTAAAATATTTTATTTTAATAAATTGTCGATACAAATCTCTCCGAAAAACTTGATTTTATGAAAATAGGAGAAAGTCGATTTTTTGTCAAACTTCCAAGGGGGGAGCGGAGGCAAAATATAGATTTTAAGATTTTCTGAGTTTTGGAAGAATTGCCATCGGAAACGGGTTTTAAACTTGAAAATTGGACTAAAATATTTTATTTTAATAAATTGTCGATACAAATCTCTCCGAAAAACCAGATTTTATGAAAATAGGAGAAAGTCGATTTTTTGTCAAACTTCCAAGGGGGGAGCGGAGGCAAAATATAGATTTTAAGATTTTCTGAGTTTTGGAAGAATTGTCATCGGAAACGGGTTTTAAACTTAAAAAATTGGACTATTAATTAATACATTTTATTAAAATGTCGATACAAATCTTTCGGAAAAACCTGATTTTATGAAAATACGATATAATCGATTTTTTGCCAAACTTCCAAGGGGGGAGCGGAGGCAAAATTTAGATTTTAAGATTTTCTGAGTTTTTGAAGAATTGTGTTCGGAAAAGGGTTTTAAACTTAAAAATTTGGACTAAATTAATACATTTTAATAAATTGTCGATACAAATCTCTCCGAAAAACCAGATTTTATGAAAATAGGAGAAAGTCGATTTTTTGTCAAACTTCCAAGGGGGGAGCGGAGGCAAAATATAGATTTTAAGATTTTCTGAGTTTTTGAAGAATTGTGTTCGGAAAAGGGTTTTTAAACTTAAAAATTGGACTAAATTAATACATTTTATTAAAATGTCGATACAAATCTCTCCGAAAAACCTGATTTTATGAAAGTACGATATAATCGATTTTTTTGCCAAACTTCCAAGGGGGGAGCGGAGGCAAAATTTAGATTTTAAGATTTTCTGAGTTTTTGAAGAATTGTGTTCGGAAAAGGGTTTTAAACTTAAAAGATTGGACTAAATTAATACATTTTAATAAATTGTCGATACAAATCTCTCCGAAAAACCAGATTTTATGAAAATAGGAGAAAGTCGATTTTTTGTCAAACTTCCAAGGGGGGAGCGGAGGCAAAATATAGATTTTAAGATTTTCTGAGTTTTTGAAGAATTGTGTTCGGAAAAGGGTTTTAAACTTAAAAATTGGACTAAGTAAGTTATTTTAATAAATTGTCGATACAAATCTCTCCGAAAAACCAGATTTTATGAAAATAGGAGAAAGTCGATTTTTTGTCAAACTTCCAAGGGGGGAGCGGAGGCAAAATTTAGATTTTAAGATTTTCTGAGTTTTGGAAGAATTGTGTTCGGAAAAGGGTTTTAAACTTAAAAATTGGACTAAGTAAGTTATTTTATTAAAATGTCGATAAAAATCTTTCGGAAAAACCTGATTTTATGAAAATACGATATAATCGATTTTTTGCCAAACTTCCAAGGGGGGAGCGGAGGCAAAATTTAGATTTGAAGATTTTCTGAGTGTTTGAAGAATTGTGTTCGCAAAAGGGTTTTAAACTTAAAAATTGGACTAAGTAAGTTATTTTATTAAAATGTCGATAAAAATCTTTCGGAAAAACCTGATTTTATGAAAATACGATATAATCGATTTTTTGTCAAACTTCCAAGGGGGGAGCGGAGGCAAAATATAGATTTTAAGATTTTTAGAGTTTTGGAAGAATTGTGTTCGGAAAAGGGTTTTAAACTTAAAAATTGGACTAAGTAAGTTATTTTATTAAAATGTCGATACAAATCTCTGCGAAAAACTCGATTTTATGAAAATACGATATAATCGATTTTTTGCCAAACTTCCAAGGGGGGAGCGGAGGCAAAATTTAGATTTTAAGATTTTCTGAGTTTTTGAAGAATTGTGTTCGGAAAAGGGTTTTAAACTTAAAAATTGGACTAAAATATTTTATTTTAATAAATTGTCGATACAAATCTCTCCGAAAAACTTGATTTTATGAAAATACGATATAATCGATTTTTTTGTCAAACTTCCAAGGGGGGAGCGGAGGCAAAATATAGATTTTAAGATTTTCTGAGTTTTTGAAGAATTGTGTTCGGAAAAGGGTTTTAACGACTCTATCAAAAAATTGGACTAAAATATTTTATTTTAATAAATTGTCGATACAAATCTCTCCGAAAAACCAGATTTTATGAAAATAGGAGAAAGTCGATTTTTTGCCAAACTTCCAAGGGGGGAGCGGAGGCAAAATATAGATTTTAAGATTTTCTGAGTTTTGGAAGAAATGTCATCGGAAACGGATTTTAAATTTGAAAATTGGACTAAAATATTTTATTTTAATAAATTGTCGATACAAATCTCTCCGAAAAACCTGATTTTATGAAAATACGATATAATCGATTTTTTGCCAAACTTCCAAGGGGGGAGCGGAGGCAAAATTTAGATTTGAAGATTTTCTGAGTGTTTGAAGAATTGTGTTCGCAAAAGGGTTTTAAACTTAAAAATTGGACTAAGTAAGTTATTTTATTAAAATGTCGATAAAAATCTTTCGGAAAAACCTGATTTTATGAAAATACGATATAATCGATTTTTTGCCAAACTTCCAAGGGGGGAGCGGAGGCAAAATTTAGATTTGAAGATTTTTAGAGTTTTTGAAGAATTGTGTTCGGAAAAGGGTTTTAAACTTAAAAATTGGACTAAGTAAGTTATTTTATTAAATTGTCGATAAAAAACTCTCCGAAAAATCTGATTTTATGAAAATAGGAGAAAGTCGATTTTTTGTCAAACTTCCAAGGGGGGAGCGGAGGCAAAATATAGATTTTAAGATTTTCTGAGTTTTGGAAGAATTGTGTTCGGAAAAGGGTTTTAAATTTGAAAATTGGACTAAAATA
Source organism: Pardosa pseudoannulata (assembly GCA_032207245.1). Lineage (NCBI taxonomy): Eukaryota > Metazoa > Arthropoda > Arachnida > Araneae > Lycosidae > Pardosa > Pardosa pseudoannulata. Next base: position 198,386,736 of record CM063498.1, read on the forward strand.
TTTTATTTTAATAAATTGTCGATACAAATCTCTCCGAAAAACCAGATTTTATGAAAATAGGAGAAAGTCGATTTTTTGTCAAACTTCCAAGGGGGGAGCGGAGGCAAAATATAGATTTTAAGATTTTCTGAGTGTTTGAAGAATTGTGTTCGCAAAAGGGTTTTAAACTTAAAAATTGGACTAAGTAAGTTATTTTATTAAAATGTCGATACAAATCTCTCCGAAAAACCAGATTTTATGAAAATAGGAGAAAGTCGATTTTTTGTCAAACTTCCAAGGGGGGAGCGGAGGCAAAATATAGATTTTAAGATTTTCTGAGTTTTTGAAGAATTGTGTTCGGAAAAGGGTTTTAAACTTGAAAATTGGACTAAAATATTTTATTTTAATAAATTGTCGATACAAATCTCTCCGAAAAACCAGATTTTATGAAAATAGGAGAAAGTCGATTTTTTGTCAAACTTCCAAGGGGGGAGCGGAGGCAAAATATAGATTTTAAGATTTTCTGAGTTTTGGAAGAAATGTGTTCGGAAAAGGGTTTTAAACTTAAAAATTGGACTAAAATATTTTATTTTAATAAATTGTCGATACAAATCTCTCCGAAAAACCTGATTTTATGAAAATAGGAGAAAGTCGATTTTTTGTCAAACTTCCAAGGGGGGAGCGGAGGCAAAATATAGATTTTAAGATTTTCTGAGTTTTGGAAGAAATGTCATCGGAAACGGATTTTAAATTTGAAAATTGGACTAAAATATTTTATTTTAATAAATTGTCGATACAAAACTCTCCGAAAAACCTGATTTTATGAAAATACGATATAATCGATTTTTTGCCAAACTTCCAAGGGGGGAGCGGAGGCAAAATTTAGATTTTAAGATTTTCTGAGTTTTGGAAGAATTGTGTTCGGAAACGGGTTTTAAACTTAAAAATTGGACTAAAATATTTTATTTTAATAAATTGTCGATACAAATCTCTCCGAAAAACCTGATTTTATGAAAATACGATATAATCGATTTTTTGCCAAACTTCCAAGGGGGGAGCGGAGGCAAAATTTAGATTTTAAGATTTTTAGAGTTTTTGAAGAATTGTGTTCGCAAAAGGGTTTTAAATTTGAAAATTGGACTAAAATATTTTATTTTAATAAATTGTCGATACAAATCTCTCCGAAAAACCAGATTTTATGAAAATAGGAGAAAGTCGATTTTTTGTCAAACTTCCAAGGGGGGAGCGGAGGCAAAATATAGATTTTAAGATTTTCTGAGTTTTGGAAGAATTGTGTTCGGAAAAGGGTTTTAAACTTAAAAATTGGACTAAAATATTTTATTTTAATAAATTGTCGATACAAATCTCTCCGAAAAACCAGATTTTATGAAAATAGGAGAAAGTCGATTTTTTGTCAAACTTCCAAGGGGGGAGCGGAGGCAAAATATAGATTTTAAGATTTTCTGAGTTTTGGAAGAATTGTGTTCGGAAAAGGGTTTTAAACTTAAAAATTGGACTAAATTATTTTATTTTATTAAATTGTCGATACAAAACTCTCCGAAAAACCAGATTTTATGAAAATACGAGAAAGTCGATTTTTTGTCAAACTTCCAAGGGGGAGCGGAGGCAAAATTTAGATTTTAAGATTTTCTGAGTGTTGGAAGAATTGTGTTCGCAAAAGGGTTTTAAACTTGAAAATTGGACTAAAATATTTTATTTTAATAAATTGTCGATACAAATCTCTCCGAAAAACCAGATTTTATGAAAATAGGAGAAAGTCGATTTTTTGTCAAACTTCCAAGGGGGGAGCGGAGGCAAAATATAGATTTTAAGATTTTCTGAGTTTTGGAAGAAATGTCATCGGAAAAGGGTTTTAAACTTGAAAATTGGACTAAAATATTTTATTTTAATAAATTGTCGATACAAATCTCTCCGAAAAACCAGATTTTATGAAAATAGGAGAAAGTCGATTTTTTGTCAAACTTCCAAGGGGGGAGCGGAGGCAAAATATAGATTTTAAGATTTTCTGAGTTTTGGAAGAATTGTGTTCGCAAAAGGGATTTTAAATTTGAAAATTGGACTAAAATATTTTATTTTAATAAATTGTCGATACAAATCTCTCCGAAAAACCAGATTTTATGAAAATAGGAGAAAGTCGATTTTTTGTCAAACTTCCAAGGGGGGAGCGGAGGCAAAATATAGATTTAAGATTTTCTGAGTTTTTTGAAGAATTGTGTTCGGAAACGGATTTTAAATTTGAAAATTGGACTAAAATATTTTATTTTAATAAATTGTCGATACAAATCTCTCCGAAAAACCAGATTTTATGAAAATAGGAGAAAGTCGATTTTTTGTCAAACTTCCAAGGGGGGAGCGGAGGCAAAATATAGATTTTAAGATTTTCTGAGTTTTTGAAGAATTGTGTTCGGAAAAGGGTTTTAAACTTAAAAATTGGACTAAAGTAAGTTATTTTAATAAATTGTCGATACAAATCTCTCCGAAAAACCAGATTTTATGAAAATAGGAGAAAGTCGATTTTTTGTCAAACTTCCAAGGGGGGAGCGGAGGCAAAATATAGATTTTAAGATTTTCTGAGTTTTTGAAGAATTGTGTTCGGAAAAGGGTTTTAAACTTAAAAATTGGACTAAAATATTTTATTTTAATAAATTGTCGATACAAATCTCTCCGAAAAACCAGATTTTATGAAAATAGGAGAAAGTCGATTTTTTGTCAAACTTCCAAGGGGGGAGCGGAGGCAAAATATAGATTTTAAGATTTTCTGAGTTTTGGAAGAAATGTCATCGGAAACGAGTTTTAAATTTGAAAATTGGACTAAAATATTTTATTTTAATAAATTGTCGATACAAATCTCTCCGAAAAACCAGATTTTATGAAAATAGGAGAAAGTCGATTTTTTGTCAAACTTCCAAGGGGGGAGCGGAGGCAAAATATAGATTTTAAGATTTTCTGAGTTTTTGAAGAATTGTGTTCGGAAAAGGGTTTTAAACTTAAAAATTGGACTAAGTAAGTTATTTTATTAAAATGTCGATAAAAATCTCTCCGAAAAACCTGATTTTATGAAAATACGATATAATCGATTTTTTGTCAAACTTCCAAGGGGGAGCGGAGGCAAAATTTAGATTTTAAGATTTTCTATGTTTTGGAAGAATTGTCGTCGGAAACGTGTTCTAAAATTAAAAATTGGACTAAAATATTTTATTTTAATAAATTGTCGATACAAATCTCTCCGAAAAACCAGATTTTATGAAAATAGGAGAAAGTCGATTTTTTGTCAAACTTCCAAGGGGGGAGCGGAGGCAAAATTTAGATTTTAAGATTTTCTGAGTTTTGGAAGAATTGTGTTCGCAAAAGGGTTTTAAACTTAAAAATTGGACTAAAATAAGTTATTTTAATAAATTGTCGATACAAATCTCTCCGAAAAACCAGATTTTATGAAAATAGGAGAAAGTCGATTTTTTGTCAAACTTCCAAGGGGGGAGCGGAGGCAAAATATAGATTTTAAGATTTTCTGAGTTTTGGAAGAATTGTCATCGGAAAAGGGTTTTAAACTTGAGAATTGGACTAAAATATTTTATTTTAATAAATTGTCGATACAAATCTCTCCGAAAAACCAGATTTTATGAAAATAGGAGAAAGTCGATTTTTTGTCAAACTTCCAAGGGGGGAGCGGAGGCAAAATATAGATTTTAAGATTTTCTGAGTTTTGGAAGAAATGTCATCGGAAACGGGTTTTAAACTTGAAAATTGGACTAAGTAAGTTATTTTATTAAAATGTCGATAAAAATCTTTCGGAAAAACCTGATTTTATGAAAATACGATATAATCGATTTTTTGCCAAACTTCCAAGGGGGGAGCGGAGGCAAAATTTAGATTTTAAGATTTTCTGAGTTTTGGAAGAAATGTCATCGGAAACGGGTTTTAAACTTGAAAATTGGACTAAAATAATTTATTCTAATAAATTGTCGATACAAATCTCTCCGAAAAACCAGATTTTATGAAAATAGGAGAAAGTCGATTTTTTGTCAAACTTCCAAGGGGGGAGCGGAGGCAAAATATAGATTTTAAGATTTTCTGAGTTTTGGAAGAATTGTCATCGGAAACGTGTTCTAAAATTAAAAATTGGACTAAAATATTTTATTTTAATAAATTGTCGATACAAATCTCTCCGAAAAACCAGATTTTATGAAAATAGGAGAAAGTCGATTTTTTGTCAAACTTCCAAGGGGGGAGCGGAGGCAAAATATAGATTTTAAGATTTTCTGAGTTTTGGAAGAATTGTGTTCGGAAAAGGGTTTTAAACTTAAAAATTGGAATAAATTAAGTTATTTTATTAAAATGTCGATAAAATACTCTCCGAAAAACCTGATTTTATGAATATACGAGAAAGTCTATTTCCCGCGAAACTTCCAAGGGGGAGCGGAGGCAAAATTTAGATTTTAAGATTTTCTGAGTGTTTGAAGAATTGTGTTCGAAAACGGATTTTAAATGTGAAAATTGGACTAAAATATTTTATTTTAATAAATTGTCGATACAAATCTCTCCGAAAAACCAGATTTTATGAAAATAGGAGAAAGTCGATTTTTTGTCAAACTTCCAAGGGGGGAGCGGAGGCAAAATATAGATTTTAAGATTTTCTGAGTTTTGGAATATTTGCCAGCGGAAACGGGTTTTAAACTTAAAAATTGGACTAAAATATTTTATTTTAATAAATTGTCGATACAAATCTCTCCGAAAAACCAGATTTTATGAAAATAGGAGAAAGTCGATTTTTTGTCAAACTTCCAAGGGGGGAGCGGAGGCAAAATATAGATTTTAAGATTTTCTGAGTTTTTGAAGAATTGTGTTCGCAAAAGGGTTTTAAACTTAAAAATTGGACTAAGTAAGTTATTTTATTAAAATGTCGATAAAAATCTGTCCGAAGAACCTGATTTTATGAAAATACGATATAATCGATTTTTTTGTCAAACTTCCAAGGGGGGAGCGGAGGCAAAATTTAGATTTTAAGATTTTCTGAGTTTTTGAAGAATTGTGTTCGGAAAAGGGTTTTAAACTTAAAAATTGGACTAAAATATTTTATTTTAATAAATTGTCGATACAAATCTCTCCGAAAAACCAGATTTTATGAAAATAGGAGAAAGTCGATTTTTTGTCAAACTTCCAAGGGGGGAGCGGAGGCAAAATATAGATTTTAAGATTTTCTGAGTTTTTGAAGAATTGTGTTCGGAAAAGGGTTTTAAACTTAAAAATTGGACTAAGTAAGTTATTTTAATAAATTGTCGATACAAATCTCTCCGAAAAACCAGATTTTATGAAAATAGGAGAAAGTCGATTTTTTGTCAAACTTCCAAGGGGGGAGCGGAGGCAAAATATAGATTTTAAGATTTTCTGAGTTTTGGAAGAATTGTGTTCGGAAAAGGGTTTTAAACTTAAAAATTGGACTAAAATATTTTATTTTAATAAATTGTCGATACAAATCTCTCCGAAAAACCAGATTTTATGAAAATAGGAGAAAGTCGATTTTTTGTCAAACTTCCAAGGGGGGAGCGGAGGCAAAATATAGATTTTAAGATTTTCTGAGTTTTTGAAGAATTGCCATCGGAAAAGGGTTTTAAACTTAAAAATTGGACTAAAGTAAGTTATTTTATTAAATTGTCGATACAAATCTCTCCGAAAAACCAGATTTTATGAAAATAGGAGAAAGTCGATTTTTTGTCAAACTTCCAAGGGGGGAGCGGAGGCAAAATATAGATTTTAAGATTTTCTGAGTTTTTGAAGAATTGTGTTCGGAAAAGGGTTTTAAACTTAAAAATTGGACTAAGTAAGTTATTTTATTAAATTGTCGATACAAATCTCTCCGAAAAACCAGATTTTATGAAAATAGGAGAAAGTCGATTTTTTGTCAAACTTCCAAGGGGGGAGCGGAGGCAAAATATAGATTTTAAGATTTTCTGAGTTTTTGAAGAATTGTGTTCGGAAAAGGGTTTTAAACTTAAAAATTGGACTAAAGTAAGTTATTTTAATAAATTGTCGATACAAATCTCTCCGAAAAACCAGATTTTATGAAAATAGGAGAAAGTCGATTTTTTGTCAAACTTCCAAGGGGGGAGCGGAGGCAAAATATAGATTTTAAGATTTTCTGAGTTTTTGAAGAATTGTGTTCGGAAAAGGGTTTTAAACTTAAAAATTGGACTAAGTAAGTTATTTTAATAAATTGTCGATACAAATCTCTCCGAAAAACCAGATTTTATGAAAATAGGAGAAAGTCGATTTTTTGTCAAACTTCCAAGGGGGGAGCGGAGGCAAAATATAGATTTTAAGATTTTCTGAGTTTTGGAAGAAATGTGTTCGGAAAAGGGTTTTAAACTTAAAAATTGGACTAAGTAAGTTATTTTAATAAATTGTCGATACAAATCTCTCCGAAAAACCTGATTTTATGAAAATAGGAGAAAGTCGATTTTTTGTCAAACTTCCAAGGGGGGAGCGGAGGCAAAATATAGATTTTAAGATTTTCTGAGTTTTGGAAGAATTGTGTTCGGAAAAGGGTTTATGCTAAAAATCAATTTTGAGAGACGAACGATATTACGCGAACTACTGGAGCAATTGTCTTTATAATTGGTAAAATACCTTAATACACCGTATGACACTATCCTACAAAGTTTCATTAACGTAGTTTAAGTAGTACCTGAAATACCTTCGGAATCGATTATTTTGTCATTACAGTTTTATTGCTTATTACATGCTAAAAATCAATGTTGAGAGACGAACGATATTACGCGAACTACTGGAGCAATTGTCTTTATAATTGGTAAAATACCTTAATACACCGTATGACACTATCCTACAAAGTTTCATTAACGTAGTTTAAGTAGTACCTGAAATACCTTCGGAATCGATTATTTTGTCATTACAGTTTTATTGCTTATTACATGCTAAAAATCAATGTTGAGAGACGAACGATATTACGCGAACTACTGGAGCAATTGTCTTTATAATTGGTAAAATACCTTAATACACCGTATGACACTATCCTACAAAGTTTCATTAACGTAGTTTAAGTAGTACCTGAAATATCTTCGGAATCGATTATTTTGTCATTACAGTTTTATTGCTTATTACATGCTAAAAATCAATGTTGAGAGACGAACGATATTACGCGAACTACTGGAGCAATTGTCTTTATAATTGGTAAAATACCTTAATACACCGTATGACACTATCCTACAAAGTTTCATTAACGTAGTTTAAGTAGTACCTGAAATATCTTCGGAATCGATTATTTTGTCATTACAGTTTTATTACTTATTACATGCTAAAAATCAATGTTGAGAGACGAACGATATTACGCGAACTACTGGAGCAATTGTCTTTATAATTGGAAAAACCTTAATACACCGTATGACACTATCCTACAAAGTTTCATTAACGTAGTTTAAGTAGTACCTGAAATATCTTCGGAATCGATTATTTTGTCATTACAGTTTTATTGCTTATTACATGCTAAAAATCAATGTTGAGAGACGAACGATATTACGCGAACTACTGGAGCAATTGTCTTTATAATTGGTAAAATACCTTAATATACCGTATGACACTATCCTACAAAATTTCATTAACGTAGTTTAAGTAGTACCTGAAATATCTTCGGAATCGATTATTTTGTCATTACAGTTTTATTACTTATTACATGCTAAAAAATCAATGTTGAGAGACGAACGATATTACGCGAACTACTGGAGCAATTGTCGATAAAATACTCTCCGAAAAACCTGATTTTATGAATATACGAGAAAAATCGATTTTTTTCCAAACTTCCAAGTGGGAGCGGAGGCAAAATTTAGATTTTAAGATTTTCTTAGTTTTTGAAGAATTGTGTCCGGAAACGGCTTTAAACTTGAAAATAGGACTAAAAATATTTATTATTAAATTGTCGTAAAAAAATCTGAAAAACATTTTATGAATATAGTCGATTTTTTTTAGGGGAGCGGTGGAAAATTTAGATTTTAAGATTTCTCAGTTTTTGAAGAATTGTGTTCGGAAAACGGTTTAAACTTATTGGACTAAAATCGATCATGTTTTTTTGTTAAAAATTTGCTTTAATTCCATGAATCCTATTAGTGAATACATATATGTGTAGCTAGAGAGGGGTGTTTGTATCTATCTTTTTTTTTTTTAATTACGTAATTTTCATTTAGTTATCGAAATGTTTTATTTTCTTTCAGAGTTACAATTTTCTTGTTTAGAATGTCATACTTTTTCAGATATATAGTTAAAATTTTATAATATGCAAGCCACTCCGAGATGTGAGCTGCTAAAATTAAAATTTTTACTTTTTTCGATCTGGCTCTTTTCCTTTTTATTTTAGTTGCTATAATGTTCGAAAAATTCTTAATCCTATATTAACGTAAGCATGCATTGTTTGCTTTGCTTTACTTTTTCTTAATATTTTCATTTTTATCTCATAATACGGTGGGCTCCGTTTAATGGAATCCGTTTGGGTCACCATCATTTTGATAACAGCGACCCATATACAGAATTAGATAAATTTAACCCCCCCCCCTGCTATAATTCACTCCTTCTGAATTAAATGAATAACTTACCTTATATATATGAACTGCATGTTATCCTTTAAGACATGACTGTTTACATCATAAAAATAATTGATCAGATGTTGACTGTCTACCATTCTTTCTAAGAAGCTCGTTGATAAATCGTTCGTCATCCTAATGTTTCTATAGGAGTTGTGTTGTGTTCCTCATTTCGATGCCATTCAGAAACTGAGAAATGTTTAACTGCGCCGACTCCTATTTGTTAACCTGTCGTAACGATTGAAAATTTCGATATTCAGTTATAGTGTTAAATCATTTCGCTGTCTGTCTTCAGTTGCATGTAAGCGAGCAAGACATAAAGTATAAATACGCTTGTAAGGACTATGACATCGGCAGAACTGCCCCCTTTCAACCCTTCCACTCGGCAAAAGGGGGGGGGATGTTTCGATGGCGTTGGATGGGGAGAAGGAGGATGCGCCCCCCCGAAGAAGGGAGAGATCTGCAAGAGGGCCGTTGGAGTCGAGAAACATCCCTCTATGCTGATGTGAGGAAAGATGACGCTCGTTCTAAAAATCTGTCTGAGACTCGCTCTGATATTGGATTTTGTTTTTAAAATGTTGTAAATAAAATGCGTTTTGTCCGTCCGAGTTACCGAGAAATTATTTTGAATATAGGCATCCCACTGACCGCGGGTCGAACATACCTGCCCAGGCGGACAGTTCCCACGCAAATATAGCGCCCCAGGACACTTCTGAATAGAATGGGTTGCCTCCAAGAGCAGGGTGTGCGTATTTCTGAGAAATGGAACGTGTCATTCTCGGAAACGAAGAGAATGGGTTCCATTGTGCCAATTCGAATGAGGTTCGAAAACGTATCCGTACCAAGATAACAGTAAGCGATTTGAAAGTTACCTAGCATGAAAGTAATCTTTTCAGTCTCTATTTTAGTAATTGACAGATAACATGAAGGGACCCCCGATATTTTTTATTAGTCAAAATCAAATCAATTTGATTTGTATCCATTACTTTTTTCTGTAAACTGGTGGATTCCCCTGCACTGACATTCTGTGCCACAATTATATCTTAATGGCTATTTTCATGTGATATGACAATAATAAGATAAAATGGAATGTGAAACAACTGAATGTTCTGAAACAGAGATATGAATATGTTATAAAGTTAAAATTATGGAACTTTTCCGTCATTTGGAGAAATAAAATTTTTAAAATGCTAGGAACAGAAAGTTAATTATTCGAGTCTTGATACAGACATAAATATTGATCTTTTAATTCAAATATATCGATTGCTAAATTTATTCTAAATGAAAAGACAAAATATTATAGAATTTTGTGGTGTACATGGGATTGCATGCTGACATGCTCTCTATGAGAGAAACATTTTAGTATATTCTTTATTGTAGAAATATCTCTGTGTACAGATAGTATAAGATTAAAACTTATATTGATACACAATTCTTCTATTTAGATGCCTCATAATTTTACTATTGAGCTTTCTGCCTTTTTGTTTCTTGAATAACTGTAAAAGAAAAAATGCACTATTCTCTTGACCAGTAAAAATTGTGGAAGACTTTTGCAGTTTACTACTACAATAAGTTAACTGTCACATTTTTATTATAGTTTGCTTACAATATTTAAGTATACCCTAATTTACTGCTTATAATCCGAGGATTATGCGTTAAAAAACATTAAATTTTCTTCTAACTCGTGTTATCTGCTCTTAAAAATTATTTTTATAATAAAATTTACAAATATCTTTCCTTAAGAATAATAGATGGCAGCACCTGGTCATAATTACACAGAATTTTTTTTTGTTTTTTTTTAATGAAGATTACAATTCTTTTCAGCCAGGGACAAAGCAGTTTGGAAGAAAGTATCCGAATAAACTAATATTTTCCATTGTATATTTATTTCTATCAAGAAATAACACTTGTATAATCGGAAATAGCGACATTTTGCTTCAATCTCCTTTTTTTTCATTTGAAGCTCGCCAGATGGCGCCATAACTGCAGTTTAAAATTTTAATACAAATTGTAATTTACCATGTTAATTTTAAATAAAAAGATAAATTTTAAGAATTCTAAATTTTAACATCTTTTGTAATTATGCGTTCGAATTATTTATTTGTATTAATGATCATTAATCAATGTAAATTTTTAGACTATATTCTTACTGTTGTTAAATATAAAATTCTTTTAAGTCTTTCTAAATTTTCACTATGTTAAATTATTTTTTTTTTAATTTAAAGAAAATGTTATGATTAATTAAAAGAGTTTAATTTTTTAACACTAAAAGATATAATACTTTCATTTCTGTGAATCACACGAAATGAAAGTGGAAATTTAATCATACGGTATTTTTCTCTGAAAATATCGCGAAATTCGTACCTGCAGAAATTAAGGTATTGTAATTATTATATATAAATAAACCCCATAATCATTACAAATAGAAACAAAACTTAAAGAATAAATTAAGACTATACCTTGAATACAAAGATTGAACAGATCAGAACTAATTTTTATTCTCTCCATTATGTATTATCCCATTGATCTGTCCCATACCATGTGAGGTGAAAAGCAAAATATTCATTAATCAGGCATAATAATTCAATTACGAAACATTTTCCAGTCTACTTAGGATATCTGTTTATTACCTTTATATTCTATACCAAATCACAAAAAATAGAAAGAAACACGTTTAATACTGATGTAATAGAGTTTGGTTTGGTTTGGAGTCTGTGCTACTACATCTCCATTATGTATTATCCCATTGATCTGTCCCATACCATGTGAGGTGAAAAGCAAAATAAATAGGTTGCTCTACCACGACTCCACTGCTACTATAATTGTTTCTGAGGATATCTGTTTATTACCTTTACGAACTCCGGTTCCAAATCACCCTAACAAAATCGAAAGAAACATCGTTCGGCTGATATAATAGAGAAATTTCTTTATACATTTGTAAAGATATACAAAATATTCTAGTAAATTATTGTGATAGTACAATTATATGCAAGCATATTTTATATAGATACATATGAACATCATCTTCAGTTTACCAGCAAGACTAAAATTATATTCTATATCTAGCCTTCACACTAGTAATCTCCAAGATGGCATTTATCCTAGGTGTAATGGTGGAGTCACTTTGGGCACCTTCTATGAACATGTTATTAGATAATGCAATTGGGCTTTTCCGAAACACAATGTAGCATAAATATCTTGAAGAATGCCAAAATGTGTCTGTTTTGTGTCATTTTCCAAAATTTATTAAATTATCACTGGTGGGTGATGTTGGTGTTCAGGATGTCCATTAACCACTTTTTGGCAAAGCATCATTCAGCAATAGATGCAAGGAAGGTATATTCCTGGTCTGCACTAATGTTACATTTTGTCAGGCTCAGAAGATAGATGAAAATGACAATCTAGTAAATTCTTTTCTGGCCAATTATACTGCAAAAAGTTTAGGAAAGGAATCAGTACTTCTTGGATGAGAAAAAACAGTAGCATTTGTGTTTGTAATATCCTATGTGTTTTTAATTTCCTGATGAGTGTAGTACATACCCATTGCTTTTTTAGCTTTTGTCCACAATTCAAATGGTGGAATTTATATTAAAAACTGACATAAATCTCAACACTATCTCTAACCAACCAGTAAAGTCAAAATGTTGTTAGTATGTAAATGTATAAAGTAACAATAATGTAGCATTAGGTTACGATTATAATCTTTAACTTATTATACTGAAATATAGTGAAAAAACAATTTTTATAATAAAACAGTTGACCTGATTATAAACTATTAATTTCTCAAGATTAGACCTTTGCAAAATAGGAATCTATTGCAGTATACTATTAAAGATAGACGTGATAGACAGATGCATTTGCATCAAGTACATCAAACACTGAAATGCAGTAAATTGGAGAAATATTGCTGTGGATTGAGGATATCTTTTGGCGACCCAAGATTTCGAGCAGGGAGGAAAAAATGTTGGGAATATATTGACAGAGTAGAATTTAAAATACTATTATCACAATACTTAGAGGATGCCAATATTTAATAATACATTGATAAACAATCTATATATATTTACCAATACATATATATCCACTTTTATACTGCGACTCTGCAAAATATAAAACTTTCTCATTATTAATGGCTACCAGCAGGCCCTGATTATCGCATGGGCACTTGGGGCATGTGCACAAAAGTTTAGTGGAGTGCTTGAAACACATATTAAGTGGAGAAAAATGGCAAACTTACACTACCATCGTTAAGTTTTAATAAATTATTGTACGAGGTAATTGTGTTTGTCATGAATTCTAGTGTTTCCTATTTACTTTAATTAATTGTTATTTCCCTGATAATGAATTCCCTTGACAAACCTGGTGCTCTTTTTATCCCATGGGTTATTGCCTATTTATAAAACAGATTATTAGCAAAATATCACTATAAACCATTCAATCAACTCATCCATTTAAATTATTTTTAATTCTATTATTATTTATTTTCTGCACCATAAAGCTTGTGAGTGTGACGAGATAAAAATTAAAAAAGGGGGGTCACTCTAGGTCTTTAAAGTCCTTCATTTTTAGCATGGCTAAACAGAGATAATAATGATGACGTAAAATGAAAATTGGGTGTTTTTGATTTTAAATATAACTCTAATACTAATTTCTTAAATCTGTTCACTAATTCAATGTTATAATTTTTATATGACTGTAATTATGATAATAACTTGTCGCTATAAATTTGCAACGTGGGTGGAGGGCACAAAAATGGGATTGCGCCCTGGCTACCAGTGGAGCTGTGGCCAACTACCAATTCATGATTTCACCCGGAATGTAGTCCATTTAAATGATGTAAAGTTTCTACACACTATTGAAATAAAATAATTCAAACAATATTTAATATACATGGCACAATACATTATTGCATGTTGTTATAATTGCAGCCGTCTATGTAAAGCGAAGAGTTTGTAACTTGTTGCATTATTTCTAAAATTTTATAAGTCACAAATGTAAACACATATATTAGAGGCCAGAAAATGAAATCAGATGTCTGTTACATGAAATTTGGAAATATGTCAGACAAAAATTGTGAAATCTGTATTATTGAGTGCCTACAGTTCATTTAATAATTAATACAGAACATTCCTACCCGTTTCCAAGATATGCAAATAGGAATAAAATTCATCAAATAAGTACTTCTATAAACAAGGTATGAATAGAATAATTTTGTAATATTAAAAATTTCTGCAAAATATTTTACATAGTATCCTCAAAGCTGTTTTAATTTCGATAAAAAAAAATTTTTAAACTTTATTTTAAAAAGGTGATAGGAATTTCAAACTCTTGAAATGATTATGATATGAAATGCTAATGGGAGGAACAGTCAAATTCAAATTTGTTGTATGAATTGTAACAAAGGAAATGTTTTAAGTTACAAAAAATAACATGGAAAGGAGAACTTGTAATTCTTAATACCAGGAACAGTTGAGAACTATAAAAACAGAGTAAATGAAAGCTCTTCCTTTTTTTTTAATCTTTGGAATATATTTAAAATATTAAACTACTTTTTATTTCGTCTTTATGCAACTTAATTGTTATCGTAATGTTATGGACTTGGGACTTCTTATTAGTATGTGTAACTAGTTAAAATAGAAGCAAAAATATTTACAGCTCAATAAATATACTATACTATGAAATTTATGATGTTAACATTAACAAATATATATATATATATATATATATATATATATATATATATATATTTGCTATACATTGGGTAGCTTCAAACAGGGTACATTTAAAATTTTCACCTAATGAATTTTTTTTTTTTTTTTTTTTTTTTTTTTTATGTACTCCATCTCTATTCAATCAGCTACCTGTCCTGTAACTTTGAAAGGAAAAAAGAAGACAAAGAAAAAGGGAAATTTAAAGAAATTCCTTTCTAGAAAGTTGAGTAACTATTGATTACTTTACTCACAGGTTTTAGAAGGTAAAAATTACCTTTAAATCATAACAAAATAGGTAAAAAGTTATGACATTACATTGGCTTATTCTTGTATTTAAAATGAAAATTGAGATTCTATAGAAACAAAGGTTAAATGATGTACTAGTAAACTATTTCACAATTCAATTCTTTAGATGCTAGCCCATACTTTGCACTTTAATAACTACTATCAAGGCCAATCTAGAAAGTTTGCCTCTCCCCCCCCCCTGCAGAAAAAAGTGTACATCCCTTTCTGATAAAAATTGCTAAAATGACAAATATCAATTTAATTTTGCAAAAGTCCTCTCTCCACTTTTCATACTTTTACTAGCTAAGAAATCAAATTTCTGAACATTTGGAATGCAATTTAGGGCTGAAATGGGAGTTAAAACTTCAGTAGGGATTTCTGTCTCAGCATAATTAAGACAAAAGTGATTCCTTTGCTCGATCAATCCAGTGTATTCATATATTCCGCTTTTCAGTAAGTCAACATTATTTCCAAATCTTTTAGAATATTTAAATTTTTAGGAGTTATCTTTCAAAACATATGTGTAGTGCAAAAATTGAAAATAATTCCTGTGGGTAATCATTAAACCAAATCTACATTTTAAGATATTAATTGCTTAATCAATAATAAAAAAAATGAAATTGGTATTTCAATTAAATTACTTCAAAATAATCATATATCAGGTTTTTTTCTTAGTAAAAAACTATTTAACAAATTCCAGCCAAATGCTGGTACATCGAGTTTTTCCATCTTACGATTGCTCCTCTTAACTGTTTTTATTTCAGATATTCTAATTTATTTTATGCAAATGGAAGATGAGTATGGGTAAAAATAATTATAGAAACTTATTTTGTAAATTTGTGTTTTTAAATAACATAACACTGCAAAGAAATACAGATTTTAAAAGTTTACTTGTTCTGAAGAAGATTACTTGTACTAAAACATTATACAAGTAATATACATGTATCAAGAAAATATTTTTAAAAAGAAAGTAAAGCCAGGTTTTTACCCGATTCAAGTAGCTGGTCTCTTGCTCAGTAGCTTGGTAACTCACCTCTACACATCATTAGTTTCTTTTACTTTACTTATCTCATATAAAGCTTGAAGGAATGTAGTTAGCAATTTTTAAAATTGGCAAAATATCTCGGCAATGCTTTCCACGATGGCCTTCCTATCTATTTATTTATCTTTATTTATACTTATTTCTCTTTATACTTATTTATTTATTTATTTATTTTAAATATTAACAAAGCATGTTAATCGCCTCCATAAAAATGAAAGACCTGAAAGTAATATAGAGTGTAAAGAGGACAACTATAATTTGAAATTTCAAAATTTACATGAACATTTAGAAAGTGCTCATAATTTGAAAGAATTTAGAATTTGACAGAAATTAACATTTCCCTCCAAACCTGGTACATTTTATTGTTTTAAAAAGTTTATCCAAATTTTTCTACATTTAAATCTTTATTTAATACTTTTTTATTTAATGTATTAACGTACTATGTATGAATTATATAGATATAATGTATTTAATATATATGTATGGATTATATAGATATAATATATGCATAATTTTTTTCAGAAATGCAACTTTATCAATCTTCTTTTTTTTTTTTTTTTTTTTTTGTAAATCTGGGTTTTTAGAAAATTTAGGAATTTCCAATTATATCTACCCTTAATTGGTTGTAAATGGTAGCCTATTTTGTATACATTCATGTATCTAATATATATATATATTAACTGAAAAATCTTGCTTTAAAATAATTTAATGAATGATTTGTAAGTTAACTTTAATTAAATATCAGTAAGCCTTTCATTTTATATATATGCTCTCCCCCTCCATTCCCTCTGAAAGAAAATTTCTATGTGCAATCCTGTCTCTTTCGGATTGTTGACATAATTTACAAATTAACGGAAAGCATCGCCTATTTTAGAAATCTGCCTTATCAGCCAATCACAGGGCGAACGGAATACCAGATTCTCGGTGCCTACTAACTTCGATGAGAAGCAGGTCAAAAATGTGGAGAAGATTTTTACAGTTTTATTACCAACCCTTCTGCACAGGCTAGAATACCTGCCATAGCAACTACACGTCTTGTCATCTCATAGGATTAAGTTAAAAATTATGAAATTATTTGTATGGTTTTGGACAGTTGTAGAAAACAAATGTCCAACTTTTGGTATATTTCCTTTGTCTTTTTTCAATGAAGCAACTCTGTTAACGTACATTCACTTTTTTTTTTACTTTTAAGAATGTAAATACTAGTTAACATTTCTACTTACCACATATTTTATTTGTGGCTTTTTCTGTTTTCTTATTCATTCTTTAAGTATTATCAAAACAGTTTCAAATACTTGTTGAATGCTTTTCAATGATTACAAAATTTTAAGTAATATATTTTTTTTAATATCTGACACTTGTCTGATTAGAAAAATTTCAAGAAATTATAATAGTTTATACAAAGATAATGAGATTGGCAAAAATAATTATACAGACAATTTAACAAATTATCCACAGTCATAATATAATTTTTTTTCTTTTCTGTAGTCTTACATATTTTACAATTAGTTTTCAGTTCAGCAGTTTAAATTAGCTCTCCCCTCTTGATACTTTGTTGTAAAAATACCAAAAAAAAAAAAAAGGAAATTGAATTGATAGTAAATTTTAAATTAATGCGGGTGGTTCACATTTCAAAGTTGACAAAATAAAAATAATGAATTAATATAAAATAATAAATATGGGAACACTGCTTTGAATTTTTATAGCAAAAAAAAAAAAAAAAACATTCAAATAATTACTACTTATATTCTTTATAGCAGCATTTATCAAGTATTCATGTGTCTTTTCCATTGTCAAAACATTTTAGGCACTAAAATAACATCTTCACCAAATACAATTTTGAATTATTTCAGAAATAAATTTGCCCAACATATTTGTTGACCATTAGAAATCTATACTATTAGCAAGGTTCCCCATGCTTCACTATGGGGACCTTTATAACAAAACACTAGTCATGCTCACTAAACCTCTATATGTCGCAGTTTTATTTATCTACCTACAAACCATGAATGTTTTTGTTTTCAACATTTATTTTTTACCATATTGTTAAACATAGCTAAATACATACAACAATTTATTCTTCTTATAAATTTGGCTTGTAAAATCAAGAAATATTTAGCTTATACAGTTTCTTTTTGTTTTGTTGTTTAATATAAAAAATAACGCATGTACTTTTATCTGACATTGATTGGCAACATTACAGTAGAAAGCAAATTCACCATGTGTTCCAATTCAGCAGGTTGATCAAGGACTCTGTATTTTGTTTTGCGAACATAACCCACCTGTACCACGAACTGTTTGTAGTCCAGTTGTTCACAAAAAAAAAATACTCATGAATCTAACTCTTATTTTAATAATATTCTATGTGCAGCAACACAAATGCAGACATATAGATGGGGAACCATTGAGGCTATTGATATATAGAAAAGGATATATAATTTCATTTTACATAACCCCTGCAGGGGCCAATTCTGCACACCAGTCTCTCGTACCCCAGGGTTATATACCATATCATTCTCCTGTATATCGCACCATCTCTTGGTTTCCTTGTTTTTCTACTAATTTTGTAGTAAATAAAAAATTTTGAAAAATTTATATTCTTACTTCTAAACACGTTGTTTGTTATATCATAAATATGAAATATTATAACTGCCAGTCCTACCCTGGGAAAAGTATGAATGAAAGTTACCTAAAATCATTATCATAACCATTTTTTAAAGTCATCCAGTCATCCGGTTTTTCGATAATATGATAAGTTTCGCTCCAGATAATAAGCTCTCTAGTGTATTTTCATTTTTCTAGAAAAAAAAAATGTTGAGAAAAATCAGAAATAGCGATGATAAAATTTTTATTGTAACAAAAAATAAACAATGATTAAATTTAAAGTTATCGCATATGTACCTAAACTATTATTTAAGCTAAATATAAAAGAAAATTAATTGCATAATATCTAAATTCAGAGATAAAACGGGTAAAAAACTTGCAGACGATTTTTAAATAATATAAAATAAGAAATGAATAAATGAGATGTTTAAAGGAATGCCGTCAAAAGGCTAGAAAAAAATGTTATTTTCATCTACATATGTGATAAATTAATTTAATCACTTGCTCTTAACCGGGGAAAATAATGCTTGACATAATGGCATTAAAAGCTCAAAAAGGTGAGAATGAAACCTGTTTAATTTTGTGTACGTGTACCAAATTCCATGTTATTTGGTTGTCTGAAGTTGAGTTATAAGGGAACAGACCAAGGGGAGGGATTAGGAGGCCCAGTCCCCCTCCAAAATTCTTAAAGACCGTTTCGTGGAAAGAAAAGGGACCATATATGTGGGTCTGTCATCTGCCTAGCTGTGAATATATAACATTGGGCTTAGAACAGTGATATTGAATTAAGGAATAGGTGCAAATAGGGTTCGACGTGTAAGAACAGACTGACTAGCCCTTTTGGCATCTCCTCACAATAATGTTGCATAATCGAAGAGTTTTGGGCGAAAATTTCAAATAGAGCATATTTTATAATATTCAAGTAAAAATTTGAACGTTTTCATTTTCTTTTAAAATTATTCTTTTTCTACAGTTCTGTTTTAAAATTTGTTCATGATATCATTTTTTATTATTTTGGCATTTTAAAATCACATTGTATTATGATACTCATTAGTATTATATATAGGAAAATGTGTAGTTTAATTGAAGTATTCTTCACAAAAAACAATGTCCCCCTCCGAAAGTAATTTCTGACTACGACCCTAAAACAGATAGACAACAAATGCGTCTTATATGTATAGATATAAATATTGTAAAAGGAAGAAAAGAAATATTTTATGAAAAAGTAAATTATAAATTTTCTAGAGAAAAGTTCAATAAAATGAGAAACTAACTGAAAAAGAGCAAAGATGTAAAAAAGCACGAAAATAAATTGCTGATATATAGCCTTATTCATGATAATATTTATCTATAAGACAGACCAACTATCAAGGGTTGCCAAAGCATCTTAGGAAGATCTGCATGGTGAATCGGTACCCAGCTATGTGCGCATGCTCACGAACCTGGTATTCCGCTCGACCTGTGATTGGCTGATAAGTACTTTGGCATGTTTCTAAAATTAGCGAAATATCTTGGAAACGCTTTCCGTGAAATCGTATATTATTTCAACAATCCGATCGTACATAGAATTTTTTTCAAAGGTAGGGGAGAGTATATATTTAATTAAAGGATTACTGATATTTAATTAAAGTTAAGTTACAAACGAAACACCTTTATTAAGTTATTTTAACGCAAGATTTTTCAGTTAATACATATATTTTTTAGATATGTGAATGTATACAAATATACTAGCTAATTACTATTTACAGCTAATTAAGACGTAGATATAATTGGTAACTACCTAAATATTCTGAAAAAAGCATGCATATATTATATCTATATAATACATACATACATTAAATACATATGTATATCTATGTAATTCATACATAGTACATTAATATATTAAATAAAGATTTTCATATAGAAAAATATGGATACCATTTTAAAAACAATAAAATGTATCAGTTTTGGAGGGCAATGTTAATTTCTGACAAATTCTAAATTCTTTCAAATTATGAGCACTTTCTAAATGTTCTCGTAATTCCTGTAAATTTGGAAATTTCCAATTACAGTTATCCTCTTTGCACTCTATAATACTTTCAGGTCTTTCACTTTGATCATTTCTTTCATTTTCATTTTTATGCATGCGATTAACATGCTTTGTTAAATATTTTTTTCTGATAAAACACAGAGCTGCAATATTTACAATTCAAACTTTCAATCTCCATTCTTTGTACTTTCCAAATTCTTCTAAATAAATGAATAAATAATGGATAAATAAAGAGAAATAAATAGATAAGAAGCCAATCTAAATCAATGAATAAGAAGCCCATTGTGGAAAACATCGCCAAGATATTTTGAAAATTTTAGAAATCTCTGCCAAAGTACATACCAGCCAATCACAGGCCGAGTGGAATACCAATAGTTCCAGGCGCTTGTCACCAGAACACACCTGACTCATCGCTGCCCAATTCATGCATGTAAAGTGACAACATTCAACAACAAAAAAAGTACAAAACAATAAATACAAATACAATACTAAATCCTAAAGATATTCTACTATCTATATGATAGGAAGGCGGGTATAAAGTGAAGAATTGATTAAACTGAGTCTGGATAAAAACGTGTATAAGCCCAGTATGACAAATGTTTTTTTAATTAATTACAACAAAGTCGCCAAAAAAGCGATAAATTAATAGTTATCTGGTATCTTTAGTTGGGATGATCTGACTTGGGATGATGAGTTCCATGTTACAGAAGCTTAACACTGTTACCTAAGGGAGTGACTCGTCTGTATGTGTAGTTTTCATAAGCGTCTAGGGCCTCACGAGCAATTTTTTTCTCATGGGCTATTGCGCACTTCCTCCGCGCAGCAACTTTTGCTCTTCAGATGTTGCGCACTCCCTCCCCGCAGCATTGTTATGCGCATAATTCTAGGCGCCAAACATTTCATTTTATGTTTGTTAGCGTAAGCTCTCGGTTGTGCGATCTATCATGTCTAGTGAACTAAACGAAAAAAGGCCCTTTTCAGGGCCCGGACAACAGATTAATGAAAATTCTGTTATCGCTTCTAGCAGTTCCTCTACTGATCAGTCTTTGAATGATTTTAAAGGTAACGTGAAGAAACAGTTTCCATGTCCAGTTTGCAATAAAGTTTTTTCTTCAAAATTTAATTTGAAACGACATGTTGATTCGTTTCACCGAAGCAATGAAATTTAAAACTTATCTAAAGAGAAAATAGTACTTTATTTAATGCTTCTTTACATTTCTTTAAAAGGCTACAATTTGTTCTGTAGTCTTTGTGCTCCTTCAAAATCAGATTCTTTTTATTAATGACTTTGTTGATTTCCGTTCTTCCGCAGTTCAATAATTCAGCTAACTTTCTTGCCGATTTGCCACCCTCATATTCACGCAGAACTTCAATGCTCTGCTCGCGATTTAGAAAAAAGCATTTCGACATCATTGCAACTCAGATCACTGACCGACTAATGAAATGAAACTGGCGTAAATGTCATTTTTGCTGACAAAGGTGCAATTTTTCCTTAAATTTACCGATTGGAATTCCCAACAAAGGCCATAGGACACCTTCAACGCTTCATTGTCCAGTTCCTCCCTCAGTTTCTATGGATGGTGCAATAGGGATTCCCTATCTGATTGGTATGAGGTGAATACAAAAGACATAACAGATATCTTTCTTAGAAAGGGGGAGGGCACAGCAATGGACATCTGAAGTTATTCTCCTGTTTATATCCGACCATAAACCTCATCTTGAGTTTTTTATGAATCGAAAAATCCGTGCCATGAAAAATTGGCCTTTTAGAAGAGTGGCTGCTCGGAGAAGTTTCACTGTATATATAATATATATATATATATATATATATATATATATATATATATATATATATATATATATATATATATATATATATATATATATATATATACATATATATATATATATATATATATATATATATATATATATATATATATATATATATATATATATATATATATATATATATATATATATATATATATATATATATATATATATATATATATATATATATATATATATATATATATATATATATATATATATATATATATATATATATATATATATATATATATATATATATATATATATATATATATATATATATGAAGGAGAGAGATTCAGGACACAAACTCTTATACAAACTCGGATACAAACTCTTATTATAAAAATTAGTTTAATTAACATTTAAGGGAATTATATATACAAGGGGTCTAGGGATAAACTTGGTTAATAATGGCTCGATAAATCATCTTATTCCTCTCTCCCACACACGTCACTCAGAACTCGGAACTGCATGCACATTCTTTCTAAAACCAACTGTTGTCAACTCCGGAAGTCGAACTGATGATGACTTGGCACTGGACTCTGCTGCTTTGGAGCCG
Source organism: Pardosa pseudoannulata (assembly GCA_032207245.1). Classification (NCBI taxonomy): domain Eukaryota; kingdom Metazoa; phylum Arthropoda; class Arachnida; order Araneae; family Lycosidae; genus Pardosa; species Pardosa pseudoannulata. The sequence goes on from CM063498.1 coordinate 198,409,391, forward strand.
TAGAACTTCGTTCAGCAGTGAGAAAAAGGAAGATGTTCACACACACACACACATATATATATATATATATATATATATATATATATATATATATATATATATATATCCGAGTTACATAAGAAGACGCCACCTGCAAGCTCGGGAGTTGAAGAGAAGCGACGTGCATATGATGACCTTATATCTTTTTACGTTTTATGCTTAGCTTTGTCTCTGTCCCGTGTAAATGTTTCTCCGTAATAAATATATTTAAAGGCATCTGGCCGTTGTCTTTCTCTATGTTTATATATATATATATATATATATATATATGTGTGTGTGTGTGTGTGTGTGTGTGTGTGTGTAATGAAAAGGACTTCACGATGTGTGGTTTATGTCATGGCCCATAAAAATGACACCATTTTAGCTAAAGACCTTTATTAAGATAAAGTTGGAGGACAAGTTCCCACTTCATCATAGGGACAGGCATGACAGGGTTTTAATACATAATCTAAGTGTTTTGATCCAAGAATGCTTTTTAATATAATATTTACAACATTACTAAAATACTTTTCCTATATTTTTTATTTTACCAGATCAAAATAATATTCATAAATAACTTTCAATAAAAAGAAATATAATACCTTCTCTAATTTTTTATTTAAATATTATTTCTATCTTAACACATAAAACGTGATACTGCATCAATAAATGTGTATGTGTGCATAAATTTAAATATGTTTGACATGTTGCCAGTGTCTACAAACAGAATAGCTGTAGTTAGTATTAATAAAGCTCTTATATATTTGAAGTATATTAAGATAAATTGAAAAATATGAAAAGTTATTTTACATATCTTTAGATTTTGATTCCTCGTATTACCTCTCCCATTAAATCCGAATTATTTCAAAAACGAAATCATGGATATGCTGTACATTTCCGCGAGATTGTTAGACTGTTCGGTAAGAGGAACATTTTAAACAAATATATATATATTATTGAGATTGATAAAATTATCATAAACTGCGGAGTAGAAATAATTATTGAAGACTAGGAAATTTTAAAATACGAAAAAAAGCACTGTTCAGAAATAGAAAGCTCTTGCTAACAAAAATGTCAATATTGAATATCATGAACTCTGACATCACAACCAATCACGTAGCGTTTTCAAGTCACGTTTCTCTTAACTTTGTAATTTATTTTAAAAATAATGGATCCATTTTTTTTTCATTTTTTTTTCTTTTTTTTGCATTTTTGAGAACATCTTTGGAACTAACGAATCTGGAATAACTAAAAAAAAATTAAGTTGTTCCATTCTACCCCATGAGCAAATTCCTCATTGGAATTCCGCTCTCAGTGATCTGACACATCTCTCACACTCCACCGTCGTGTTCTAGCGTCACATCTTCGAGCATGTACCTTGACGTACGATTAGGGACTTTTAACACGTGCAGGAAGGGATAAAATTTCCCTTCTGCTCTCTCTTAACATAACAATAGTTTAAAAATATCTAGTATAATTTTAATAAATTTCATCGCAATACCAAAAAGAAAAAAAATAAAACCTTTTTTATTTTTATTTTATTGCAGTAGACGCCATTTATAGTAAATAAATTGTGTAAGTCAACATTTTTAAACGTGAATGAATCGAAATTCATTTAAAAATTCTAAATTAAATAAACTCATATTGATGCAGGAAAAAAAATTATATAATGATGAGAGTGTGAATTACTTCCTCAGAAGTCGGAAACTTTAAATAATATTTTACATTTATTTTTAACCTGGTAACTCAAAAATTTGATTTTCCAATGTTATACCTTTTGTAATAGACCGTAAAAGATTTAGACTCTTATACCACTAGTTAACATTTTTATAACTAACATAACTAATGTTAAAAACATATTTTATTAGTGCACATTGAGCGTTTTATTGTTGCTGAGCAACGGTTGACGTCACAGTCCTTTCGCTTACATATGTTTCCCCGTATAAAGAGAAAGCATCGACCGGCGCTAGCTTGACACCGCAGGCTCTGTCGATTGGCTGGTAAATAGGATTCTAGCAAGATTTTGCTTTCAATCTTACATTAGAAAACGTAATTAGCTTTTGTGTTTCATTATTTAATCATTGCTTTGTTATTAATATTGGATATTATATGAAATAATTGTTTGGAAGGTCGTAGCACAACCTTTCTCGAGTTTCTTCTCCGCCATCTTTATGTTAGTGTTAATCTTGTATACCGGTCAGTTACTTTTTTGTGTTGCATACTAATTTGTATTCCTGCTGTTTTCTTTTAGTATACTGTAAACCTATCGCTCAAAATGGATAAAGATGAATTGGTGCAGAGGGCTAAGTTGGCCGAGCAAGCTGAAAGGTACGATGATATGGCTTCTGCAATGAAGCAAGTCACGGAAACTGGAGTAGAGCTGAGCAATGAAGAACGAAATCTCTTGTCTGTAGCCTACAAAAATGTAGTCGGTGCTCGACGAAGCTCGTGGAGGGTAATATCCAGTATAGAACAAAAGACAGAAGGAAGTGAAAAGAAACAACAAATGGCCAAGGAATACCGCGAGAAAGTTGAAAAAGAACTGCGAGAGATCTGTTACGATGTCTTAGTAAGATATTTCATTAATCTTCGTTACTATATTTTTTCCGGTGCATTTACTTTAACCTACCGTTCTTCTATTCTTTAATTTATAAAATCGGTATGTGCCTTCAATTTTATCTTTTTATATTTTGTTTGTGTATTTGTAATCCTTAATTTTGATAATGTTTAGACATGATCAGTGTATGTGTGCGCCAGGAAAATGTTTAATTGCTATTTTATATTCCAGAGTATCACTTACTTAACAATGGTTATCAGAAACAAATTCTCGTGGTGATAAAGTGTTATGTAGTTGGACTCTTCATGTTTATCTCGTTTTATTTCAGTACTTTTGTGGAACAATTAAATGGGTTTTTCACTCTATTATCTCATCTTTTCTTTTTAAATTCCAAATGAGTCAGTTTTAATATTGAGCCCCTGTGAATATTTAATATGTGAATTTTAATAGTACATTTAAAGTGTTGGGGCAGGGTTATATTGCATTCCAAATTGGGATTTGGAAGGTGGGGCATTACCTACCTCTGCTCATTCAAGCATAACGGACAAGAAATTAGTAATCTTATATCTGCTTATCGTTCTAGATTACATAAACCTCTGTAATATCTCATTTTTCTTGCTAGTTCCAGCTTTCCAGTTTATTAATATTTTGGGACGATCAATTGTCTGTTTAAAAGTATTAGTGTCACTATGTTATCAGATCTATTACTTGTTCTAATTGCGATTTTAAATGAATAAACAAAACTCGATGAATAGTCAATGTAATTTATATTTTGTTTAAAGTTTGAAATATTAATGTATATGATTATGGTCCTTTCCTTTTAACACTGAAAGTTAAAAGGATGGGTATTTTTATTACTGTGATATAAAATAGTATATTCATTGAATATGAGAAATAAAACCTTCTGAATTTTAATGTGTCAGTTACAGCTAAAGTTGGTGTGGCCAGAATTAAAACTACAGTTACTATATAGTTGCTGTTGCTATGGTACCGTTGGGTGATGTGAGCGTATGCCAGTGGTGTTATAGTACTTGATGAAAGTAACTCATGAAAATATTGTATCTTTTTAAAGACAACATTGTTTAATTAGCTCTTCCATTCAGAGGTGAACTGCTTAGAATCTTTCTATTTAGCCCAATAAGCCACACTGGGGTGGCTCATGGTTAGTGGAAGTTCACATGATAAATTTCAAAGATTAAATAGTGCAGTCAGATCCAGTGGTAGTTAAAAGATATGTTTGAGTTTTTACAAGTTTAAGGAATATATAAAGGCCAAAATACGGTTATGGTAATATTTTTTTTTTTTTTTTTTTTAGTAGGATTTTGAACTATGGACTAGTACAGTGTATCTTCATATGTTGACTGTAGAATAGTCAGGTTTAATTTTCTTAAACTTACTTGTCATAAGAAAGATCGTTATTTTAATTGAATTTAGTACATCATTTACTTCTCAGTTGAGAAAAAACAGTACTAGAGTGGTTCTAGGAGTACAGGGCCTAATATTTTCCTAGATTAAAATTTATTTTGTCAGAGTTAATGCTATTCCAGTTTAAGTGATTATCGGGTGGATTCCAAGTTGGGGCCATTGTTTTGGCTCTGTTTTTGTACAAGTGATTGCCAAATTGTTGCCACATGCTGTTTACAACTTGTATATTAAGTTTATACCCAGTCTCAAAGCTTATTTTGAACGAAAAAAGATTTGAAATTTTGTTAAGGTGAATACAAATTTAAATTTGAGTTTTTAATGTACTTAAAGGTGCTTTTGTACTGTTTATTGAACTAAACAGTGCAGAATTTTGGCAATGAGTGCAAATTAAGCAAAGTATAAGCATTAGTTAGTTATATTTAGGCAATTATGCTTATAAAATATTTAGTTATGTTTGTAAAATATGGTTGCTATTTAATGAAATTATTTTAAAACTATCAAAAGATGAAAAAGTAATAAAGTACAGAACAAAAGTCTTCTAGAAATTATTAGTTTAAAATGGAAATATAAGAACAGAGTAAATGTTTTAAGTAGTTTTTAGCTTAAAATTCTGGAGAAAGGGAGTGAAATGATTTTTATCCAAGTGAGGTCAAGTTCCCCTTCATCTTCCATAACAATAACGGTAGACAGTCGTAATAAAATTACTTTTATTATTTAGTGCATCACTTTTAGCACTATAAAACAATAGTTTAAAAATATTTCTACATTTTATATTAAATTAAGACGAAATTTTGAATAAAAATGGTTAAAAAGCAGTAAGTAAAAAAATATAAATGTAAAATATTATATCATTTGTTACCCTTCAAAAATTAAGTATAAAATATAAAATAAAGCACTTACCTAATTTAAGTATCCTGAGTTGGTGGTGGATATACACGTTTGATCTAATTTAAAAAATCCTGGAAAGTATCCTACGGATTTTCTTTAATTTTCTTCCACATAAATTGACAAAGGTAAGAGTCGAATTGATTTTCACACTTGTGAACTGTGCAGAAGGATCTCTTAGATGAGTTCAAGCCCTCAATGGTGTTAGTGTGAGCTCCAGTATCAGGGTTTTCGAAAGTAACACTATGATTAACTCTCAGATGATCAAAACCCTCATCCAAAAGACAATCATAGGCTTTCCAACAATCAGAAATGATTGTAGTACCTAGATTCACATATTTTCATGTGACTGCTAACAAAGTATCCCTATCTCTACATTCTACTACCTCAAAAAAAAGAAAATATATATATTTATACCCCCTATTCCCTCTAAAACCCACTTACTATCAACCCTTTTACCCCTATTTATGTTTCCGAAATTTACTTTTATCAATTTCAACAATGATTCCCTCCTGCTCCTAATTTTAGAAGAATTTAAAATAAAATCTATGCAAACCTCCATTGAAAAGCTGAACCAGTCAGTTACTGTATTTCTTGAAATTTTTAATTCATGCGCAATAAAATCTATAGGCATTTTATGTACCCACATAGAAGTTACAATTAAAATTTTGGAGAGACTCAAATGATTAGATTCAGGCACACTTCCCTTTCTCACAGATCTTTTCACCCGATGCTCATTCACTCTGTACGACATTCTCATATATATATATCCATCAGTTGATTCTCTACAAGGCACGTGGGAATCTGCAAGTCGGACATTTATAAATCCCGCATGCAAACCAACACCCATGGACCGTTGCAGAATTGCCAAATTTTCCTGATCCCTCAAATTCCTAAAAAAAAAAAAAACTAAAGAATCATACGTGAAAACATGCAGAAGCCATCCTGAATTTATAAAAAAGTTTTGTGAAACACTTAAGAAATTAAATTTAAAAAAAAAAAACGAAAAAAAATTCTATAAGAGCACAGGCAAAATGGACAACCCTCCAGATCACGGTCGAAATGGACGCTAGAAAATCCAAATTCAGCAGTCTTGGAGTATTGTTACAGGAACCAACAAGGGTCAGATATTCAAATCCTGTGTCATTTCCCGAATATCCTAAAATAAAGGTGCTGATTGGCACCCTCACCTTTTTAAGGGAGTGGTGAAAGAGCAAGGTTTGCCAGAAACTAGGGTTCTAGAATTTGGTGATATTTCCCACGCTTGGTGTGCTTACTGATTTGGGTTCTGTATGGCTTCCTAAACTTGGAAACGGACGATATTTGTACTACAGTGTTAGAGATCAAAGGTCTCCTCAAACTTGCAAACAAAAAAATGTATTTTTAACTTTAAAAAAAAAATTGAATTGATAGATTATATTAGTTGTACACTGGCTCAGTAGAAACTTTTTGATATTTGCTAGTTCCATGATAGTTCCAAGTGTTGATATTTGCTCAGTAGTGAATCCCATGCATGAGAAAGAGCTGTTTAAACATAGTTGTAGTTTGCACATTTGAATGTATTCTGCCTTTGTTCGTAATGTAACTTGTTTTGAAATTAAGTTTCTGAGATTTGTCTATAAACAATGAGAGCTCTCCCTTATTGGAATGGGGCCTTATCAGCAAAGTGCCTGTTGACATTTCAACAAACATACACCTTTGGGATGACTGTTAACAAGGAAACTTTTCATGTGGGGCTGGAAAAAAAAAAATTCCATATTGGTAATAATCTGCACTCAGAGAGACAATGGCATGCTACCAGGGTTCTGAAAAGCTCACCTACTCCGGAAAAACCCATGTGGGCTTTTCTGGTTAAAAATAATAAACCGAATAAAACCCACAGTGAAACTGGTTTTATTTGTTTTTAAATGGGTGACATTTTATTTTCAGACTTTTATCTTAGTTTTTGATTCTCTCAGTTTTAATGAGTTATTCTGTAGTCCATCAAAATCCAGTGAAATATTTGCAGATCTGTGGTAAATCTAACACAACTTAGAAAAAAAAAAAAAGGGCAAAGGTTTCATAATTTGACCATAAATCATAGTACAATGATGAATGTTTCGTAAGGATTTAAATTCCAAACATACAGATCTTCCACTATATTGCCATTAATCTGTTTATTAGTATTCAGTGTGATTTTAACTAATTTCGGTGGGTTTTCTAAGGTTAAACCAAAGCCCACAACCCTCCCTCCACTGATGCAGAGCCAGCTAGCCACTTATATAGGGCTACCATAAAATGGTAAAAATCTATCATATCGTCATGCATTTCCATTAGTTTTCACCACTGTCCTGCACTTTATTAATTACATCAGCATTAAACAAACTTTGATAACTTTTAATTCCCCTCATGAGTTATCCATTTTGGGTGTTTAGCGGTTTGTACCATATCAGTGGTTATTCTTTTTCCTACATGTTAAAATAACGCTAAATAATTCAAAGAAGAGCTTAATTGATCCTTTACCAATTTGCTTCTTATAAAAGATTTTCATTATCAAATACATAAAGCCACAGCTCAACAGCTGTAGATAATTTCTTTTCTGCTTTTATTTCCAATTTCTTATTGTTTTTGTATGTGCGATGCTTCTTTATACTGTCCAAAATTTGGATCATGTTTTGAGGAATTTCCACGAAAGCTTCAGTAGATATTTCTACATATTTGTGGTAATTCTTAACATGTGTAAATAATTTGTGGATTATAAAGTGTTGCATTGGGTAACTGTAGTACTAGATCAAACAACAAACCGTACGGTTGGCTGTTGCAAAAAAATTATTATACTTCTGTCACCTGCTTTAGGATATCTGTTTTATCTGCAAGTAGATTAATGTAGTGAGCTGAGCACACATACCCTCGTGTGCTCAATAATTTGTCACAGATTTACTTTTCTGATTATTGATACAAATTGTGAATACATACACTAAAATTTTCCTTGCAGTGTTCAATCTCCTTTTCAGCTCATTCTGCGTACTCTTCGGATGTTTTTATTCCTTTCTCAACTGACAGCACCTGTATATATACATGTTAAAAGTACTGCATCCCTGTTTACCTTGGACCAGCCATCCAATAAAGCTAGGAGTATTTTACATTTCTTTCTTAAATATTTCCATGCTCTTTTACTCCTAAATCAGTGTGACAGAGTAACCTGATTTCCTTGAATTCAAGAGTTGGATGCATTGAAAGCTATATTGTTTGCATAAAACTTCCAAATTATCCTTCTGACTGTGCTCACAGTATAGTCATCTCTCATTCATTGCCGTGTTGGCTTAAAACTTATTCCCTTCCATTTCAGGTGGGCCACATACACATATTCTACTTGCAGACTCGACAGCTAACAAATCATTCAGTAAATTGTTAGAATTGCTTTCAGATTTTTTGGAACATTTGTTTAGAAGAGATCTAATTCTATATTGCAGTGATTGCATATGCACTTTCCTTTGCTCTGAGTTAAATTTAGTTACTTTACACATAAAGTTTCATGGGGAAAAAGAATATATAAAAAGTAATCCTTTGTTAAAATAGCGTTAAAGTGTAGTATATGTCAATATATAACATTTTGTGTTGATGTCAGTGTAAACTTTTTTTTATAGCTTTAACACATATTTATTTGTATTAAATTCTAATTTCTTGAGTATTAAGTTAATCTTTTCTGAAATATAGGTACTCCCTTTTCCCTCTCCTCTAAAATAAGACCCCAATAAAACTCTTATGGGCTTTTTTTTTTTTTTTTTTGTGTGTGTGTGTGTGTGTGTGTAACTCTCATGCTTCAGTCTTAACAGGTATGGTCTATGGAGCATTTCAAAGTTGGAGGGTCTGAAATTTTGTAGCATTTGTCCCTCCTAGGAAATAAAATTCACACATGTTCATGTCATAACGACATCCTGATCAACTCTATAGGGCATTTCTTTCTTGGTGCATGTGATAAAGTTCTCTGTTCTGTAATAGCATACAATGCAGATATCAGCATTACAAATGCTTAAAGCCCTAATTTTAGATGGTCAGGGTGCTGGCCTTTGGAACCGGAGTTCGTTGGTTCACTGTGGCGTGGATGTTCGTAGCCGTTCGGAATTGGCTTTAAGCAGTAGGTCCCGGTCTCATTAGCCCTCATGTTATAAAAAGTAGACTGTAGCGCTCCAAAACCAAACCTACTTTTAGATAATTAATAGTTTAGTAGAAACATAACAAAGCCAATTAATGAAACTGTCGGCTTTGCCTTCTAATTTCTTTCTAAAACTTTTTTTTTTTTTTTTTTTTTTTTTTTTTTGTAGACCACATTTAATTGGTGAAGTCTGTTATTCTTTGTTTGGTGTAAACAATATATAACTGATATAAAATTGAATGCTTGGTGTTGAATTTCAAATTTCAGAGTTGCATCATAGATGAGGCAATTTGAGAATCTTTGGATTATATGCATGCCTGCCAACCTTTTTGCATAAAAATTTCTAATCCTTTGTCTATTGATATTCATTTCTCTTGGGGCTTTAGCGATATATATATATATATATATATATATATAAATTTTTTTTCTTAAAAAAGCATTTTTGGACAAAATTCCTACTGCTTTTCTTTATTCAACATCATACCAATAATTGATTTGCAATGAAGTTTGATATTGATTTAATTTGTTACTCAAAAGTATAGTAGACTCATACTTCTTTTCTAACTGAAACATTATTTGAAAATTTGTTAGTGTGAGTTATTTTAAATTTTATTTATGTATGGAATCTGGTAATGATGCATTTATTGTATTGAAACACAGTTGCAATGAAAAAATTTATTTATGAATTGATATATGGGGGAGGGGGCGACATACATTTATTTTTACAAGGAAAAATTGCATTTACTTTTGTCAAATAAAACATTTGTGTGTAAAAGCTGAAATGGAATTAGCAGGGTGTGTGGGGAAACTGATTTTATAAACAGGGGTGAATGTTTCTTAAATGAGAGCTATTTGTGATATAAAGACCCTTCATACTTTCATTTTAAAAATTAGGTCCATCACAAAATTTTTCCTATTAAAGAAATTTATTGCAAATTAATAAGTGCATGCTTCTGATGTACTCGGAAGTTTTCAGATTTTTCGGTGTTTCCAATCAGAAAACTAATTCTTCAGATTCGATATAGTCTAATATTCCTATAAATTAAATTAAGATTTTGTTCTTTCCTCTGTCAATAATTAGGTATTCCAGCAAGAAGTGAAATGCAAATATTCAGCTAAATTTAAAAAAATCAACTGATTTAAGCTATCTCTATCTAATAAAACATTAGAACAGTTAATAAATTATGAATTGGTATAAGTTTAAAATGTTTTGAAAATGAGTTTGACAATCAATTTTTGAAAATAGCAAAATCTTGTAGAACATGATTTGGAAATGCTGAAGTCTAATGTTCGTTTATATACTAGGTAAACAGTATTGCAATTTTTCACCTTTTTAATTATATTTTATATATACACTAAAAAATGTTATTTCATTAAACAGATTTTTTTTTTTTTACTTTTAAAGTATTTGTTAATACTAAATTAATATACCTTTCATAGATTAAATAAACCTTGCCATTTTTCCTTTTTTTAAATTTATATTTCTTTATACTAAAAAATGTAGTTATTGCGATAAACTACAGATTTTTCTCTTTTGGAAGTTAACACCTATGTAAATATAACCAGTTTTATATATATATATATATATATATATTTAATGAAAATAAACCCTACAAGTGCCAAGATCGGCCTAAATTGTCAGGCCTTAAAAATTTAACATTTTTTGTGAAAGATACAAATTTTTGTGTAGTTACAATATATTTTTTCTCATTCTGTTAATCATATTTACTGAGTATAAGGCATTTATGGGGAAGTATTACTTCAATAAAGGTATAAAGTTAATGACTATTTAGATCCTTTTTTAGATTAACTTAATTTTTTTTAAACTTTTTTGAATATAAATTTTTATATCACTATCATCTCCCCCTAGTGTCTCAGTTTTTTAGGATATGATTGCTGAATTGGTCGATGATTTTGAGTAAAATTATCAATGTTAACTTAAACAATTAAAATTCCTTAGATTTGCATTTCAAAGTCTAATTTTCTTCTTAGGGCTTGCTAGACAACTTCCTTATTCCCAAAGCAAGCAATGCTGAAAGCAAAGTCTTTTACCTGAAAATGAAAGGTGACTATTATAGGTACTTAGCAGAAGTTGCAACTGGTGACCAGAAAAACAGTAAGTACTTTTAAGTTTCTCGCCTATTCAATCACTGTACCAAGATTTTGTTAGACTGTTTTACAGTTATGTTTACTTTCCAGCTCTGTGGCACTTGCACATGTACACTCATTACTGTAAATGAGTGGTGAAAATGTCCATATCAAAGATATGTCATATATTTGTGCATAACCTCAAATAAAAAGCTAGTACATTTTGTAGGAAAAATTTATAGCAAATCATCTTTGTACAAAATAAAATTGTTTTCACTCTCTGAAAGTGAATAAATACAGCACATTCTCTATTAATGCTGCCTTCCAGCAGCTTACCATCCGTGATTTTAGACAATAGTTAAAACTGTAAAAAAACATAACATTCTCAATACTCAAAAGGACATCTGGTAATATAAAAACTCTGCATTAATTCTTATAGATATATCTAGCATACTTTTTATTTCTTTGTACAAATTCCCATTCAAAATGTTTGTTATTTGTTTTTTCATCCAGACTCCATAACAGATGATGAATGATTATATTCACCTAGCTTAGGGTAGACCTCCAACAAAAGATGTTTTATGAACAGGTTTTCTCAATTAAAGTCTGCCTGATATACTGATTTTAGCCGAGAAATCACAATTGTGAGATAAGAGTGGTTTCAACCTATACCCAAGTTTGCACTTTAAGAAATTATCAGTAAAACGAAATGAAATTGAAACTAGTTTAAATTTCATACTCTTAATAAGTTTGTTCTCGTTGGTGATCAGCTGTCATTTTAAAATGGTATGGTAAGGGGTGCAATTTCATTTTATATACCTACTGAATTTTTATGTGAAAAGGGAATTAAAACAGCAGATACTAATTTTTGGTAGATTTCAGCAGTTTTTAAAAAGGCATTCCTGGACATAAGATTTATCAATAATTGAATGCTTTAGTTATTCAAGAAAATATATTGTAAGAATGTCCTTTAAATTGAGATTTTGTTTAGTTTGAAACTTTTCATCTCTTGGCTGCAACACTTCTATATAGAGGTGGATTGTGGTTGCAGATTTAGAAAATGAACTATGCTAGTGCAGTATAGAATATGCATCTGTATTTTCAAACTTCTTACTTTGAGCAAGTCAGGTATGATAAAATGTGCTTGTTTTCCTTTTATACAAGCAATTTATTATTTTTTTTTTTTTTTTTTTTAAATAATTACTTAGTCAGTTCTCACTCATGGGGCATCTTGAAGTCTTGAAAGCTTGTTAAGAGGTTTTGAGTTCAAAAGAATCTGCACCAGTAGTCAAACAATTTGTAACAGCAGGTTTCAGAAACAGTGTTGGTTTAAAAAAAAAACGAATGGCACCAATCCTATTTTCAAAATCACTTTAGTTTTTCTTGCTGAGGGCAGTTGCTTTAGTTTCGGACAGGCAATCTGAACTTCTTGTAGTACATAAATAGTTAATGTGAGCTGGTACAAAGGGAACTTTTTCCCCTTATTGGGTTGTCATGGGCATTTTTTCAATCTAACTTGTGATCAAGGAAAGCAAAGTACTCTTACAGTACAATAACTATGTATTAGTGTACCTAAAAATATTAGTGAGTAGTGGATCCTGGAAATGAACAAAAATTTGAAAGCCTATATCATTTTGTAAATGTATCTTCCCATTTCTTTATGCCAAATGAAAAGAGCTGCCACTGATGTTATGCAAATGAGTGTAAAGTATTTAGTGTCTGTGACTAAATGTGTGACTAATGTTCTGTGTAGGTGTTGTAGAAGAATCACAGAAGGCTTACCAGGAAGCATTTGACATCAGTAAAAGTAAAATGCAGCCAACTCATCCTATACGTTTGGGGCTTGCCTTGAACTTTTCAGTGTTTTATTTTGAAATATTGAACTCTCCAGACAAGGCTTGTCAGTTGGCCAAACAGGTACGCTAATTAATCTGTTCTCTTCCTTTTTAGGTGTTGTTGAGGAATCTCAGAAATCTTACCAAGAAGCTTTTGATATCAGTAAAAATAAAATGCAACCCACCCATCCTATAAGGTTGGGTCTGGCTTTGAACTTTTCCGTTTTTTATTTTGAAATACTCAATGCACCAGATCGTGCTTGCCATCTGGCTAAACAGGTAAACTTGAATCTATAGATGCCACTAATAACGCATGTCACAAGCATGTTTATACTAATTCGATCCAGAGTGGGGATATATTTCCCTGCCTAACATTGCACCATCCTTTTTAGTTTGGCTTTGGTTTAGAATTAAATTGTGTGTTGACAACTATGCGTCAGTACTAAGGGGAAAGTGTTTTGTTTGTTCGATATAAAATCGGACTCTACATAATGATACTTTTAAATAGACCACCAGTAGACATTTGTTTGGTGGCAATACATAAATGCTGTTGGGAGTTAATCGTTAGGAAATGGATATTTCTCAAATTAATCTTGTTTAGACATTTTGCTTTCAGGTTGGTTGACATTAAGATTACGTTTTTCCTTGTCTATTTTTAATTTTTTCTTTTTCAAAAATTAATTTGTCTGGATAAAATACTAAAATGTTACGACATAAATCAATTTGTCACTTTTTCATATTTGATTCAATTTATGGATTTGCTGCTTTACTGAAATTGATAATGGTATAAAACTTTTTAAAGGAACAAGTGGATTCAGGTTTGCTACAGACCACTTCCTGGAAATGCTCTCTATTTTAAAAATACTTCTATTCTTAGTTTTAAATGTAACAAATTTTTGTTTAAAAAAAAAAAAAAAATCTTGTGCTTCTGTAATAAATGTTGAGGGTGGAAATTAACCTTTACAGGAAAAAATTTCTATTAGTAAACCCTCACAGAATAAATAGCTCTTCGTGACCCAGACCCTCTCTATGGTGATTCACCATCTTCCAATAACTTCTCAAAAGAGTTTTTTTTTTTTTTTACTTGTTTTAATCTATTAGTTCCTAAGTTTTCTTAATTTATTACTAGTTCTTTTAGCAGTGGGTGGTTTGTTTTTTATTATTAGTAGTAGTAATAGTCTTATTTTCAATGAAATATTATGCACTTTTTATTGTAATTTTTCTGATTTTGAGCCATTTCTCCATGAATAAATATTTTCCCACTTTAATGGCTTTACATGGACTCTGTTAAGCATCAAAAGCATTTTAATTTTGAAGGATCATTTAGTGTGGTCAATAAAATGCTCAAATTTTTATCAGATGAAGCTGTAGGTTTTTTCAGCTATTTCATATTGACTGAAAATACTTTTAGTTGGTTTTCATGGTCTTTTCTAATTTTCAATTGTCTTGACTGACAAATGTTCTTAAAGGCAATGTTTAAGTACATGAGTAAACATTCTCTTTATATAAAAAGTTGAGAATGTGTAAACTTTAAGTATAATCATAACATTTCTTAGAATTTTGTCTCCAAACAGGTCGAGATATGAAAAATGTATTGGGTGTGACTGAAGCCTGTTAATGCTCTAGGGGCCAAGAAGTAGAAAAAATGAATTAACATAACCTTTATTTTTAACAGCAAGTATAAAAAGTAGAAACTCTATTAGGTTTTCAAACCTTGCTCATAAATATTACACATTTAAAAATTTGCATGTTTTCGAATATAAGTTTTCATTTTTTTGTTTGTCTTATTTTTCTAATTTATTACATTTTCAAAATTTGACTTTCCTTCTATTTCTCCAGAAGTAACTAACTCTTGTCCATGTGCATTTCATTGTAATTTTTGTATAACAATTTTTAAGGCTTTTTTCTTTAGTCCCCGAAGATCTATTGTTTACGGTCTAGACTGCTAAAATTCCAAATAACTCAAACTAGTAATTATAGAGGAAAACACTTGATAATAAATGAGAGAATCTCTTGTCTTTCAAAACTTAATTTTCACTATTTTTGATCTATAGATCTTGATAGCCTTGTCCATTTGATTTCAGCAGAAATTTCCAAAATTGACTTAAAAATGTAAAATATAACTTCAGAAAAATTGCAATACAATTAGCTGGCATATAATGAATAAAGATTCTATTAATTGGAGTTGCCTGTGCCATAAAAACAGTAAACAGATTTTTTTTTTTTTTTTGTGAAATGTTTTATATTTGCAGTATGCATGGGTGCATACTGCAAATGTATGAGCAGTGAGCATGTGTGGAGCTGTGTATAAGCATGTGTATGCCTTGTGACAATAATAAAGCATTGATGTTGTTGTAGTGCTGTATAGGGTAATTGGTTCTCTCTATATTCACATGAAGAATTTTGAAACAAAAACACAAGCATTATCGTAAATTATATTTGAATTTTTCTAAATAGTCACTTTAAAGACATTACATTCTAATGATTTTTTTGTTTGCTGTAGTGATAATTATTTGAGTAGTATAAAAATTCTTATTTCTTAACTTTAGCTATTTAATTAAATTGTCTTATATTATTTGTATGATCTTATAAAAAAATTTTAAGAAACAATTCTACACTTTTATTTGAAGCAAATGTTTACATTTGTACAAATGTGTATAACTAAATTTTAATCTGCATTAATTTAGCAAAATGATTGTTTGAACTTTAATATGTGAGGTAATTTCTCCTCCTCCCAATTGATGCTTAAAACAAAAAGTTCTTATAATTAGTAAACTGTCAAGGTCTAATTTTGGCTGCACTTCTTTCTTGGTAACTGTTTGTAATAAATATTTCTGTTTGCTCTGTAGGCATTTGACGATGCAATAGCAGAATTAGACACATTAAATGAAGATTCTTATAAAGACAGTACACTCATCATGCAGCTTTTAAGGGACAACTTAACAGTAAGTACAATTCTTCCAATCAGTTGGAACTGTGATGTTTTCTGTGCAATTATTTTTAAATATTGCAGGTGGGAAAACATTTACTGTATTTCTGTGTATAAGCTGAAGATTTTGGGGGACCTAAAAAGACATTTTATATGTGAATCCATGGGACATATGTAATATTTTCCTGGTGACATTTTTTGCCATTAGCAAAAAGGAACAATATGGTTGGGACAGTAAAGAATAAAAAATGTGCAAATGCAAAACTAAAGTTCCCAAAAATTTTGAAATGAAAAAAAAAGCACACAAAAAAAAATTATGTTATAAAATGACTTATTTGCTTTTAAAACTCCAGCACTATAACAGTAGCAGAACACAAAATTTTATGCAAGTCGGAAGCTATGAATGAATAGCCAAACATAGCCTTTTTTAAAGCTCATTTAGATTTATGAAAAAGTTATCTTTATATATAGTTGCCAGAGTCGAAACTTGTTAGTAAAAATATCACTGGCTGTGTGATCTAGTTACATAATTATCAAATGGTGTGCTGTGGACAGTAATCAAGATAAATTAGTGTGAAATTAAGACAATGTGTGAAGTTAATATTTTTTGAAGGATGTTGGCTTTTTCTTTCCGTGGAATTCCACAGTGACTAGGAATCCAATTTAAAAAATTTCCGGCTAACAGAGTTCCAGTCAGTGAAGATTGCAGATTGTGAGTCTCTAAAAACGGCAACCTTCCTAAGAGGAGTGCCAAGATTTAGCAAATTAAAAATGGCTCATCTTAAGACATCAGTTTCAGCATTAAAGTTAGTGACATTAATGCTCATGATAAAATTTTTTGGAGGGTCCTTTACAATATAATCCAGCTTCTGCAGCATTCTCCATTGCAGAACCCTCATTATAAATGTGGGACTGTTTCGCACTTGGTTAGTTTGAAGTGGTGGTCTCCAAGGAGTAGCCCTGATAATTTCAGGGACGAACGACATCGCATTTCCTTAGAGGTACCAGTTGTGAAGTAAGCCCATTAGCAAACAGATGACAAGAACTCGAAGTCAAGCTGTAATCTGCCATTAGCATTGCAGGTTTAGACAAAGATCAATTGAGTTCCAGTCTTTAAGTTGTGAGGTATGGGTTTCAGTAGTGTAAGGCAAGCATTATACATTTTACGATGAGCCTCAGAAGTTCTCTCTTCTGAGGGTGTAAAGGTTCAACACTTGAATCTCCATAGCAATGATAGGGGTAGAGCCAGCTCCTCCAGTTATCAGTCTCAGGGCATTATTTTGATCTAGTTTAGAACAAGTACTTGATGCAGTTGTAGTGAGTTTTCCATATTCCTAAACAGGTCTTTTCTAAATCTTATAAGTAGTCGATATTGGTCAGTCTGAAATGAATGAGATGGCGATAAGTGTTAACTTGAGCTAAAACTTGATCTTAGCTCACTTAAATTTGATAGCTTTTGGTAGACAGTAAAAAGCTGTCTTATCAGAGTTGACTGTCACAATTCTAATGTGTCTTCATTGACTCTGTTGTTTAAGGCAGTCACATCAGCACCAGCAGTATAAATAACTATACAAAAACGAGCTACCTAATTCCAAGATACGTTTGTCAATTTACAAATTAAATCATAACATTAAAGAGTGCACAACTGCGACAGCCCTTTGAGGTAAACCATCAAGGAGTTAGACAAACCTGGGAAAGGCTGACTGACATTTTTCATGTGCCATTCTTTGGGAGAGCCTGGACTTGAGCCAATTTAGCATATTGCCTTCAATACTGAAGTTTATAAACTTTTGAGTTTCCTCTGCCAGACCCTATATTAGCATTTTTAAAATCCATATAAGCAGCATGGTAAGACTGCCTGTCGTGGAAACCATCCTTTATAGATTTGGATAGAAAGGTTGCTTTTACTCTTGAAAACCTGCATGGTAATTGGAAATTTTCTCTTCAAGGTAGAAATTCTATTGGTACCCATTCTCTCCATCAACTTCGAAATTGCATTGGTCAGAGAAATAAGTCTAACTAGAAGGTTTTTCAGTTGCTTTCTGCTGCTTTAAAATTAAAACAGTGGTTGCCTTTTTATGTATTTTTTTAATATTTAGAAAAACACAAGGAAAGTCTGTTTAGCTCTGTGGCCTAAATTTTAAAAGAATTCACTAGATTGTCAGGTTCAGGGCTCCTAAGCCTGGTTTGAGGCATTGTTCTACATAATTCATTGTAAGTAAAGTTGCTGTTAAAAAGGATTTTGTTACAGTTACAGCAATCAACAGGTCATTTAGCATGTTTCTTGTGAGGCAACCTGCATGCAGAGGTATATCACTTGGCAAAGGCAATTGGTTTTTCATTGTGGGGAAATTGCTTACAAGAGTCTTATTAAATGGGAAGACAAAAAGCAATGAGCATAAACACATCTTTTCTAAAATATGTAGTTTTGATGCAAAATCTCTCTGCCACTATTTTGGCTCTTTTTAAGAATGGCTTGGGCAGGGCGAAGAACATTATTGGTGGCATTTCCAGAAAGGCTTGTCTTTCCAAGTGCTTCCTCTCGGATTTCTTTTCAAACAATGAAAGTTCTTTTGTACCAGACATATTAGATTGTTTGGTCTCATCTTGGAGAATAGTGGATCGTCTCCATTGAAAATTGCAGTTTAATTAAGTGCACTCTTCGTGATGGAAATCAGGGGTGTATTTCCAGGTGGATTATAAACATACATTAGGTACATTTATTGCCTTTCCAAGTGATGAGTTTGACACATTAAAATTTATCCTGCATGGAATGTAAGAATCAGAAAATATTTGCAAGAGTATTTTTAACTCCTACAATAATGCCAGAGGAAACTTGTCATGATACTGTAGAAAATTCGTATGCTTGTAATTAAGAGCATTGGTAGACTCTCCAGCCTCAGCTATTGCAAAAACATCACAATATTTAGTGCTTAGAAAGGGCATAAGAGGGCAGAGGTAGCAGCTGTGCCATTACTCATTTAGCACGACCCAAAGAGGCGCAAATAGAACCTCCATCTGTCAGAGATGTACCTATTGGGTCCCTGAGCAAGATTTTGGAAGCTGTGTAAAATCATTGATTGTGATGTTTTATTACTTATGGCAACTTTTTGTGTTTCAGTTGTGGACGTCCGATACCCAAGGTGATGGCGAAGAGCAACCCGAAGCTGGAGACAACTGATAGTCATGCAGCACTACCTATTACCAAACACGTCCCCAGCCTCAAACAAGCCTTTAATTGTTATTGATTGCACCACCATCTGAGCATAGCCCAAAACTGTTTGAAGATCATTAGTTTACATTTGACTTTTGACAGTGATGCCTTCAACTCGAATTCTTTTGAAAAAAAGCCTTTAACAAAATGGGCTTTGCCAGAAAACTTAGCCACTTAAAAGGATTTAAAAAGCTGGTGGGTTTTTCCCCCCTTCCCCCTTCCCTAGTTTCATTCAAATCCAGGCATCGCAAGTGCATGCTCAAAGTAGGTCACACCTCTGGGCAAAACTTGCTTCGTCTGGGGGAAAAAAAAACTTTTTATTTTATTTTTTCCATACAGTCAAAAGTACTACATATTTGCTCTATATTGAAATAGTTCATGTTCTAGGTTATTATTTTTGGCCAAATATAACTCTGGCTCGAAACCTTATGTCAACCTCTAATGTGGTGGTAGCTAAGTTTATTTTTGACTGTGACGTGACAAAATATCCTCTGTTTTTAAAATTCTGTTTGTGCCCCCATTTGTGTTGGGGATTCTAATTTGATAAGTGTCTCTTGTATTTTGTACATCTGTGGTCAGTATTATGTTAAAATTTTCATTTTAATAGTCCTTACTTGTAAATCTTTTTTTTTTTATTGGCCTTTCTAATCTCCAAATTATTTGAGGTATTTTGAGCAATGTCACATCCCATCAACCTTGTGCTTGCATCTTTTTTAATAAACAAGCTGTGTAGATCAAAATAACGTGAAAGAAAAATTGAGAAATTTATTTACGTCTGTTGAACTAACATGATCTGCTAGAAAACAATGCTGAAAGCTTCATTTGTACTTTTCTGTATATTGCATAACAAGCCAAATGTGAAATTTTCAGCAGTTTAAAAAAAATATAATTAAAAAAAGTTGATGCTTTTGGGTTTTTGTTGTCTGTTTCTGGAAAAATGTGCTCTACATCGACAGTTGGTGGACTGTTCCATTGTAATTCCACATTGAAAGTTGGATAGTTTTAAATTATGGCTATAGTACAGCTCCTTTTCTCTTCACACTTTTCTATTTTCTCATTCTTTGTCAAAGAAAAACAAACTTAATCTATTGTAAAACAAAATGGATTTCTGTTAAAAAACTGATGCATCCCTCTTGCTTGTTGAGGCTGTATTAGTTTTATTCATACTATAAGCGAATGGAGGGGCTCCACCTCTTGTGCTTCATGTTTAAATAAAATTTTTAAAAGATGTTGGATCTGTCTTAGAACTGAGGTCACAAACCTTTAAGGGAACTGCCTACGTTAAAAATGGTATCGACACGACCGAAATTATGAGACATCTTTTGGCATTTCGCAACAAACTTCTGTTTATATTTTTGTAGAAATTAAATATTTGTAAAACCAAAAATGTGTTCGTTAAATATAGAGTAATAGCTTTTTTCTTTATTTTCGCCAGAAAAGGGCAGTTTTAACGTAGACAGTCCCTTTAATAACAAACTTGTATAACTTGTAACAAACTACTTAAAAATATGGAAAAAATAGGAAGATGTAGATATTTAAAAGGAAAAAAACATGACTGGATCTTTTAGTTGCTGATAATTTTGTATTTTCAAATTTATCATTAAAAGCTCTAGTTTTAACAAATTTTATTTGTTTTAATTAAATAGAAGCTGCAGTTTGGTTTAATAAATATTTGAGACTGTGCTAGTGAAAACTTATAAAAGATGTTACAGAAGGGTCACACTTCTTTTTTTATATATAATTAATAAAGTCATGACACTTAAATAATCATGTTGTTGAAATTATTCTTTGCTCACTGGACAAATTTTGAATGAAACATCCTAATTCAACATTTTTATGAATCGCTTTTCTGCTTGTTCACATTTTGCTTTATTGGGGGGAAATAAGGAGTGTTCAAATCGGAGAGATGCTGATTTCATATTTTGGAGCTGTCATGTTGAAGTGCTCTCTTGGGTGGAACTTGGGGTGTTCTTATATTAAGCAGAATGAAAAGGGCTAGTTTGAGACAAAAAGAAAGAAAAAAAACTAACAACTTTTTCAGATATATATATATATTTAAAAAAATTGGGGGATATATACACACACATAGCCTCAGTTAAGCAATAATGAAATAGTCCTCCATTCTTACAAATATGGGCCAATATTTCTCTTCCAAATTATTTATAACCAGTTATGCATAATCCCTTTTTTCTCATTGGTACTTGCATTCAATTCTTGGGCAATCTTCAGCCACTTTCTTGCAAAAGTCATGTCGTCAGAAAGGTGCTTGTAATCAAGGATTTTTTGTTATAGGTTGTGCAACTCCATTAAAGCACCTTATGTGCATGAGAAGTATGCCTCACTACGTCTTAAAACAATATAATTGGTTATAACAGCTGTAATAAAAGTGAATCTAAATCTGATGTCACATGAAGTGTGCACCTCCTGGGGTTCATAACACATACAGGGTTCATAATATGATGACAGAGGAAAATTCATCCTATTACAAACAGAAAATTATTTTTAAGACAGATCGTTATCAAGTATAAGGGAAATCAAAATTCTTTTGTCAATCTAGTATTGATAAAGCACTTTTCATGTTTTTGTGGGCTGCCTGTGTCGAAAGAAAGGACCAATTGATGGGACTAGTGAAACTGGATATTTATAGACAAGACTGTTGGAAAACAGATTGGGCACAAAAGGTATTTATATAAAAAGCGAGACATCGGGTGATAACATGCAATCACGTCCCCATTCAATTCTGTTTTGATGTCATGTATTCTTTAAAGTGGCACTACATAAATTCCAAAAAAATTGTCAGTTCCTGTACTTAATCATACTTTACAGAAATTCTTTGTTAGTTGAACATCTTTTAGTGCCCTGATGGGTAGGTTGATCCAAATTAAATAAGGTTTTTCAATTTCATTGTACTAGTAGAGTATGAAAATCTCGACAAACCGGAGAAAGGCTTCCACACAGATTCTAAAAGGGGGGGCTGCTTGCTTAATAATGTCATTTTTCTTGAAGCAAAAATGATTTTCTTTTGTTTTCATTTATACATAATTCAATATCAAGTGTTAATGTAATAAATACTATTATTTGTTGCGTCATTTTTTCTTTCCCTTAACGACAATGGACAAACAAGTTAAAAGTAGAGCAGCTAGCTGTGTGTTGGGTGGGTACTGGCAGGTCTAGTCTAAAAATGAAATTCCTAATATGTTGGTTTGATTGTGAATAGCTTATTCCATCAGAAATTGTAATCGAGAAAAATTCATCGATCATGTGTTAAAGATGTATATTGTATTGGATATATGCAGTCTATCTGCTTAAAAAGTATTGCCACTTTATAGGTTCTCTTTCTGTGGTAAAATTTTTATTCGTATATTATGATAGTAAATTTCTCCAAACCTCTATTTCACCATAAGGCTAAATTAAAAAATATATATATATTTTAAATAGATATTAAATATATGAGAATTTGATGATGAATCAGAATAGCAAGAGCATTCTATCAACATCCCTATCATAACAATTAAGCTTTTTACAAGTACAGCCTTCTGTAAGCGAAATAAATTGGGACATTTTCCTGTAGGCAGGATCCAAAATTTTATTTTGAAGTAAATAGCACAGTTAAAAAAGGGGGGGGGGTAACATCCAAAGTCCATTTTTTTTATATCACGAAAAATATGTTCGCAATCCCAATGTGTCATTTAATCTCTAATCAAAGTTTTTACCAACCAAGTAACTCTGAGAGTGAAGAATTTTGACATTTTTCTTCTACAAAAGTATGACATAAGTGGTATGGAATTATTACATACAGTGTGGAAAATCATTTAAAGTATTTATTTTTAAGGCTTGAAACCTTCATTCCCGTTTATAGTCTTGCATTGAAAGTAATGCAGAATTTGTCATACTCTTGTGAAGAAATCACCTTTAAGCAATTTTTAATGAAAGATTTTTTTTTTTTTCATATATTTTTTAAATTTTTATCTTAAATAAATGGGATTTTCAGCATTTGATCTCTTATTTTTATTTAATTGGATTTGCTTAGTTTACTTTATTAAATATAAGGGGAAAAGTGAGAGTTTAACATATTTTCTGTCCCATTGTTTGCCACCTTACAAAAACAGTTCATTAATAATTTTTAGAATGAATAATTATTAAGCATTCTCCACGTATCTAAATTCCTGAAAAGTATCAAATATGACACCAGAGGATTGAATTTTCAAAGGAGCTAAATTGACGTTTGAAAATTCTATAAATGCTAAGTAAAATAAGCAACAACAAAAAATGTAGATATAGTTACGTCGTAGGTCTGTAACGCATTTACTGTGAAAATTTGAAATGTATATGTTCAATGTTTTTTTTTTTTTTTTTTTTTTTTTAAGAGTATGTGCAAGTGGAAAAAACCATTATCAGTAAAATCCAATTAAAATTTTTTATAATTATACCTTAAAAGATATGATATTCATGTAAAATATTGTATAGTTTTACAGGTTCAAATTCGAATACTTCAATGGGGTTTATTTTAAATGTCCATAGAAATCAGGTACAAATTCTTAGGAATAAAAAGTATTGAGGTAGATAAATATACTATTTCTAGGTTTCATCCATCAACATCTCTAAGGTAAATATTTTAGAACATTTACATTAAAATTCAGTTTTAGGTCTACCATATTCTTGAGAGAAGAGGTTACTGTATATATATTACTGAATCCTGATTGAGTCTTTAAAATTTAAAAACAACAGGTCGAAGCTTGGTAGTGAGAAAAAAGGCCCTGCAAACACACTCAAAAGAAATTGAAGGCTTGTTTTCAGTTTAAAAAAAGTAACATCTGCTTCTACTTTCTTTTCCAAGTGTTACAATCTACATTGCAATTGTTTTGTGGTCAGAAAGTTTTTTAAAATCCTTTTTTCAAATGTTAATATTTGTTGTTACATTTTGTTTAAAGATTCCTTTTAAACAGGACTGAGCAGGGTATTTAAAATTGGTAGTTTCTTCTCTTATATTTGGGTTTATAAAAAAAAAAAAAAAAAAAATTGGCAACTTATTTTTAATTTCCATGCACAGTTTTATTCTGTACAGTGTAGAAATATTTTTTATAGGGCAAGAATAAGAAAAGCCTAAAACATTTTTAATGCATGTAAGTAGAATAACAAACTCAATCCATTTGAAGTTTTTTATATTAAAATAAAAAATGAAATGGTGCACAAGTTATCCATGTATTTATAAAACATTTTATGGACATTTAAAAAAAACATTGGTGAACTAAATAAAAAAAATTTTTTCCTTTAATCAATTTAACCATGAATTTTATTTTTAATTTCCATTCTTGTTTTTTTTCTCTACATTGTTTTATAAACTTACAGCCAAAACCATTTTTAAAAAATAGATGCTGCCTGTACAGTCTAAGTGTTGCTCGGCTTCATTGAGCAAATAAAACCAGACAGCTGATTAAAATTTCTCTTATATTTGCAACTTTTTATTTACCAATATATATATCAAAATAATATTACTATTTTTTAAATACAATTAAGAGTTAAGTATGCTAATTAAATCCAAATTGATAGTGAATATTTTCAATGCTAAATCAACCATGTTTGTTTTTTCCAAAAGTATTTGCTAATATAGTCTTAAAAACTTTGTCTAGAAACTTTTTAGCATTTTTCTAAACTCTTGTTTTGACCTATTTTTATTTCCCTGTGTAATTGTGAAAAAAAGCCTTCAAGAACAATACTCATTTGAAACATTCTGAAATACAAAACAATTTTGAATGTTAAATATCTTTTGACCATTCCTGGTCACCAAAACCATTAACCATTATTTATGACTTACAATGTCTAGTTTGGTACCATTGCAATTGGAACTCCAAAATTTCAATAAAACTTGGACACATGATTTTTCTTTCAATTTGAATATAACGTATATTAGCACATAACTCCGGATTACTTTCTCTTTAGAACGCATTCTATATAACATATAAAATGTTGAAACAACAATGCAGTTTCAGGAAACTAAAGTAAAAAAATTATTAATTGTAACCTATTTTTTTTAGATAGTTTTTGCCATTTGTATGAAATCTTCGTAAATAAGATGGGTTGGCCGCAATTCTTTCCGTGAGATTTTTTTTTTTTTTAGTCTTTATGGTTCATATTGTTTACTGTAACCCTAAAAAATGTTTGGTAATATTCTACTTAGTTAGAATTTCTTTATTACTTTTAAAAGTCTAATTCAGTTTAGTTTATAAGAAACAATTATTGAGAGCAAGCAGGTTTTCCTCTTAGCTCCATTGTTATTGAAATTTGTCACTTTTATTTGCATTTATTAAAAAAAAAGATATTGAAACATTTGTTATTCCGGTTTACTTAAAAACACTTTATATGCTATATTCAGCATTTAATTAAATAAATTTTAATAATATAATTATATGTACTAAAAATTTGTTTTCATTTCTATTCAGATGAGCAATGCAATGTCTTGTTTATTTCGATTTGTATTACAACTTACAATCTATGAATGATTGCCCCATATTTAATCTACTGTTACCAAAGCAGGATGCAAATATCACTATTTTTAATTTAACTTTATTATTATCACTTTAAACAGAACACATTTATGTTAACATGCTGCATGAATTAGAATTTGTAAACAATATATCACAATATTAAAATTCAAACAATATCCAGCTCTAGTTCCTAAATAAACTTTAATAATAAAATTTCGAGTGAAGTTCAGAAATTTCTTTCTACTTAGAATGAATGATCCATGGAAGTAAGACAAAACCATGGCTTTATAATTTTGCCATTTTTGTAAATATTTATTGTTATTAGAAGTAGAGCACTTTGGTTTCAATAATGTTTTTCTACTTACATCAAGATTGGGTAATCCCAATTATATAATTAGCATGCTACGAGTCCCCCAACATTACCTGCTCAAGAGGCAGGGGTGACTCGTTGTTGCATGTCAATTGTGCAGCGAAAACGTCTTCCAAAGCAGAAAATACATTGGAGACATTGAAATAGCAGATCAGCAAAATCATGCTTAAAAGAAAATAACTCAAAATATTTTTTTATTAGAAATTTAAAGGATAGTCAATATTATGGAAATGGCAGAAATCATGTTTTTATTCTGTCGTCTTTAAAACGTTCGAAATCCTCTTTCAGTATTTCCAGCCTATATGATAGTATCTTAAGAATACCATATGAATAAATACAGGGTTTCCGCGCACCTGGAAAATCATGGATTTAGACAATTGGTTAATTTTGTCATGGAAAGTCATGATTTTCTAAGTAAAAGTCATGGATCCGCTAAGCTACCAATTAAAAAAAAAAAAATCATAAAATGCCTCTGCAAGTGAATTTCTTTTCTGAACGGAAGCGGCTGCATACTTCTCCCTTTTGTCCATTCCGATTCATCTATTTGTACACTGAGACATGCGTTGCGAGACGGGGTGACCAGGAGGTGTTCGTGCAGTATCACGTTACGCGTGATTTGCCGATGGTTGAGAAGAAAAAAAGGCCTGTGATATAACAAAGGAAGGGGATGATATCGGAACGGCCCAGCCGGTGATCGTATGTAATTTCGTTGTGAGAAGCGAAACCGTTGAAGAAAAACACTCATTAGGGCAGAGTACACTGCACCGGAAGGGACGAATATTTCTATCTCAGCAGTACAATTCGACCAGTCATCTGTTTTTTTTTTTCTCGTGTGTTAATGAGGCAAGACCAAAGTAGGCTTCTTTCTCACCCGTATATTCGGTCAGCTATGACCCCCTCCCCTCCACATTCGTTTCCGAGAATCTGATCAGAGTTGTAAAAAAAAAACTTGGGTTTTTGTTTTAAAATCCCAGCCCATGCGAGTTTCATTAAAAAAATGATTTTTTTTTGGGGGGGGAGGGGGGGAGAACAATATTAATATGTAACATGCGTATGTATGTTTTTGTCATGCTTGAAGATACACTGTTTAGAAAGCACGAGAGACATTAACTTGTCTCTCACTCTTATCAGTCCGGCGTCGCCTCCACGCGATGATCTCCGGTTGATATTGAGACACCAGCGTCGCGTATCGGAGATCGGAACATTTTATTTTAAATGCTAGATTTAATTACTAGATGCCGTTACAGATATCCATAAGAATCTTGATTAAAATATTAGAAACACAAATCAATGCAAACATCAGCATGGGATCGCCTGGTATAAAATATAAGTTTATATCTATTTTTTTTTTTATCTTGGCGACACTTTTATTTTCAGCAATTAAAAACTCGCCATGTGCTATCAAATTTGTACTTCGCAGTTGCCATTTCTTAAATAAAAACTGATATATTGCTATAGGCTTTGATATTTCAAACTACATTTTCATTATTTGGTAAATATAATTTTTATATTTTATCTTGACGATATTTTAATTTTAAATAAGTTAAAATCGTTATGTTCTATCAATATATTTATATGTCCAACAAAAAAATTACACGTTGCTATGGGTTTTATTATCTAAAATTTTATTTTTATATAACTAAATCATTCAGGCTTAAATACAACAACTAAGTGATTTACTTAAGAACAGGTCCACTAGGATTTTTTTAATTTGGTGCACCTTTACGTATATTTCTAGAAATCATGAAACGAATTCTGACGTCATTCTGAAGTGGGTGTCACCTGTGAAATATTTCAACTATAGTAGAATAGCACCCAAAATGCCAATAAAATTAATTTAATAAATTTGAGTCGAAAGCAAACGATAGACTCCAGGAAGCGCATGAAATAAAATGCTGCTCAACTTGTAGACAGTAAAATTTCAACTGCTTGGAATAATTCAATTTTAATTCTTTCATATATCTTCAGACTTGAAGATTGATGAAAATTATTTAAGAAAAAACTTTAGAACAATTAATTGCTAATAGTAACATATTTAAAAGAGAAATATATAATATATATTTGTAAGTATATAAGAATTTGTGTTTATCATTGGAAAGCCCAACAATTCCTTTACTATTAAAAAGTATGAGAATTGAATATATATATATATATATATATATATATATATATATATATATATATATATATATATATATATATATATATATATATATATATATATATATATATATATATATATATATATATATATATATATATATGTATATGTATATATATATATATATATATATATATATATATATATATATATAATATATATATATATATATATATATATATATAACTAAACTTATGTCCCCACTATTGATTTTTAAATTTTCGAGCTTTTGTGCTTATTTCTAGAAATTATAAGAAATGTAAATTCAGCAGAGTGAAAATTGTTCCTTGATCTACCTGGATCTACAACGTTTACGTTATTTTTTATTGTATAAATTGCTTGCTTTTAAAATTATAGCATTCAAAATAAATTTATGCTATTTATACAATATTAATGATACAATTGTTGGCAATACTTAAGAATAGGGTACAAATTTGGCAAAATTATTGGCGATGTTTACTAAAACACAAAGGCATTCCCTCTCGAAATCGTATTCTGTCCTTTTTTGGCGAATTTAAATGAGGAAGTGTGCGTTATTGCAATATATATTCTTACTTAATTAACTTAAACCACTTAGAAACAGGGCATTTATATATGTGGAAAATTAAATCCTGAACAGTTTACAAATCCAGCTGCTCCAAACTATTAAAAATTAGCCACAGTGAACCATTAATGGTTCACTATTTTAATTTTTTAAGTATTGTGTGCTTTAAATATATAAGAAACGGTTTTCTCAAAGACAGTTACATAATATGTTATATGTTGGCGTGATTTTTATTTTCAATAATTACAAATTTGCCATGTTCTTTCAAATTTGTTTTTTTTTTTCACAATTGCAATTTTTTTAAGGAAAAAGTTATCGTCATAGGTTTTGTTGTGTAAAATTTAATTTTTATGTATGTAAAACATTACTACTAAAAGACATCTAATCTCGGAAATGAATTATCCTATTCAGAACAGTACATATATATTACTCTCCACAGCATTTTGAAATTTGACTCCTACATTTAAAAAAGTCGTGGAATTGAAAATTATTATGCAGGGGCTTACGGGCAACACAGTGCACTTATCGGACATTCGGCTATTAATAAACTGTTATAATCGTCAACAATCTGAAACATACGGGATTTATTCAGCATTTCTATTAATACATCGTATTATCTTTAATAGTGGTTCTAAATCTTTCATCGAAATATTTTAAAACGCAGACCGAAGGCTGGGTGCGAAGCAGCTAGTATCTAATAAATCTCCTTTCGGCTGTATTATTTTCATAATTTTGTATAATTCGAATGGTAAATGTTTATTATTTTAGAATGAGTTCTTGATTAATACATACTTGTTTTTAAAATAACATCGTTTTACTGCTACCGAAAGTTTTGAAAATTACATATAATATCATAAGTTTTCAAAGTACATGTATTTAGGAAGTATTTTTAATTTTTGATCATCTGCGGTTAAAACTTCTCACATTTTAATCTTTATATATCAATAAATGCTTGCACATTTTTGTTTGCACTGCTACACTGTATACGCTATGTCATGTACCAAATACTCAATGACTAGTATGTTGCAAAAGGGAAATAGACTTAAGTCGGCCTTTGGTTGAATGTGGTACCAGATTCCCCTTCTTGGTGACTCCTGACGTCATTATGACGTTTATGCCGTGTGTGACTCTAGTCGGAGTGAATATGGTAGCGCCCTAGGATCTGGCCGCAGATTTTACTGACATTTAATCAACAACTCAACTTTTCTTATTTTTAAGAGAGCGCCTTCTGTTTGAAACAAACATGTTTTCTGCTGAGCTTTTTCTCTTAACTCCTATACCGAAAGTGTGTTACGTTGTTATTTTGTGGGAAATAAAGTTCGACATATTAGAACTCTAATTATGGCAATGGCGAAGAGAAAACGGTAATACATTTATTTCCATTTTCTTTTATGAATGTTGAATTATAAAATATATATCTAATTTTATGTAGATAGTTCTTATATTCTTAAAACAAAAATAGTTTATTAATGCATGAATTGCAGAATCCTACTTGAAAGTATTATAAGGTTTTGAACTACTTAGAAACCGGGTATTTATATTTATGTATAATAAATCCTGGATTAGTTTATATAGACCACAGCTCCAAATTATTAAAAATTAGTCATGGGTAACCATTAATGGTGTACTGTATCTAATATTTAAGGCCTTACACATATTTAAAATATAAGGTGAGGGTGGATTCCGGGGGCCCCGCTGTTATGTTTTTGGCTCTATTTTTCACCAAATTGTCACCTGGTGATGTTTACATTTTGTGTATTAAGATTATACCCAATTTCAAAGCATATTTTCAACAAAAAGAGGTTTGAAATTTCATTAAGATGAATACAAATTTAAATTTTAGTTTTCAATGTATTTAAAGGCGCTTTTGTACTGTTTGTTGAACTAAACAGTGCGGAATTTTTGCAATAAATGCAAATTAAGCAAAATATAAGCATTAGTTGGTTATATTTAGGCAATTATGCTTATAAAATATTCAGTTATATTTATAAAATACGTTTGCTATTTAATGAAATTATTTTAAAACTATGAAAAGATTAAAAAGTAATAAAGTACGGTACAAATTACTTCTAGAAATTATTAGCTTAAAATGGAAATATAAGTACAGAGTAAATGTTTTAAAGAATAAATTTTTAGTTTAAAATTCTGAAGAAAGTAAGGGACTGAAATGATTTTTCTTATCTAAGTGAGGTAAAGCTCCCCTTGATCTTCCGTAACAATAACGGTAGACGGTTGTAATAAGATTATTTTTATTACTTAGCGTAACACTTTTAACAATCTAATATACTATAATATAATATAGTTTAAAAAATTTCTTCTTCATTTTGTATTAAATTAAAACACAAGTTTGAATAAAGTTCAAAAAGCAGTAAATAAAAAAATATAAATGTGAAATATAATATCACTTGTAACCCTTCGAAAATTAAACATAAAATATAAAATAAATAACATGCTAACTTAATTTAAGTATCCTGAGTTGTTGGTGGATATACATGTTTGATCTGATTAAAAAAAAATCCTGAAAAGCATCTTGTGGATTTTCTTTTATTTTCCACCACAAATTCACAGAGGTACGAATCCAATTGATTTTTCACACTTGTAAACTGTGCGGAGGGATCTCTTAATTGAGCTCTACAAGCCCTCAATTGTATTGGTGTGAGCTCCAGTATTAAATTTAAAAAGCAAAAAAAGAATACCATAAGGGCTCAGGCAAAATAGACAAACCTCCAGAGCACAGCCAAAATGGACGCTAGAAAATCCAAATTCAGCAGTCTTGGAGTATTGTTAGTTACAGGAACCAATAAGGGTCAGATATTCAAATCAACTATTTTTATCACAAACTGTCATTTGATGTCAGTCATTTGCCTTTAACACTTATTTGAGAACACAGCTGCATTTTGTACACAATTGCATGAATAAAGTAGAATAGACAGTAGATGCAGTGATGCACTCGAAGCTTCTAACACAGGTAGGATTAATAGAAAGAAAAATCAACATATGTTATCTGAGATTGTATAAATTGGACCAGCTGCTAAGAAGTTATTAGAATATTAATACCCCTCAGTAAACCACGATTCTTTCAATATTAACTTGTTAATAGTAAAAAATAGAATAATCAAACATTACACTGGAAATCAAAAGCTTTTTTTTTTATTTTGAGCATCCATTTTTTGAACTTTATTGAAATTATGTATTGCGTACTATAAACTGAATGCAAAATATCTTCTGAAGAATGACATGCAACAACATAAAGATAAAAGTTATTGTTAAACTTCAGAATTCAAAGTCAGTCACTTGCACACATGTACCTACTTTCTTCTGATTATAAATTAGAATTTAAAAAAAATTTCAGTATTCATGCTAGAGCAATTTTTTTGTTTATCATGCATACTAAAATTTTTTGGATGTAAAAAAGTATACGGGTGGACCCAAATCATGTGAAAAAAAGCATCAAGGGGTTTGGATGGAAAACTAAAAAAATGGACTGTTTTCTGTTATTCCTTGGCAGTCGAAACTAAAAGCAAAATGAGTTTGTAAGCACTGCAGGGTTTCTTGAATTCTAATTGATTTCTAAAAGTTACTCTTATACTCATAATGTGTGTCTTTCTAGCATTAGAGTAATGGAGGATTCCATGGAGAGTTCCTCAATTATTCTCCCCACCACCTCTACTCCGTCTAGAGGGGCTACAACTGCGCCAGGTGAGTCCAAACACCAATGATTCATTATTTTACTACCTTTATAATAAAATATATAAAGAACATTTGTATTCTGCACAATTAAAATTATTTTTAGATTGAAACACTTTGAAATAGACACAATTTTTCAAAATTGGAATGCATATTAATAGCAAAATAGAACTGTATAAAATGAACATTTAATATTTTTAAAGTCAATATTTAATGTTTTAAATTGTTTGGGATTTTCATATTGACAGCAGTCATTTGGAACGAAAGTGAATGATTAACTGGCACATAATTTGTAAATGAGATTCTGCTCTTGCAAATTTTGAATTCTTTGGTCGCTTCACAGTTGGGGGAAAAAAGGGCAGAATCCTAAACTCAACCAAAGGGACATTTGGCCTTACCAGCAGCCCCCATTCATTTTACGACTTTCTAAAACCTTTTGAAATTGTCTGCTTTAAAAAAAAAAAAAAAAAAAAAAAAAAAAAAATGAGTCATATACTGTATGTATTTAAATCAGAATTTTTTAACTCTTTGATTATAATTGTATAAAAAGTTAGTATAACTTTACGAAGAAGTGAATACGAAATTTTGCTGCTACCCCATTTTTAGGTTAAGAAGTCCGTTTTAAAACATGGCTATTTGAAATAGCTTTTAAATGGTGGTTGTTCTATCCAACACTCTTCTAGCAAAAAAGCAGATAACAAATAGAATATTTGGTTGCAAGATTTCCCTATTGTTTATAATTTATCCATTTATAGTAATTCTCCTAAATGGTATAGAACAAGTCTTTCTTTAATTTTTTAAAACTTTTCCACAGTCCTGGAAACAGTTTTAATTTAAAAAAAAATGGCCTGTTGCATTCATCCTCCCACTTTCGGTCTACGAGAAGCCTCAAAATTTCTTGGTTTCTACATGAAATTAGGGTTGACTTAAGAATAGGATAATCCAGACTGCTTTCTCCTCTCTTTGCCATTTTATTGTTTTGCAGAGCCTGCTCTCCTCATGTAACCCTTTCATTATGTTTTACATGTGCCTAATTTCTATTGGCTCTGTGCCTACTATCTATTGGTTCTATGGCCACATCATTCACACCTTAGACTCTGCGATTTTGCCTTTGGATATTGTTCGATGAACTTCACTTTTGGTTTTTGTGGCTCTTATCTCTCTGTGTGAAGGCTACTGTTGATATGATTAACTCTGAGTTTTTGAACAACTTGAAGCTCTCTGGAAAGAATGGTGTGTGAATGAGGGGCTTATCAGTAATAAATACAAATGTTTGGTGTGTAAGAATGATATGCGAGTGCATCCAACGACTAAAGTAAGGGCTTCTGGTTTTTGATTTCAGGGGATATTTCATGTTATTTTAATTGTAAACTCTTTCGTGAGGAATACAGGAAGGTTTTGATGTGCTTTTTTTATGGAATGGGTGCAGATTTAAGCATTATTTATGTAGATGCAGTTAGTGTGTAATTTTTCATAAAATTTATTACATTTTTAATAAAATTTTTATATTTGTAATAACATTTATGGGGTGCCAAGGGGAGTGGAGCCCCCCTTGGTTAAAAAACTTTTTGGATGACTCAAAAATTTATTTAAAAAATTAAAAAGTACTAACCTTTTAATGTTCTTTGAAAATTTAAAATAAATCTCTGCAGATGTTTTATTGATTTTTTTTATTTCTGGTTTATCTTTTAAAATGAAATTTTTAATTGTTTCGTGTATTTAAAATCAGAAAAATTTTAAGAATATTAAAAATCAAAAATAATGAATTTTTAATGTTTTCAATTAATATTCAGAAAAAATGTCAATAAACAAAATTTGTAATAATATAAATATAATTTTACGCAGTTTTAACCTTTTTTGCCATTAGTTGCAA
Organism: Pardosa pseudoannulata; assembly: GCA_032207245.1. Taxonomy (NCBI): domain Eukaryota; kingdom Metazoa; phylum Arthropoda; class Arachnida; order Araneae; family Lycosidae; genus Pardosa; species Pardosa pseudoannulata. Next base: position 198,443,597 of record CM063498.1, read on the forward strand.
TATTAGTATATTATTTCACCATAAAAAAACATAAGTCAGGTATTTTATTGACGCTTAAAATCTGCTCCCGCTCAAAACGTCAGCCTTCCAGTAACTCCATGTGAAGGGGTTGGTGCGATTGCCACCATTAAAAAATTGCCAAAAATAGGAGGGAAAAGTTAGACCCGGATCAGCCAATCTTTAAAAAAAACTTACTTTGAAAGTAATAAATCTCTAAAAAGCACATTTTTAGTTTAAATTTATGAAAATGTATGAAAGTGTTGGTGCCTGAGTAAAAACATTTAGTTATTATTTATTTGCTAGCAGTTTGATGAGAAAACACGTAGAGGATTTATCAAAATACTTTAGGATTCTGGAAGTACTTTTCTCAAAAACTTCACTGACATAAAATTACTTAACATTCTGGATTCACTAAAACTAAATTTTTAAAAATTATTTCAATCTATTTTTCTATTTTTTTTTATCAATTATCTATTTTTCTAATTTTAAAAGTGTTTTATTTTCTGTATAAATTATATAGACAAATATAAATTTTTAAATTTTCTTGCATTAAGTGGAAAATGTTTGCCATCATGTCGTTATGTATATGTGGTGGAGAGATAAATTGAAGGCATGAACTCTACCTGATGTACCATAGTTTGTGGGTTCAAATTCCTTAACGGAATCCAACAAAGTGCATTTCTGAGATGGAACCTCCGGTGGTGTTGATATTTAGGAATGTACGGTAAATGTATAAATGTTATAAATTTTTGAGCCGAAAATAATATATCATTTTTTAATTCATAAATTAATATGAGAACAATTAAATATCTATAACTATAAGTGTAATAAATGAATAAAGTTATCAAGTACATTCCTGAATTGTCATTGGCTGCAAATGTAGTGCCATATAAATGATAATTTTCAAAAAGGAATTTACAAGTGGAGTGTGTCTATAGTTCTGTTCAGTATGTGTGTGTATATAATATATGCTTTTTTTTTTAATCTTGAGAGGTATGAAAATGAAACTTCTGTTGATCCATTTTTTGTATAATTAACATAAAATTTAAAAATGTTAAAATTCCTAATTTTTTTTTTTTTCTTTTTGCAGCCTTCCAAGAATCTGAATCGGAGGAGGTAAGAATTTTCGGTTGTTTCTGGATTCAAAGGAGGTATTATTAAAAAAATTCTTGGTCTTGGAAATTGGATGAATAGAAATAATGGGCTCCCTATCTTGTAGGCCCAAATGAATGTCAACCTTAACTGGTGAAATAAAATTACGAATTATTTTAATATGTTGTATAAATATCAGTACTCTCTATTTGGAATGAGACAGAATCTTTTTGGCTTATTATTAAATCTCCCATTGTAAAGGTTTCAAAAAATAGGTGTGGCACTCTCGTGAAGGGAATTGCAAATGTGATATTTCTTGTAAAAGTATCATTACATTACTTTTAAAAATAGGCACTAAGAGTGGTTATTTATATTAATTTATTTCAAAGCAATTGATTGAATAGATCTTTCTGTTAATTGTAAAACAGTGACTGGAGTATTGTATTTTGTTTGAAGGAATCGTTGCCAAGGAGGCATAGAAGCTCTGCTGGCCCTAGTCGCATTCAAGGTCCCAGTGACAGTCAAGTTCCAGCCTCTGCTGCCAGAGGTAGAAATCAGAATCGTCAAAAGGTGAAACAGCCTACAAAAGTGGCCAGGGAAATTATTCATCTGCAGAAGACAACAGTAAGTTATTTTCACTATGATGCCTTTCAACCAATTTGGACCATTTTGTTGTCTGTAGGAGGAGGGTGGCCCCCTTTTCATTGGAATTTTGTACTCAAATGAAACGATTGTAACAGAAAATGGCTCTTTTTGTAAGTTCATATATATATACACTTTAAAACATTTATGTATTTTTGTGGCATTTTAATGTGTTTCAACGTGGCTTTCACAAATCTAAATAAGGAAATAGTATGATTTAATTATAGTTGTTATTTATATATATTTAAAATAAGAACTCATTAGTACTGTTTATAAGCGTTGTTGGAAAAATAATTATCTATTTTATATCTACATTTCTCTCTCTCTCTATATATAATTTTCTTGAATTGAGACTGTTACATTGCAATATAAATGTTTCTACATTTTCTGTTCATCATTAGATATTTTTACAATTAACAATCATTTTATCCTGACAGAGGGTTGTTTTTTTAGGTATATCTTAAGAAGTTGTACTTATTTTTATCTTAGCTCAAACTATTAGAGTTTGATTTCTTGTTTTATAATCCATGCCAATTTTGTTAAATGTCCAAACTTGTTAATATCTGGCAATTGTTACTACACTTAACTGGTGAATCTGATTCTTCTCCAAATGTAATAGAAAGCTTAAGTGTGTGACTGCATTTAAAGCAAAGTTATCTATAAACTTGCTTTAAATCTTTGATGTCGCAACAAGTTCCAGTTTCCAATCATGGAAGTTCTCTTTATCATGTTTTAAATGGAATCTCACAAGAGATGAGAATCTAAAGTTCTTTCAGCGAATAAAATATTTTGAAAAATACAATTCGGAAGGAATGAAAAAGCAGGATAAGTTCAGGATTTTCTAATAAACGGTTTTGCTAACAAAATTGTCTTGACAGATTGAATCCTATATTTGCTGTTCATTCTTTGTTATTTTTATATTATAATTTTAAAAAGTTTTAAAATATTTTATTAAAGCAAATATAAAATAGAAGTTTATGTTAATAATAGGGAAACATCAAATTATCAGATGCTTTCAAAAATATATTTCTGAATATAAGCCCATCCATATACGAGGGTTACTCTGAAATTTTTTAGATACGTGCAGACTTGAATTTACAAAATAAAAATAACGGTTTAATTTTAAAATACAAAGTATTTTAATACACATCTAGCTATGTGTGACTTTTGGTTATTCTTTATTTAACCTAAAAAACTTATGTGGACGTCATTTTCATTCAGAAGAAGAGTGATTGTGCTCCGGGGGTACCCTAGAATTTTTCAGTTCTCCTTCAGATTTGGTAATAATACGTTGTGGGTGAAAATTTCCACTGCGGTCGTTTGAATTCAAAGAAGCAAATAGAAAGTTGTAAATTGAAAAGTCGTCTTTGTTATTTCTTGTGATTTAGCAGTTTTGAGTATTCTCCCACTTTTCCTGTCATTGTGTGGAGGGTAGAAAAGAAGAGGTGATTGGCTGAACTATAAGTTTCAACCTTCAAATGGATGGGGATGGATTTATGTAAATAGAGCATTGTGAGGACACATTCTCGTGGTTTTTTTTTTTTGTGTGTGTGGGGTTAATTCTGGTTAGTTTAATCCAGTACTTTCTGTACCAGAAAATAGATTTATCATAAATAAAATTTGTTTGACATACAAGATTAAAAAATGCAATTCTAAGAAGGTTAATTTTCGTTTTAACAGGCATTTATTTGCTTCATGAAACTAACATTTTTCAGTTTCGAGTTTTAGATTACAAAGATATAAATTTTGGGGTTCTTTACTGGCAAGCACAATCGCCCATGTATTATTTAAAAAGAAAAAAAACTAAGATAATTTTCTTGTTTTAAACTAACAGTTAATTTTTCTTTGTAGCACCTTCTCCTTCGAAAAGCTCCGTTTTGTCGAGTGGTGCGTGAAATAACTCTAAGCATGACAAACCTCCATTTGTTATTTGAAGGTAGAGCCCTCCTGGCTTTACAGGAAGCCTCTGAGGCATACCTCGTTGGACTACTGGAAGATGCCTACTTGTGTGCCAAGCACGCAGGACGCAGCACCCTCATGGTTAAGGACATACGACTAGCGAAGCGTATTCGCATGCCCTTTGAGAATTAAGTCATTATTTAATTGAGTGTTTGTTCTATGACAAAGTGTGTTATTAAAGGACTGCTTGTTTTACAAAGGACAATTTATGTTAGTGATCAAGAGTTGTCAGCTTCTATTATTAATTCAAATTTGAACTGTTACTTTAAAATCTTCATGTTTTTTTTTAATTCTTCAGGAAAGTTTTCCTAAAATATTCCAGTAATTTTTCAATTTATGTATCTTATTTTGTTTTGAAACTGTTGTTGTAGTTAATAAAAAATTTATTGGTTAGTGATTGTTTCTTTAATGTAGCATGTGAGTATTGTACCTTAAACATTTTGATTCTAGTTCAATTTTTAAGCTGTTAATCATTTTTGTTAGAAGTTGCAGCCGAATCGGCACCTTCCGTAACTTTCGGTGAATCCCGGCAATTTGTCTATTTGTTCGTTTATTTATTTAAGTCAACCGAGGCAGGAGATTTGACAGCCACCTTCATCGCCAGTTAGATTGTTTTTGTTAAGGAAGCCGACTCTCGCAGTTATTTTGTTCGTGACGGCAGACGCTAATGTGGCTACGATCTGTGTAATTCTGTGATTGGCTGAGTAGGGGAGGAAGTTGCATGAATATGTTAATTAGCATGACATACCTGCTACTGGATATATAAGGCTGACAAGCAGGAGTTCCCTTTTTTGGTCAGCTGTGAGGGTAGCAGTATCAGATTAGAAAATCCCTTTTTTTTTTCGACTTTGTATTTTTTTAAAGGGTTAAATGCTTTTCTGTAATACGTGATTGTTAAATTTATTATGTTTATTTTGTTAACTTTTTTTTGAAAACTTTCAGAACTTAAATAAAAACGTTTATTTCAAATACTCGATTTTTTATTTCTCGTCATTCTGCACAAGTCATGCTCGCTTCCATTTTAAATATCTTTTGTATCAGATGTCCAGCACTACTAGGTAGCTGGCCATCCATTTTAAATCTCAGAGTGTAGAGAATTTGGCATTCTGTGGATGTAATTTTCGCTTCAGAAAAATGTATGTAAATATATATCATATCATGTATCATGATATTTACAAATAAAATAACTTAAAATATTTTGCGTTTTTTGATTAACATTTCCAATTGCAATCTCATTGGCTGCCCAGTCCATTACTGGCTTTTATTTTGAAATGAATTTTCAATCCAACTTGAATACTATGCTGAATTACCTTTTGTTATCTTGGAACTTGTTTTCAGTTTTAGAGTTCCCTTGGCATGATAAGCAGATAACTATGGCAATGTCGTTAATTGTTGACAGGGATGTTGCGTCCGATTTCAGGGCAGCTAAACTTGAAATTTGGACCAGGCCAGGGGGGGGAACAGCTGTGCCAATTGTGCCAAAACGACATCTTTGCTCCATTCTGCTCCAAAACTACCATTTTTTAGGTAAACTGCACCAGACTGCTCCAAAACAAATTTTTTTTGCTCCAAAAATCATTTTCCCATCTTTTGTGACAACGATCCCGCTAAGCAGAGTTTGTTAGTTAACTGTACGCTGTCGAAAGAAAACGAAAGATAATAGTAATTTCCCGTTAAAGAAAAGGGAAGGGGGGCTTTGACATTGATTGGTGAGCAGTCGAAGGTGATGTAGGCTAATCATCAAAGAATAGCTGCAGGAGGGAGTGTTCTTCTGTCCACAACAACTGATCTTGAGCGAGTTTCCAGAAACTGATACTGATAAGTACCGTAAGTGGCTGCTGCATGCCGGGGGTTGGGGAGGTGCATCAGATTTGGAAGTGTAATTTGAAGCAAAATTTGTTAAAGTCCAATTACAAAAAATAACGAACCAAGTTCCTCATTCAGGGATGATTCTAATACAAAAATTTTTGTGGGTTTGTTCAAAAAACAGATTGTTAAACATAGATTTTTTTCGGAAATTTAAAAAAAGATGGAGTTATTTTTTTTTATTTCATATATATTTAAATTTTGACGATAATCTGAAAGATTTCTTCTCTTTTCTCATTTTTTTTTACCTCTTTGCCGCGTTCACAATTTTATTCTGACAAAGAGCAAGAGAAAAGCGTTACCAGTTGATTCTCGCAACACGTGCTTCAAGGTCAAAAAGCCGTGTGACGCGGTATAAATGAAACATAGAACATATGTGGTTCTATTTATAACAATACAGTTAAACCGTAATTGTAAGTTTTTGGTGAAAAACAACCGTTTTTTCGGTTCTGGAAAATGTGCATTTTCTAATGGATTAATACTGCTATCATAGTACGGGGCTCTTGGTAGAACTATGTTTTAACAACCTACGTACTTTCTTTATACATAACCCCCGAAAGCACGTGCGTGTAGACCGATCGTAATACTGTTTTATATATCGATATTTTTTTTAATATCACGATAATAGTATTAAAATTTCAATCCCTCCTTTAGTTATTTCTAACGATACTTCATCTTATTGACTGAATTTTTGTTTTATGGACAGTGTCTGTGAGAAAATGGCATTGTTGCAAATAACTTACGGAAGTTTGGATATGCACAAAAGTTAATTATTGTTGAAAAATCTGCAACTTTTTTGTTAAGTTTCGGATAACAAAATTTGCTAATGAAAAATCGTTACTGTTAACGGCAATCCCGATAAAAGTCAGCCCTACAGCTGAATCGGTAGGACGCAGCCACGGGTTCGAATCCCGCTGCTGTGTTTGCAGCCGTTCAGAATCGTAGTAATTAAGTAGTAAATTCTGATGTCTTTAGCTTTCGGGTAACATGAAAGTAAACTCTAATGCTTTCAGAGCAAACTAAATGAAACTAAATGGTTATAAATCTGTTAGTCTAAAGTAGAATTCGAACACACTTGCTCAGATACCGAAAGAAAGCTCGTCCTATTATATCATTGTCCTAATATTTTACTATTAAAAAAAATTTTTTTAAAATCTTCCACTTAAAAAAAATAGCCTTATACAGTGTATATGTTATTTAAATCATGCGTTTCTAGACATTGATTAAAATTAAATCTAATGATAATTATTGTATCTTTACAAACTATTAAAGTATAGAAATTCTACAGTCAGAAAATTAAAAATTTGTTTATAGAAATGCCTTCTAAAATTTGATATCTAAAATGCGCACTTATATTAGACTTTATTTTTTTAAATTAGGATATTTGATAAACTTCTGATTTGAATTGCGTTTTGAAAATTTTTTTTATTAGTATACTCGAGTAAATGTTTATATTAGTAAAAATTATTTAGCTTCTGGTATATTTCATACTTAATTACTTGTTTTTGCATTATGTAAATCCAATAAATATTTTAAAATTGTTCTTTACTTTCTGTTTTTCCTTCTTCATTTTCCTCCTTTTTTTCCCTCTAATATTTAACTTCTGGGTCTACTATTATTATAAACAAACTTTTGAAGTTGTCTATTTAAAAAAACTAAACTTATTCTGTATTTTTTAAACATTAATTATAAATCAATGTAAGAAAAATTAATAGAATTTTACAAACTAGTTAATAACTAATTTTGCTGTTACAAAGTTTTCAAGTTCTGTGTAGAAGTGCAGTTTTAAAGCTTTGCTATTTGAAACAACTTTTAAATTATTGATGTACTGTTGAAATCCCTTTTTTAAGAAATCAGCTTATAACAAATGAAACTTTTGATCTCGCGATTTTCCTTTTGTTTACAATGCTAATTTATCCATAAATGGTGAATCTCCATTTTATATATTTATAGTGAATCTTAGGAATGAGGTAGAAGGATCCTTTCTTTCAGTCATTTACTAAGTTTTTATTAATTCATTTTTTATAAAACTTTTTTGCAGTTATGAAAATAGATTTAAAAATGTTTCTAGATTTAAAAGTAAAGTGCATGAAATTAATAACATTTTGTCCAGCCACTCAAGGAAAGAAAATGTTTTTTGCTGTACTGGACAAAGAAATTCCTTAAACTATCTTGATATAGAAGATTATAAATTAATTCAGTATTAAAATAGTAAGCAATAACTAAAGACAAAACTAGTTTTGAATTTGTTTACATTTTTGGTCATTCTAGTATTCAATCGTTCAGTTGTTTGGTTTTAGTCAATTAAAATCATTAAAGATACTATTTTTATAAATCTTATATCAGATAATATGTAATCTTATGTAAATCTTATAAAAGTTATAATTTTCTGAGATCTAGAATTTTTCTTAAAGGTACAAGTACGACAAACAATATGGTTCCTCAAAGTTTAATATAATAAAGTTCAACTGTGTTGGTGAATTTATTTATTTTTTTAATTAGGCACGTTGAAGAAGCATCTCATTTAAATCTATTTTAAATATTTTTTTAGTAGGAAACTTGAGTACTTGTTTATATTGATAAAATGTTATTTAGGTACTTCCATATTTCCATAATTTCCATTTAGGCACTTGTTTTTGCATTAAGTAAATCAGAACATTAATTTTTAATAATTATTTAACTTCCTCTTTTTTTCGCATTTTTCTCTATTTTTTTCCTTCTTTTTTCCCAAAATTTTGACTTCTGTGTCTGCATTGTATATAACTTTTAAAAATTGTATAAGAATGTGATACTTTAAAATCTGTATTAGTAGAAAAAATTACATTAAAGCACCATGTTTTTAAGGAACAACAACAAAAAAAGAAATATATTTAAATGCTGACTACTTTGACATTTGCAATCTGACATTGGTGGCTTAAGTAGGGGAATTATTACTTTATCTTTTATAAGTGCTATATAACTACTAAAAACTACTTACATATACCATTTTTTACATATTAGCTCGAAAATTAAATTTAGAATTTTTGAAATTTAGAATTTTCTTTTTTTTTTTTTATTAGAATAGCCTCATGAGATAGAAGTTTCATTAGCCCAAATTGATATTTATATTTTATTTATTGCATAATGTTAAAAAAAATGAACCACCCTTTTGCCAATTGCTCCAAAAGCCTTAACTACATCTTCTCAAAATGCTCCAAAATCACTAACATGTCTGCTCCAATTGCTCCAAAATGCTAAATTTACTGCTGTTCCACCACTGCCAGGACAGTATTTTTCTGGTTTAAAAAATAAACTGCAGTTTTTGAGGCTACTAATTTAGAATAGTTAGTGAAATTTAAAGCAGCCCAATATTAAGTAATTGCTGATAGGTTTTGTTGGTTTGGTAGAAGCAATAAATAAGATATATTGTGTAGTATAATATAAAAGATGTTAATGTTCTGAATACAGGTCCTTTCACAAAGGAGGAAAGTGGGAATAATCTGCCAAATAGTAGAATTGGTAATATTACTGGACATAAATTTATTAAATGGAGCAGCTCTGTGCAGTTATCGGAAATCATCAGTGCAATAATTCTGCACTTGGTGCGGAATATAAAGCAAATTACAGGTTGGGTTATGAAAAATGTTTAGGTTACATTTCATTTCATTAGGAAATTGAAAACGGGTAATCAAACATGATAACAATTTTAAATTCATCCAACCATAAGATTTTTAAAACTTGTTTGATCTGGACAGAACAAAAATGTAATTGGTAAAATTGTACACTTTTTGGGTAAAATAATAAAACACAATTTTTGAAAAAAAGATTGCTTTGTATTCTTTTATTAGTTAAATGACTAATATACTCGAATTGCATTTTTTCTTGTGATATTTAATTTTGTAAAATAAAATTTTATCTTAGATTGGAAGAGAGAGTGTCCTTTTCACAATAAGAAATCAACACTATAAACAAGTTTGGTGGTAACATAAATTTGAAAAAGAAGCTGAGATTTTGGTTTCTTTTTCATTCAAATTATAGCTTCATACAAAAATTCCAATCCATCGCTTTAATCTCCAAAGCTCCAACAATGAACTCTTTGAAAGGAATCAAAGTTGTGTTCTAAGGGTATTTTTAATAGAAGTGTGAAGTTTGTACTAATATGATGTTGATATATATGTGAACACTAACCCATTGGGGAGCAGCACGTAAATGCTGTTGAGCCTTCAAGTAATTAAATGTAGCATTTAAAAATTAAAATGTTCAGATCTGCTATTACGCTTACGTGACACTCAATATGAACAGCAGATCATCGTGTGAAATCTCTGCATGAGGTCGCGAAGAGGTTAATCCCGATAACATTGCTAACAGATAAACAAACACACTGAAGATGATTACACATTGTTCATCTCGACATCTTCCTCCGTGTCCAGGAATGGATCCTGACTGCCACCACTTTCTAAAATTTGTATGCTGAGTGGAGCATTTTCGGCAGTCTGCTTCACAAAGTTGTGGAAATTATTCTAAAATATTGTGAGACCTTGGGGATCTATCGCAAGTAATTGAGAATCAAATTGATTTTTCCAGACTTGCAGCGCCATCTGTTGTGGATATATTGGATAGCATTTTGAAAGTTTGCCTGAAAACTGACTATTGTCCCAAGCATATTGCAATAAACTGTGTGTTCCTATCACTTTCCGTTTAGTTTTTATTGATTTTTCAAATATACCGGTCATTTTTTAAACACCCTGTATATGTGTGCACATGTATATATTTATATTTATGCATACACACGCCTGTATACATACATATATATATATATATATATATATATATATATATTCACACACACATATATATTTATATTTATGCATACACATGCCTATATACATATATATATATATGGATACACACACACACACACATATATATATATATATTTATATTTATGCATACACATACCTATATACTTATACATATGCATACACACACACACGTATATATATATATATATATATATATATATATATATTTATATTTATGCATACACATGCCTATATACATATATATATGGATACACACATACACACACACACACACACACACACATATATATATATATATATATATATTTATATTTATGCATACACATACCTATATACTTATACATATGCATACACACACACACACACACGTATATATATATATATATATATATATATATATTTATATTTATGCATACACATGCCTACATATATATATATATATATATATATATATATATATATAATATATATATATATATATATATATATATATATATATATGCAGGGATGTTGCGGCTGCGCCAATTGCGCCAAGCTGGGCCAATTTCCGATATCTGCTCCCAGCTGCTCCAAAAACAGTATTTTAGAAGAAATTGCACCCTTTTACAAATTTTTGCAGTTTTTGCACGTTTAGTAATTACGTTTGTTCTACGAATCTAAGACGAATTTTTCCCGCCGAACGTCGCTGAAAAGTGCATGAAATAAGAAGAAAGAATTTCATTCTTCAGACATACTGCTACTCTTTCGTACTGCAGACTTAAGATTGACAAAAAAAAAATCCAATTAAAATCGTGCCCAACGAAAAGAAATACGTTTATAGCATGTACAGCGATAGAAATTTTCCGCTTTTTGGTGGAGTTCTACTTGATTTCTACAGCCGATTTCTGCTTCTCCTACAATTTCTGCTCTCTTTTGCAAATTTTAGTGTGCCTGTGGAAATTTCCAGTTCTTTAAGAAAATTCTGCTTTTTTTTTTTTTTTTTTTTTTAAATCTTGGTATTTCTAAATCTTTCTAAATTGGAAAGAAATTCGCGTATATTGGTGAGACTATCATCACTTGATATGAGATTTTCATCCTCTTCTCTTGAATCGTCGAGGTTTTCCTCATTTCCGTGCGTCTCTCTCTTTCCAATGTTTATCGGGATTCTTCAATTAGGACGAAATAACGATTTCGCGATGTAGATAAATTGCTGTTCCCTGATATACCGCATGTTTCTCAGTGTCGCAAAATCGGACAGATGATGTTCAAGTATCAGTTAGTTGGAATGCTACGGTCTACTGTTCCGCTATACAAGGGCTAATGAGACCGTCACCTTCTGCTTAAAGCGGATTCGAATGACTACGGATATCCATACCAATAGTGGAATTCGAAACCGCGAATTCCGGTACCGAATAGCAACGCTTTATCCATTCGGCCGTCGTTTGGCGTTTATATAAAAGGACGTTTTATTACGCATGCGCTTTATAACTAGAAGTTGTAAAATCGGAAAGATTATGTTTATATGTCGGAACGTGACTTTTAGGAACACTATACCTCGTATACTCTACTACTGTCATGATATCGGAAAGACGATTTCACATCCGAGTTCGCCTATCAGTTTAGCTATATAAGAGTTCGTTCACATCTTGACCCGAACTCAAAGTTTGGAAATCAGTGTCGGGATGGAGTACTCTTTATCGATATTTTACGATATATCGATACAGCGCCCAGTCTTAATGCATACTGTAGTGAAATGCAAATTTAGTGTAGGATCTCGTAAAGGATATAAAAGGATGCTGACTAATTTAAAAAAAAATACAGCGAAATTAAAATAAATAAAGTTAGAGAAAAATAAGATGAATAATTTTATATAACTATAAAGTATCCGTCTACGTTAAAAACGTCATTTTTTGTGAAAATCATATTTTTTTTTATTTCTCTATTGTAAAATTTCAACTCTTAGGCTTCTAAATCTGTTTTTGTTTTGTCTTTACGGCATTTTAAAGAAAAGTTACAGCTGTTTAAACATCAGTGACAGCTGTCAAAACAAAACGGAAGAGCGACTTCGGAACCGGAAGTTGTGAATTTAAAGAACATTTTCTGGACAAAACTTTTTAAATTTTCAAAGATTACTTAAAAAAAATTTTAGTATTTTTAATAATTAGCAACTTGGCAATTAGAAAGTTTTGAAGCAAGAAAGTGTGGGGAATTTTAAACATGTATCTTAATTTTTTCAAAGTGTTAAAGTTGCTTTCATAAACTTCATATGCGTTTTTCTCGGAACGGTATTTTTAATAAAATATTGAAACTTGAAATGTAATTTCTCAAAAAGTTCTTAAAATATTTTGTTGAAAATTATTATGAATGCTTTTGATAGTATTTACTAATAAATGACCTTAAAGCTTTAATTTTTGATAATTTTTAATGATTTTACACTCATAGTTAGATATAAAGGTAATGAAAATTCGTTCAAAATTCAATGTGTATGATTTTGAAGGACCGAAATTTTTTGTCAAATGTAAATTAAGCAAAGATTTTAGGCGATTCACTAGTCCAGTGTATAAGAAATGTGTTGCATCAAAAATCTTGAAATAATTTAATTTATTAAAAGATTAGACCTTTTGAAAAAAAACCCAATTTTTTTACTAAATTTTCTTCATTTATTAGAAATTTTATAAAAACTTCTCCAGGAATAAATTTTTTAAGTGCAATTCTCTATGGTAATATAAAAAATAAATATAAAAATATAAAAACATGAACTAGTTTTCTACGTTTAAAGAAAAAAGTTCTCCGAATGTAGACGGATACCTTAAATATTTAAATAGCTAATTATTTAATATAACAGTTGTAATTGGATGCCTAAAATTGCTCATATCAACATTGAAAGCTTCATTTTGTCTCATTATTTTTCAGTTTTTAATTATATTTAGTTAATTTAAAATAAAGTAGTGCAATTATTTTCCAAAAATAATTTAGAAATGAGGGAATATTGGAGTGCATTTTTTGTGACCACCCTGGGTAACCTAATCTTGAAAGAGCATTAGGGGGAGAAGTCTTATGTATCACCTTGCTGAAGGTGTTCATGTAAAATATTTTATCATTTTATTTTCCAAGTAAAATTTAAAAAAAAATTACTTGGAATTGGGATTTTTAGGCTCATTGATTGTTTTGCAATAAATGGAGAGACGAAACTCATCAAAATAACTTTTAAAGGCTGGAGTAGCAATGCACAAAATGTCATCTATTTTTTACTGTTCATTTTATCTTCTATTTACACTTCTAAAGGGCATTTGTATCTTCATCTGTAAGTACTGTCTTTTGTTATGCAGTAGTGATGTTCATCTGCATCTTCCCACCTTGTGAACTAATCCATGGTCAGAACTCAGCCAACACGTTGAAAGATAAAATTATCTTTACCACTAAGTACATTCTTTATGATCTTGACAAAAAAAAAAAACAAAAAAAAAAAAAAACAAAAAAAAAAAAAAAACACGATATATTTTTTACATTACACTGAAGGGAAAATGATGGCTTTCCTCTCCTGTCCGGTCCTTTTTTAGTGCTATTTCATTTGATTTTGTGAATGAAAAGTAAATATCCTACTGATATTGCTTGTAATCATGTGTAATAACTCTTTAAGCATCATGCTGTAAAGAATACTTTCTTGTTAACAAATAAATTCGTACTGAAGCTGTAATAAGGAACCTTACTAGTAATTCTTTAGCTTTGGTTTTTACTGCTAATACTTTGTTATAATCTTTTATATGATTATACTAATTACATAGAAATATATGTATATTGCATATACAAAACCAACAAATCATATCAGAAATTATTGAATATTTGGCCGTTCCGAATGCTATTAACCAATCATTCACAAACTTAAGTTTATTTTTTAAATCGTTACTTTAACTGCTACAAAAACACTATATCCTGCTCCAAATCAAGATTTTGACTGCTACGAAAATGCTTTCTCTTGCTACAAATTTAAAGTTTTGCTGCTCCGAAAACTGCTACGAAATGCTTGAAGGGGCGCAACATCCCTGTATATGCCTATATACATATATATATATATATATATATATATATATATATATATATATGCACACACACATATATATTTATATTTATGCATACACATGCCTATATACATACATATATATATATTTATGTATACACATGCCTATATTCATATATGTATGCATGCACACACACATATATTTATATTTATGCATACACATGCCTATATACATACACACACACATATATATATATTTATTTATGTATACACATGCCTATATGCATATATATATATGCAAATACACATATATTTATATTTATGCATACACATGCCTATATACATATATTTATGTATACGCATGCCTATATACATATATATGCATACACACACACACACACACACACACACACACACACACACACACACATATATATATATATATATATATATATATATATATATATATATATATATGTTTATATTTATGCATACACATGCCTATATATATATATATACGCACACACACACATGTATTTGTTAGCCTAATTATATTTTTCTCCTCACTTACTCAGTTAATGTGTAATCTCCGGTTAAATGTGTTAACCCGGGCGTTTTATTTTTTTTTTTTTATTTAAGATGGCGACGTGCGTATGCAACGTGATTAGTGGGCTTATATAAGCCACGAGTTATTGCTTTCAAGCGTCTCGGACTCCGTAGAAGGGAAGGCGATCATCATACTTTCAGTAAAGCACGCCGAACTTTAGTTTTCGCCACCCAGCATATATTTTTTAGTTTGTTAGTTTACTTATCTTTAATTTTTTTTTGCATGAAGCTTTTTTTTAATACTGAACAAACAGTATTTATTTTTTATTTTCGACTCTGCCTGCTTCCATATTTATTCTGTCCTCCTGGTGTGTGGGAATTTAATTTCCCAAGGAAAGTAGATAATTGTTTTACTTTAATCTTCCAGGTGCATCTTTTGGCATGTATTGAAAGCTCTTACTTCTCGTAGTTACCAACAAGCTGTAGAAAAGGATGCATTTTCATAATGGTCACTCATCGTACATATCACATGCCTAAGTCAGATATTTATACACATGTGTGTGCCTTATATATATGCAGATGAATTAATTTTAGTAATGAAAATTGTTTTATTTGAAACAATACACATTTTACATTATCATGCATTAATAGCTTTGGATTTTTTTTAGTACTGGTATTTAGCAATCATCAGTAGTAAATAAATAATTAGAAATGCATTTTCACAAATGAGCCAGTGGTCAGCCATCAGATGTATGATTGGAAACAATGCTGTAAGTGCCAAATGACTAAATCAGATGTGTGTGCATATATGTATATACACACACATATTTGTATGCACATGAATTAATTTTAGTTTTCTATTGAAAGTCTAATAGATGTTTGTTTTACATGAATCTTCAAAGCACATTTTACCCTCTTTTTAAATCATAAAAGTTTGAATCCCTTTGCCATTTGTTTTATTTTTTTTGGTAAAGTTTATGTATATAAATATATATATTCTTTAACTTCTTTTGTGTCAAAGAAAGTTATCCAATTTTTGTATTACGTCTGTTTATGTGGTATCAGGAATATGTCAGGTTCTTTCAACATGATCCGATTCTTGCATAAAAACCAAAAATAAAGGAAGCATTGAGATTTCGAGATGCCATTTTTGCTATTGATTGCATACTTTTCTATAGTTTCTGCACTATCATCAGATAATTCTCCAAAATCTTTTATGAATTGAAAATAATTCACCAGACTGAATGTGCTATAGAGAATATACTTGATTTCTTCACTGTGACCAATTAAATTATTTATACTTAATAACTGGTTTTTGCAACAATTAATAAATTTACATTATGTAGGTTTGTTAAGTTGTGGAAGAAAATTTATGACAACCACTTATCCGTAATAAATATTTGACTTTTTAAATAAATAAAATTGAATGACACAATTCAAGAAAAGAATCGCAACTGTCTTTTGTTTTTTATAATCTATATGGTTGTTGCTATGCAACCAAACTATGTTGCCACACCAGTAGAAAAAAGTATACACGCACGGAGATTAAAAAATAAGGTGAAGAGAAAACAGAAAACCTACAAAGTAAATAATATTATATACTTTAAATACACATTTTGTCATAAATTATGGATTCTGATTTCCCCTGAATTCCATGCAGGAATATACGCATTGATCTGAAAACTTAGACATCTTGGATCCTCCAAAGCAGAGCCAAGATTCGAAAAGTTTTATCTAGATGTGTACGAGACATGAAAACAGAGTTAAAGAGGCTCGTAGGAGTTGATTCAGCTGGCCCATTCATTTGGAAGGATAAAAGAAATGCCTTTTCACGGGCTGTTCATTGGGGACCCTTTTGGTCTTGATTTATGTCGATAGTCTTGTATTTGTTTGGATTAATTAAGTCTATGAAATTAAACAAAAGGTGCTAGAAATAAACCTGTATTGCTATTTCATGCATAGTTTAATATTGTAAAAGTGGCAACACTTCGTAATAAACAGAGTTCCATGGATATTTGAAATAAAGACATGTCGCTTTGAATGGTGGTTGGGAATTTTATTTCATTTAAGCGTTAGGAGAAAGGAGAACGGTTACTTCTTTCAAATATCGCACACTTAGGAGCTTTCTTAAAAGCACAACTGGTACATTGACGTAGTTTTATGGAATTTGTGGGAACCTTGAATCATTTGGCTAACCTTATCGACGCCACAATGTCCTGCAAAGTCGTGATAACTTACAACTAAATATTTATGGGCATAACGAGGAGTTTCTTGGTGAACCCGCCATCGATAATTTTCCCATACATCCATTAAAATATTAACTGACTGGCAATGTTTCGCTGCGCTTCATTCCGTTTATTTGCTGGTTTTTCAAGTATTTGTAAAATATTTTACAAATCTTTATCTATCTTGAAATTAAATTAGGGAGAATTGGTCGTTTTCAGTTGTCACACAAAATGCATTCGCTGTTGCAAATCTTTATCTTGAAATGGAATTAGGGACACTCGTTGTCCCATAAAATGTACTCGACACCATCCATAGAATTTCTTTCGTTCCCATGACCCATTCTATTTAGAGTTCGGTGTTTTACTTCGAGGCTTCCTATTCCAAAAAAAAAAAAAAAAAAAAAATCAGTAACTGTTTCCCTACTAATACTTCAGTTTACTCCAGCATCTCCACTTGTTCGCGAAGCTTGTGTTACCTGCCGAACAAACAAGTGTCTTCGAGGTAAATACTACCTAGTCGCTGCCTAAAGAAGTCTCCACTCACATTGTCCGTTCTTTTTCAGTTAAAGTGGATGCTATTTAAGCATAATGATCTATAAATCTTCAAAAAGGTTTGACATAAGAATATTTTCAATTCCTTCAAATTTTTAGGAAATGGAAAATACTTGGTTACAAAAAAGTTTCGGCCTTGGATCATACCAGTTTGTCCTTTTGTCCTAAAAATCGTTCGTTTTATTGCCGAGAAGAAACTGTCCTAAAAACCTGTTTTCTTTAAAATGCGCCCAACTTGATTTTTTCATAATTTCCCAAGGAAGGGTTTGGGGGAAAAAAGAAAGATTTCATCTAATTTGAGAGACTGCAGCTGTTCTTTCCGGAATGACAACAAAAGTCGACAAAAGTCGTTAGTTTCATTGTTTTGATGAGGAAAAAAAAATGTCCTAAAAACATGTTTTCATTAAAATGAAAGGAACTTGATATTTTCATATTTTTCCAATGGAGGGTATGAGGGATTTCACCTATTTTAGAGTTATTACAGTTCTTTAAGAAATGGCAATTAAAGTTTAAAATTCGAACTAAAATCGATCGTTTTATTATTTTTAAGAGAGAAAACTGTTTCCTTTAAAATGCAAGGATCTTGATTATTTCATAATTTCCCAAGCGAGGGTATGGGGAAGATTTCAGTTCTGGAAGAAATGACAACTAAAGTCTGAAATTCGGCGATTTTAATATTTTGCCGAGAAAAAGCTGTCGTAAAATCGTGTTTTCTTTAGAATAAGAGGATATTGATTGTTTCAGAATTTCAAAAGGCATCAAGAACGATTTCACCTATTTAGAGTTATCGTTGTTGTGCGTTCCGAAATGACAATTGAAGTCTGAAATTCGACGAAAATATTTCGTTTTATTATTTTGACGAGAATAAACATTATATGTCATTTTGGAACCAAAGTTGCAACATTTCAAAAGAGCTTCTCCCCCATACCTTTCCCTTGGAAAATTATAAAAAAATCAAGTTTCTAGAATTTTTAGGAAAATAAGAAAATGAATTTCTAGGACAGTGTTTTCTCTGTAAACATATAAAACGAACGATTTTTGTTGAATTTTAGACTTTAAGAAATGACAAGTATTCTCAGGCGGGCATAACAGGATTGTGATAGCAATTTAGCATGGCTTCTGTTACACTTTTTCAAGTTTATCAGGAAACGAATCCGGAAAAACAGAAAAAACTGTTTAAAAGGCACCATTTTGTCAAGTGACACGTTTTTTATTCTTTTCGGTATGAGATAAAATTCAAGAAACCTTACTTTTTGGCCAATTTTGTATTCCTATCGATAGAAATGTCATTCTTTTGGTTCGCTTGAATAGATTTGGGTCTAGACATAGGCTCATAATATAAGCTGAGGTGAGTATAAAATTCACTGGTTTAAAATAATCCTACATTATGTTTCTTTCTCGTTTATACTAATCCTCGGTTAAATTGAATCAGGGATTACATTTTATTCTCATTCTACATTCGATTCGTGTCGACTCTAATAAGCTGTTCGACTGCATTTGATAGATTGTTGAGAAAGTGTCTGTTTGTAAACAAATACGAGTGCTGTCTACAACTCAACTTTTCGTTGGCAACACATTGTTGTTTTCTTTGTATCTTATGATCACGTATACAATAAAACTCAATTTTATTTAAGGGAAGGAAACATCAGAAGCTGGCCAAGTCATTAAAAATAGATATTTCAGCACTTAAAAAATTATAGATTTTTTAAAAATTAAGCACATTACACAGTACTATTAAGTATCATAATCAAAGAATAACTACTTTG
This sequence comes from Pardosa pseudoannulata, assembly GCA_032207245.1. NCBI lineage: Eukaryota > Metazoa > Arthropoda > Arachnida > Araneae > Lycosidae > Pardosa > Pardosa pseudoannulata. Next base: position 198,463,044 of record CM063498.1, read on the forward strand.
ATTATGTTAACAGGCACAATAAACTATTACCACCTAAATAAAAATCTAATAAAAATGTACAAAATTTGATCATTTCAAGGACAAAAATAATTACATTTATAGGTACAGTAAGTCTCACAAAAGCATAGAAAATACATTAGAAATATGAAAAAAATTTAGTAATAAAAAAATTCTAAAAGCATAATAATTTTATATAATCTATTACATTACAGTAAGGTTGACGTTTTATTACCATTCTGAAAATGTTTTCCGCAATTTCTGGAATGAGAACTTGGAGTCCAGTGTTGCCTTTTCGAAGCTTTTATCCGAAGCATTCGCAATGGAGGAAAGCAATAAAATCCAATATATTCGCCTTTCTCGAAACGCCATACGCACAACAGCTTGTTACCACTTTCAGATAATGGACAAAATTAAAACCCCAATAACAATCCGTAGGAAATTCAAATGTTTTGCCAACGAGGAAGTTGAGCTGCCATTTTGGCTGCACCTGCTCACATTCTCTATACGAAGAATCATTTAGAGCAGGGCTCGAATCGAATCGACTGGAATGGTTAGGACATGTTTTTCTTATGATATTTACTAATTTCCTTTCTCTTTTCTGATTGGAGATGTTTTTTTTTTGGTGTGTGTGGGAGATTTTCTGAAACTGTAAGAGGAGGAGGAGCCATTGAGAAGCAACTTTATTGGCTTACATATACAAGTAGCGCAAATCTTTAGGGATGAGTCCATTTTGTTGAAGGGTGTTATCACATGAAATGATGAGCAGAAACATAAAAGGCATCCCTTTTCCTGTTCCAAAAATTTCCTTCGCTGTAATTTTCGTTGTGCACAAATATTCTTGTCTGCAACGAGAGAAAAATAAATCGAACACACTTTATGAGTCAAGGGCTTTATTTCCATAAAACACAATAATCCCAATAGAGGCAGACACAATATAAGCTGGGGTGCGTAGGAAATTAAAATGGTTTCAAATAATTCCAGGTTAAATGTATTTCTCCTTTAAATTTAATCAGTGATTACAAGTAACTCTCGATTGAATTTAATCTACGTTTATGATAATAACATTATCATATTAATATCCATACCCTATTTTACTTTCGTCAGCGAGGTTGTAGTGATTAAAAATTTGCAAAAGTAGTTTTTTTTTAATCTTTGTAATGTTCCTTTTAATTAAATATATGACGTTATAATTTTATATAGTATGAATCATTTTTATTGCAAAATGGTACATATAATGACCAAAATACAGATATAAAATAAATATTTTAACTTACGTCAGTTGGATCGCTGTCTACAAAAAAGATGCCAAAAAAATGGTTGACTGCTTACCTCCCCAATGGGTTCTTTCACCTTTCGGAGTAACGCTGAACTGCAACACAACAATGACAACTCTTAAAAGTCTTCTCTTATCTTACCAGATCATAATTTTTATAACAAATTTAAGACAAACCTCATTCCTTTTTGAAACATAAAAAATATTTTTCTTAGAAAGTGTTACACTTTCTTGTTATCAAAAACGATTACTAAAAATAGAATTAAGTTTAAGACAAACTTATTGTTTTAAAACATACTACAATATCTCGAAACAACTTAAAACCGAAATTTGTATATATTTAAGATAAATAGATATTTTTAAAAAAAATTTGAAAAAGTTAATTTTTTTCCTTAAACATTAAAAATCCATCATTTCAAAAACAACATATCTGGGGAATATATACAAGAAAATTTATGTTCATTCGGATGAAAATTATATTGTATACAACCTGTAAAAATGTCATGAAAAACTGTTAAAAACATGCGTGTTACACACACAATTTGAGGAAAATTTTGTAAGCTGAAATTTGTTTGAGTCGAAACAAGTCTAACTTACAAACTTTTAACTTGATTTTTCTCAAGTTGTGTTTTTTTTCACGGGATCTCGGAAAGTTTTTAATACTTTTTCATGAAATTTTTACAGTTTGTAGACAATATCATTTTCATTCGATTGAACTAAAATTTTCTTATATACTTTTTGTGCAATGATAAATTTTTAATTTTTAAGGAAAAGAAATGCATTGTTTTTCAAATATGTTGTAAAAATATATGCATTTTAAATATATACAAATTTAGGTTGAAAGTTATTTTGAGATAAGCTCTAAAAAAATAATTTGTACTAAACTTAATTCTATTTTTAGTAATGATGCTTTGATATCATTTTTGTTAACAACAGAGTGTCTCTTATTTAAAACAAAAATACTTTTTTATGTTTCATAAATGAAGGAGTGTAAAGACAATCAAAGAATTTTGTTTGTAAATGTGGTAGTTTCCATGCTAGGAGAAGTCGAAAAAGATAACTCTTTTTTAAAGAGTTGAATTACTTCTTAAATGTTTAAAACTAACATATAATTATTTTTAGTGTTTGTTTGTACCCAGCTGTGTCGGTGTGGTTATGCAGGTGACATTTTCTCCCCAATGTATGAGGAACGCAAAAACTTTTGAAAGAAATCCTCCAAACGGTGAATATCCATTGAACAATTCGATTCCAAAGTGTCAAAATCAACATCCCCTGATCTTGACACGTTTTGAATCGATTCATACTTTAACGAATTCATTCATTTAGTAAACAGAAACTGGCAATGACTGATACGTGGGAATTGGACTTAGAACGAGTCAAAATGGTGTATTTTTAAAATGTGTAAAATATTGTAGGCTTCTGTCTTCGAAAGATATTGGAATGTTTTTGTGGGTGTCGTAGAACGGTGAACGAACGTGGAGTGCTTACTCGAGGCGTGGTCAGGCGTCTTGGTGTCTTTCCAGTAGACGCTGCTGGAAGAGGCCGCCCCTAACTCGTCCACCTCTTTGCCTGTCGAACAAGAGAACGATTACAAATCGAACATGACATTAATAACGTGTGTCATTCACTTGACAATGACAGGGATTGTTCCAGGGGATGAAAACATTTTCTGAACATCTTACAAACTTTACTGAAAAGTATATGCTGTTAATTTAAAATAAAAACTATATTAAGGTTCATTTGTGGATGTCAAAACTAGAGCGGGATGATATCTGAATTTTAATATTGGGACCCTATATCACCTTATTACACAGGCCTACCAAAAATGTTTTTGTTTGGATGCATAGGATTTTAAAACTGGATTTAGCTCTGTTTGGGGCGATGATTCTAAATAGGAAATCAGTTTTTCTCTATCAGATAAGCGTTTTTTGTAGTACAGGACATAGCCCAGGGAAAATCCACCAACATCCGGTAATGTAAGTGACCTTCAACTACAGTTGAGTAAACACATTTTGAGTTTAACTTAGTTTGAGATGTGTCGTCGTGCAGGGTAGATCGAAATCAGCCTCGTGTCATATTTGAGTTTAGGAAACAGATGTTGTAAAGTTAACCTAAAACGTACTATGTTGTAGATTGTTGTACTTGTATCTATAAATAGAAATAAAATGCGTTCAAGTAGAAGTTGTGCAAATCATCCTGATGTGCGGAGAATACATGTTAAAAGAAAACAGAAAAACTGTTAGGGACTTTGTCTTGGATACTTTGGTGTTAAGCTTGGTAATCAAGACGAAACGTGGGCACCGCATAAGGTCTGTACAGAACATTTACGACGGTGGACTAGTGGGTAAAGAAAAAGTCTTTAATTCGGCACTGTGTTATCTAGAGAACAAAAATTCAATTTCTTAATCTGAATGCATAGATTTAAATTTTAATGTATTGCTTCAATCACATGATATATTATTACTGCTCTTGGGTAGAAAAAAGATTTGGGAAAGCTGCAAAAGATATAAAACTTTTTGGTTGTCTTCAGAATTCATTTATATATATTTTTTTATTTTAAGAAAAAGATAGTTTTAAAACACTTTTTTTTTTTAAATTTTCTGAAGCAGATTATTCCTAAAATTCTTTTCAAAATTTGATTTTTATAATTTTTGGAACAGAATCGCACAAAATTTCGGGAAATTCGTAAATTTTTGGATCCGAGTCAAACGTGGATTGTTTTATGGGTCTCCGCCCAACTGTGCCAGGGTTTCTTTTGGACATCGGAGTGTTCGATGGGATTCGTAATTCCATTCTTCAAATGGGATGACGCAGTGGGTTCAGAAACACTGCCTGGGCGGGGATTGCGTTCAATGCGGAGCCATCTCCTCTCGTCGTTTTTACATCCCTTTCGATAGGGGCTCCCACTAAACGCGCAGTATCTGATATTGATTCTGCAGTCTCAACGATTTGACCTTCATCGTAGGTCGCTGCTAATCGCGCTATGTGTGTAAAAGCTATGCATAGCCACTTTATATACTCCAACATGGACCGCAGCGGTTTTGTTACTAGGCGAGCCCTTTGTTATAAATGGAGGGTGTTCATGACCTAACGTGCCTTCGGTGTAGAACACCAAGAATCTCCTTTATTGGGTTGTACAAAAATCTGTCATTCCATTTTGTAGAACATTCTTAAATAGGTCGGAAATAACGCCAATAAAAAAAAAAACTGCACCATCTTAGAAAAGAAAAAAAGAATTTTCTGGGAATTCTAAAAGTAAGACTCATCTGACGTCATTCCTCCTGAGCTTGATTCATTTTAATTTAGCATAAAAAAGGCTTAATAAACGAGAAATTTCATCTTGCTGTTACATTTATTATTTTGTAAGTTTTAATCCTCGCCCTTTTTTTAAAAAAAGATGGAAACGACACAATAGGTTTTCCTCGATGGCGTCCCTTATAACTTCTCCTTACTGATAGGTAATGATATTTTTTACACAACGGGCTGGTCTTAAAATAATTTTCTGTCCTTTTTTTGTGAAATATCTTTGTTCTTTCTATCCAATGGGCTCCACACAAAAGCTCTTTTTACGCCTATCACTAGAACGTCGCTCGACAAAAGAGAGCGAAAAAAAAGAGTAGCGGAAAAGAATTAATTATACTAAAATGGTTGTGTTTCTTTAAATAGCATTTGCTTATCTCTCCAAAAAATTTTTTTTCATTCGATTTTCGGACGCTGTGTAGAGCAGACACCGTAGAAAACGTCTAAGCTCTGATGAAATTGGTAACGAATCCCGAGAGAATGAATCGAATGGTGGTGTTCTAATTGGACAAGAAAAATGGAATAGGACTGTATTCATTGCAAATGCGGCACGTACAAAACATTCTGCATAATGATTCCATTTTCACAAAAGGAAACGATTTGGCCTGTTAGGAATGTGTTATTTCATTTTACAAGAATAAGTCATTTGTTTTGTTGTAGTTTTTTATGACATAAAGGGTCATGAAAATAAAATAGAAAACCCTAATGAACAGTAGTCCAACAATTATTTTATATCGAAACGACACCGGATCATCGAAATCCTGGTCGTTCTAGTCTCATGCCGCAATAAATAGGGACGCACGGTGTACCGAAATGTTGTTAGATCATTGCCGAAATGCCAAAGGAAAAAATCAGTTCCACAACTACCACCTGGACGCTTGGTTTCTATCCCTCCTGTCGCACCTTTCCACTGAATTGGGATAGATCTGCTTGGGAGATTTCCTAAATCTGCCCGTGGAAATAAATGGATCGCAGTCTGCACCGATTACTGTACACGCTATGCAATAACTAGAGCTCTACCAACTGTTGAAGCCGAAGAAGTAGCCAAGTTCCTGCTCGAAGAGATTCTTCTAATACATGGAGCTCCTCGAGTCCTTATTACAGATCGTGGTGCCGTTTTTCAATCCAGACTTGTTTCCGCTCTCGTCGAATTGTGCAATATCGATCATCGCATGACGACGGCATATCATCCCCAGACAAATGGGTTGACGGACCGCCTTAACAAAACTCTAGCCGATATGTTGTCCATGTATGTTGCTACCGAACAGAAAAACTGGGATGAAATTCTACCATTTGTGACGTTCGTCTATAACACTGCTAAGCAGGTGACAACAGGATTCACACCGTTCTACCTAATCCATGGACGTGAAGCCGAAACGACGCTGGACACGATGTTTCCATTCTGCCCTGATGATGCAACTAACGATTACATAGCCAAGACCATTTCCAGAGCAGAAGAGTCGAGACAGTTGGCTCGAACGCATACTCTGAGAGCGCAAGATAAAGACCGTCGACGTTATGACTCTAAGCACCGAGTGGTGTATTATAGTCCTGGAGACCTCGTATGAGTTTATACCCCGGTCCGAAAGGTCGGTCTTTCAGAGAAGCTCTTAAGGAGGTATTTTGGTCCCTATCAAGTGTTACGCCGTTTATCCGACGTTACCTATGAAGTGCAAGATTTCGATCCTGCCTCCCGAAAAAGAAAACCAAAAGACGTTGTCCATGTTTTACGTATGAAGCCGTACCATGATCCGACGAAGCAGACCGAAAGTGAAGATGGACGAAATCCAGGTGTCGTTCTTCTGGAGGAGAAGGCAACAGAAATTTACAAGGGACCTTTGACACGCTCCAGATCTAAATAGCAGCGAGACGCTGTCTTTTTGAGAAAGGAGCAATGCCGCATAAAGAAGCTTAGCCAACTAGCTCGGTGACCGAATGGTCAAAGCACGCCATCCACGCGCGAAGATTGTAGGTTCGATGCTTGCCATGGCAGTTTATCCAAAGTACGGATTATTAATTTAAAAATGTTATTTATTATTTCCTTATGTTCTTGAACATTCTAGATCTTTCTTTAATATGTAAATTAGTTATTTCTCGAATATTCTGTTCTGGTATAAAAGCTGATACCCACTAGTTGTCGGCAACTTCTCGATCCTGTAAAGTTGCGAGTTGCTACTTAGCTTTAATAAATTCTTCTGTTAAGTTAAACGGTGTGTTCATTCGAATCTTCGTGACAAATATATTAAAACGATAGATTGAGACAAATAAATATTTATAATAAGAAATAGTCACCTGTTTAGGAATAAAGTATTTAGTCGAGATTAAGGCCTCCACCCCTCACACAACGATAAAAGAAAAAATTAGGAAATTAAAACGGTAAGACTTACACTGAAGAAAGAATTCGGGCATTTCCCCTGAAAGAGAAAAAAAAGTGGTAGGGAGATATTCGGATAGATTCGCAATTTCTATTCTAGTTAGAACATTCACTATTAATAAGCGTAACACACTGTTAAAGAATAATTTGTTAAATTAATATACTCCGAAGAACCATTTTGACCACCCTATGAATAACATGTACCCAAATGCTCGATCGAATGAGTGGCTGGTGACGAATCGACCCGCGTCGTCATGAATGGGGGAACAACGATGTTCACGTATCGGTTCTATGAATCCTCCATGAAAAGATTGCTCCCACCGCTGGTCGGCGACTTGTCGTTTCACCCTCCATGCACCCCATTTCGATATTGTTGTTCTTAGTCATAACGATTTGACATAAGTCCTATATATCAGCTGCTCATCGTGGAAATACAATGCATAGCTTACCACATACTTCAACATCGCGTTCCTGGGCGAGCCCATTATTATAAAGGGAGGACGATGATGGCCCTTCGGTGTATTTGTTACACAATGCTTAATTAACAGTAATAAACGTTAAAGATTATTTATGACAGAGGGTCGATGTACCTGGGTAGTGGTAGACGTGGAGGTCGGACCGGGGCGGCCGGGGCGTCCGCTTCACTGTCGCGTACAGAGGTTCCTCGGCCTACAAACAGAGAGAGAGAGACGCGTTATCGAACCCCTTCAAAACTCCCCTCAACACAGAATGGATGGAGTACCTGTTTCTGCTGTTCGGCGGCGTTGATGCGCGTGGTAGCATAAGGGGTGGGGTAGTACCCTGTCGCCGAGAGCGCCTTCTTCAGAGAATTCTTCTCGGACATCGGGAGAGACTCGCAAACGCCCGACTTGACGCTGCGCAGGGAGCCTGCGAACACAACGAGAAGTGCATCTCAGACCTTGACGATGACAGTGAGGGATCTCAAACAAACTTTAGAAAAAGATTTGTCAAAGTAAAAACCTCCCAAAATAGATTAGAATTTAAATTTTTTTTATCTACTTTATAAGGGGTCATACGACTGTTTAGTCGACAAAAAATCAGAAAAAAAATATGTATAAAGTTCTGAACAAATCACTTAAAAAAATTCCAATATTGAGAGGAATAAAAACGTGTTTCGACTTGATTTTTGACAAATTGTGTTTTTTTTTTTGTTCATGTAAAGCGAAGAACGCGTCCATTATTATCCCAAAACGTTTTAAATTTTTTTCAAGAAATGCTTACAGGTTGTATACTATATAATAATCATTTGATTGAACTTAAATTTCCATATATATTTCCTAAAATAGGTTTTTTTTTTGTTTTGCAATGATGAATTTTTAATGTTTAAGGGAAAAAATTCACCTTTTTAAATAATTTTTAAAAATATATAGGCATTTTAAATATATACAAATTTAGGTTGAAAATTATTTTGATATATTGCAGTATGTTTTAAAATAATAAGTTTATCTTATATTATAGCATTTATATTTTTAGCATTTTTGAACTTTAGCCTTGATAATAAAAAAAAAAAAAAAAAAAAAAAAAAAAAAAAAAAAAAAAAAAAAAAAAAAGTTTCAAAATTGAATGAGATAGGTGTGGAAAGATAACAATAGGTTCTACGTTTAAAAATTTATGTTTGTAAAATTTTCAAGGTATAAGATGCCGAAAATGCGAATTGTTTTACATTTTTCGATTTCTTTTGGAATATTTATGACTTTTGCTATTTGCTCATCCATTGATATCCTTTGCATTTCGAAATGACTGGTAAACATTGGTAAGATCAAAGGGGGTTTGGAGAAATAAAAACAATTTTGGTTTAATCTGAATTTCGTTTGGTAACTCTATTTTGGTGAAATATTTTCCTTTCAGTTCATCTTATGGCGTTTTCAGATAACACTATTTATTTTGCTCTCTATTATGATTTGGAATGTTTCTTTGATTTCGGATTCAGCCGGGACAACTTTGTTCCGTTTCTATTTCTTTTAATGTACTAAAATCTATTAAGAGTCAAAATTCCTAAGGTAGCGTTCAAAATCTGCTCAGTTAATAATTTCTAGGACTTTTGGATACTTTTTTTTCATTATTTTCTTTTTCAATTGAAAATCTCATCTGGCACAGAGTGATCGTTTTGAAAACTGAACGAAATTTACTTTTTTTTTTTCAAAATTCGAGATAATCAGCGATTATTTGGCTGATTCCTTTTATTGGGATAGGGTACTTTATCCAGTTTTTTAATTTTCTTAAGGAATTTTTTCACCACTCTTAAGGAAAATTGTATTTCATTTTCCATTTTTTAATTATTATACGTGGAATTTTCATCGTTTGTTCTCTATATTTTTTTAAAATTAGTTTTCCGAAATTTATTGTTTCTTAAGAATAACAACATTTTATATAAAGAGAAAAGCTAGAAAATGCTTCGAAAGTGAAAAGAACTTTCTGGTACAACACAAAGGAAGTTTCATTAATCTGCGA
>CM063498.1:198472562-198582562 GCA_032207245.1 Pardosa pseudoannulata
AAATTTCCGTTCAGCCTAGAAATATTGCTCTGATGCCATATCTCCATTAATGCCTGGCGTTCCTTTTGAAGGCCCCTCCACTGCAGGCCATTACCATTGTGTGTACCTAATGAAGTCTCCACACCATGGCCAATTGTTCACCACTTCCTGATGGTGATCTTGAAAGATGGTTCACGGGTTGCATCCACACAGTGGGCACTCATTGAGCCGAATGCATGGATTCGTCCATAGAGTCTACTGCGCATCTGGCTGCCTTTGATCTTTGGAGAAAACCTGCCTTCGAAGCCATCGTTCGCCATGGCCATTTTATCGTCCGCCACCATCGACCACGATAAGCCATACCCCTCCAGACGGTGGTAATGGCTTGCAGTGGACCATAGTGTGGAGGGGCCTCATAGAGGTCGACGACAGCAGACGATAAAACGGCCATAGCTTCGGAAGCGGTTTTTCTCCAAGACAGCCATCATGTGCTAGTGAAGTACGCAGTGGATCCTACGGACGTGGTAAATGAGTGGTCCAATATGTGAATCATCGCACAATGTTGCCACCATGGCCAGTACTGCAGTGGTGAACAATTGGCTATAGCGTGGAGGACACGTGACACTGAATTAAATCTGCCTTTTAAAAGGAGTTTCATGCTAAACTAAAACAGTAAAGTTCTAGTGAACATCGAAACAGGAAATCGAGAAGCGATGGACATTTAATGAAGTTAATTAGAGGGTTGACGTTCAATTAGAAAATATTGATAACTTGGTAACAGTAACAAAATGACTGAACATATCTCGAAACGAAATAAACCGATATTTTATTTTCGATTCAGCTCCGGTTCAAATTCCTGATATCAATCACGCTCCCATTTTTTCTTCTGTCATGCATATTTTTTTTTCAATTGAAAAAAATAGATTAAACATGCCAAACGAACAGATTTTTTATCGCCATGGTTTCACTCCCATATGCTCAACAAAATCGCATCGAATCCACTTTTATTATTGTTCTCTTTAAAAAAGAAAAAAAAAATCTCAACGGTCAGGAATTGCGAATCGAGCTTGGACGTTCGCTGAAAAAACAGTTGTCACCGATTTACTTTACGTAAGCATTTTGAAGAGCTGACATCTGTTTTTCAATGTTTGGAATGTACTTGGAGTGCAGATGCTAAATGCAGAATGTCCAGTCATCAGTTTTTATGTCCTGCTTTGACGGAAGTACTGTGTTGTTACAGCCGCACTTAAACAGTTCTCACATACATGCTGCATATAAATCTACTACTATTTAATTTTGACCTTAAGGGAAGAGCATAATCGAAAAAAAATTTAATCTTCAGATTCCGTGGGACGCACTGGAAAGACATATTCTTCAGTCACGATTTAAAGATGATGCCTTTCGGAACGAATAATACATTTATTTTTCACGTTCTAACGAAACACTAAAACAACACAAACATTATACATAGATTTCAAAAATACAAAAAAATCGTTCTTTCTTTTTAGTTGCCATTCGGAAAGGGGAAAACTTTAAAAAAATACAAAAGGAAAAACCATGGATCACGGTTCGTTTTTCCCTTTTTCACAACTACCAAAAAATACCTATCTATCTAAAATACTTCCTTTTGTTCTCACTTTTGAAGGGGTCATACAACTATTAAATCAAAAATTTCGATTTCCAAAATAAGTAAATAAATAAATGAAAATATATGTGAAAAGGAACATTTCGAACATTTTCAAACGATTGTTGTTCAGTAACAATGTCTTTAACACCGCGTTTACACGAGTCAAGTAGACGATCAAGTCAAGTAACTCCGCGCATGCGTAGTTTTTCTTAGTTTACTTGACTCACCTACAGCTTGAATGCATGCGTTTACACGTAGTCAAGTTGCTAGTCAAGTAACTTGCCTTTAAACAAAAACTATTGTAGACTATTAACAGAATATTTTCGCGATTTCAAATTTTTGCGAAAATATTCTGTAATGATATATGGAAATTTTATACAGTTTCCAGAGTATCTAATTAATTCTATTTTTTTTAAATTAATTTGGTATTTATAGAATTTAAAATGCAATTTTCACATACTATTTTAGCTTTATTTGAATATTCATTCTTCTCTTGTAAAATTTATATTTTTTTATTAGGCAGATGTTCAGTTTAGCAGATGTAGATTTTAGCAGATGTTTCGTGCGTGGAATGTTTAGGAAAGAATATGGCAGATATCATTAAATTGATTGTTTAGAGAGGGTGAATTTTAAGATAGTAAAGTCAGTAACGCGTTTAGCAGGAAATAATTTTTCCGTTAAAGGGGAAATTTAATAAATAAGATGTAAAAGGGAAAATTTTCGGAGAAAGTTTACATGTTTTTTAGAATCTTTAGACACCCAAATAAACAAAATTCGACAAAATAAAAAAGCAATAATAATAAGCATGAAAAATATGCAATATAAAGCTATGTTTCAATCCGTGCTTCCATAAATTGCATACGCACATTAGAATCATTCTAATATTCCCTTCTTTAAAACTAAATTTTATGATAAATTATGTAAGAATCTCTGTGAATATTTATCAGTGTTTCTGTATTTTTTTTATTCTTCTTATTAACAGTTAAAAATAAGTAATATTTTATTTTATATTATTTTAAGCATTTGTTCAGCGGATAATGTGTCAGCGAAATTTTAAAAATAAGCACTTTACAAAAAAAATTATTTCTTCTAAATAAACAAAGTAAACTTAAGAAAATGTTTAACGTAGTATATAGATCAAATGTTGAAAATTTCAAGCAATTTAAGATAATAAAACAAAGTTTGGTAAGCCGAAAAGCAACAAAATTCTTCCATTTGTATCTCCTTAAAACTAATAACAATACTTAACATAATAAAAAAGTATTACATACACTTTTATTATAAGAATAAACTTTATTTGTGAAAGAGTTATTTTGTTTTGAGTTACCTTAATTATCAGTTGTAGGGTTATCTATAATTTCATCCATTAGTTGGAACAGTTTGAAAAGATGGAAAATTTATGTTCCATTCTTTACCTCTAGTTTAAATCCTATTTTTTTTCATTTTCTAATATCTTTCGCGTACTAAAACAAAAAATAAAGTCCATGTACTAAAAACAAGCGACTGCTACCAATAGCGAAATGATACAGAATTTACACATCAGTGGCGCCCTCTACCTTACTTGATTCATTTGAGTCAAGTTACTTGTCCACCGTGAAGAACTACTTGACTTGCCTCACTACTTGACTCAAGTAGCTACTTGACTTGACCAGAACCGTTTACACGAGTCAAGTAGTACTTTCAAGTCAACTTGACTGACCTACTTGAGCGTCTACTTGCCTCGTGTAAACGCGGTGTTACAGTTAGAGGAGAAGTACAAATTTCTTTGCTACTAGAACGCGGGGTAAATGGAAATTATTTTGTATTTTTTCTAAAGTTTTAAGTTTCTGTTTACCAAATTACCCTTCGACTTTACGCTTTAATTCTCGTGTGTAGAAATGTTTAAGATATTGTTTAATTGGAACTAAGAAAAGCGAGCGGAAAATTAAATCTTTACCTCAATAACTACAGTTTAGAAAGTTTCAGATGATATAATTAAGTCGCCCAAAATTTATGGCTAAAATGGAACTGTGTTGAAGCAACTGTACTAGATCATACGACTGTTATAACGGAAAAACCGACGAATTTCCACGAAATAAAAAAATGTATGTGAAAAGGAATTAATTTCTGAACATTTTAAAACAATCTGCGTAAAAAAAATTCCAAAATAAAACCGTGTCAGTTGTGGACGACTGTAAACAAATTTAAACTTGCAAAACTTTCACTTGATTTTTCTCAAATTGTGTTTTTTTTTCTTGTAATTATCTTAAAAAAGTTCTTCAAATCTTTAAATGAAATGTTTACAGGTTGTTCGCAATACAATTTTATCTCATCAAACTTAAATTTTCTTGTATATCTACCAAAATGTTTTTTATTTTTCAATGATAAATCTTTCAATTTTATGGAAAAATAATTCATTTTTTATTCTCAAATATTTTTGTGTCTTAAATTTAAGTTGAAAGTTATTTTGAGACAGTGTAGTCCATTTTAAAACAATAAATTTCTCTTAAACATAATTATATTTTTAATAATCTTGAGTGTTATATTATTTTTATTAACAACAGGGTGTCTCTTATTTTAAACTTTGTAACGAAAATATTTTTTATGTTTACACACACATCTCATTCATTTTTGAAAGATGATAATTTGTTCTAACTCTTAAAAAGTTAGGTTTGTAAAACTGGAAGTTTCCAAGGTGTTAGAAGTGGAAAATGATAATTATTTTACATTTTTATACGACTTTTAAGAGTAGTATCCAGCACCCGATTATCAAGATTTTAGACCCCGGGCAGAGAATATGTTTTGGGCCCTTGTAGATTATTATTACATTTTATTAATGTATAACTGAAAGATTTGCATCGATGTCTATGTACATAGTATTTACTAACATTACTAGGGTATAAACTATGATTCACTCGAAGGAAGTAAATGTTTTTCTACACCCCATGATATCTATTTTATACATCTTATGTAGCCTCCACACTATGGCCAGTTGTTCACCACTTCCTGATGGTGACCTCGAACGATGGTTCACGGGTCGCATCCATACGCTGGGCCACTGAATGAGCTGAGAGCACTGATTCGTCCATAGGGTCTACTGCGCACTTTAGTTGCGAATCTGGCTGCCTTTGATCTTTGGAGAAAAACCGCCTTCGAAACCATCGTCCGCCACGGCCATTTTATCTTCTGCCGCCATCGGCCACGATAAGCCAAAGCCCCTCCAGACGGTGGTGATGGCTTGCAGTGAACCATAGTGTGGAGGGCCTTTACAACAAATGCAACAAGCATTTTTTTATTCGACCATGGGTTGAAAAGATATACAATTATGCAGGTCATTTTCCAAACATTTTTCAAACGGAATCCACCAATCAGGAAGCTCAATTTTCGAATTTCGAACATTTTTTAGAAAAGTTCTCAAAATCTAGCCATCTGATTGATGGATTCCATTTGGTAAATGACCTGCATTCTTTCTTTTAATTTTAGGCCTCTCCATACTATGGTCCACTGCAAGCCATCACCACCGTCTGGAGGGGGTATGGTTTATCGTGGTCGATGGTAGCAGACGATAAAATAGCCTTGGCGAACGATGGCTTCCTAGGCGGTTTTTCTCCAAAGATCAAAGGCAGCAGATGCGCTACTAAAGTGAGCAGTAGATCCTATGGACGAATCCACGTCTTTGGCTCATTTAGTGGCCCAGCGTGTGGATGCAACCCGTGAACCATAGTTCGAGGTCACCATCAGGAAGTGGTGAACAATTGGCCATAGTGTGGAGGCTACATTAAATGCAAACCCATGACTGACAAATCAGTGTGTATTTATACTTGATGGTATTCTGTGAAATAATGAGAAACTTACAAAATTTTCTCACATTTGTATGTAGAATAAAAACATGAAATTTTTGATTCTACAAAATTTATTTGTTTCAAAATTACCTCTGAATATAAAAATTTTTATGGCCCTGAAATCAGTGGGTACTGGACACATACCCTGCTTACCCTGCCTATAATATGGCTCTGGTAGTATCACACCTTAATACCTAATAAAACATCAAATTTAACAGAATGTTCACCGACTTCAGTTCTTTTTAACAGTCTCCCGAAATAAACGCTAGAGTAAATGTTGATTTTCTGTCAGCTGAAATATTTTTTTTACTTTCCATGTCAAATTATATTTATTAAGGATAAAAGATGTCTCTAGGTAATTAATATCCACCAGGTTTAGATGAAACACTTTTAATTTTTCAAGAGCTCACACGAAAAAATATAAAATAATTATTTTATTTGGCTTCTCATACTTCGAAAACTATCAGTTTTACAAAAATAATTTTTTTTAACATGATTAGAACCAGTTATTATCTTTACACACATCTCTCATTCAATTTTGAAACATAAAAAAAAGTTTTGTAAAAAGTTTCAAATAAGCGACATTTTGTTGTTAACAAAAATGACTAAAAGAATAATTATGTTTATGACAAACTTATTCTTTTAAAACATACTACAACATCTCAAAACAAATTAGAACCTAAATATGTATATATTTAAGATACACACACACACACACACACACACACACATATATATATATATATATATATATATATATATATATATAATATTCGATAAAATTGAATTTTTTTCCTTAAAAATTAGATATTTAATATTGAAGTAAAAAGACATATTTTGGGAAATACACAAAAAAAAATTTAGGTGAGAAAATGTATAAAAATTTAGGTTAGAAAATGACATTGTGTACAACCTGTAAAAATGTCATGAAATAATCTTAAAAACTTTTTGAGATAACTTGTGCGCTACAGGAAAAAAAAAAAAAGCAAAATTCGAGTAAAATCAAGTGAAAGTTTTGCAAGTTGAAATTTGTTTACAGTCAACAGCTGTAAAGAGATTAAAAACTTGGTTAGGGCTCCTATGTTCGGTGCCGGATTTCTCAGGTTCGAATCCCACCGTCGCACGGATGTCCTCAGTCAGTCGGAATCGGCTTTGAGCAGTAGGTCCCTGTCCCATGAACCTCGTGTTGCAACGTAGCACTCCAAACCGAACCAAACTACATGTCCATTGCTTCTGGATTTTCCGTATGGATGTTCACTCGTACTTTTCTGTTTCAGTTTCGATCGAAACTACTCGTAGAATGCAGATTTAGTTTAGCTGAATGTTCATTTGTCGAATGTGATTTTGAAGGCCCCTCCACACTATAGTCCACTGCAAGCCATCACCACCGTCTGGAGGGGATATGGTTTATCGTGGTCGATGGTGGTTGATAATAGAATAGCCTTGGATGGCGATGGCTTCGGAGGCGATTTTTCTCCAAAGATCAAAGGCAGCCACATGCGCAACTAAAGTGCGCAGTAGACCCTACAGATGAATCCACGCACTCGGCTCATTTAGTGGCCCAGTGTGTGGATACAATCCGTGAACCATCGTTCAATGGTTCATCAGAAAGTGGTGAACAATTGGCCATAGTTTGATGGGTACATGGTAATGGATGCCAATGCACGCCCTTCTCTGCTCACCTGGTGAGTTCCTTTTATCATTCATATAGTATACAAATTAAAAAAAGAATAAAATCATCTCAATTTTAATAGAATTACATTTTTTTATGATAGAATTATAATTTTATAGTACAAATAAGACTATACATAAAATAAAACTATTCATTTGAAACTGAACAGAAAACCGAAAACTGTTATTTTTGGTGGAGCGAAAACCGGAAATCAACCGATATATATTTCTTTCGTTGAACCGAAAAGACAAAAAAATAGCTGTTCGAAGACATATCTTGAATCATTATAGGAATTTATTCTCGGGGTATGTTTTAAAATGTTCAGGAAAGGGAGAGAAATAATATGTATATTTTTACCCTAAAGAATCAAATTAAAAAAAAAAATCGCTCCTGTACAACCCTCATTCACCAAAAATAAATAAACAAATAAAAATAAAAAGTTCAACGTCTCTTTCAAGTGCTTAATTTATGAGTGAACAAAATCGGATTGAAAAGAAGGGTAGGACCACACCAGGGGCTCCCTTTGTCCAGGGGCTGAACGATGGCCGATTGGTTAGGGTGCTGGCCTTCGGATCCGGAGTTCGTGGGTTCGAATCCCACTGTGGCATGGATGTTCGTAGCCGTTCGGAATCGGCTTTAAGCAGTAGGTCCCGGCCTCGTTAGCCCTCGTGTTGCAAAAAGTAGACCGTAGCTCTCCAAACCAACCAACCAACCCTTTGTCCAGGGCAATAAACAGATTTCAAGTGTCCTGCGGAACACCTGCAGGCCATAAATTTTCCCCCCTCTTCATCACACGGTTTCGTAACCAGAAACTTCTCGAATACTCGCCTAAAACTGTTCATTTTAACACTCGAAGAAGCTTTGGTAGAGATTCGGTGCCTCTAGTTCCGAGATTTGTTTTTAGTTACCTTGAAATCTTCCAATTCTGTTTTTGTTTTAATCCTGGACATTTTTGAATATTTTAAAACAACACCTATTAACCCTTTGCCTGTGAATATATTGTAATAAAACAGGAAATAAAATACACACAATTTTCCTGAAAATTCGTGATTTGTAAGTTTTTTCCTGAAAAAAAAAAGTTGAAAAAATGGAAATTTTTCCCCCTCTTTAATTGGGTTTGTTATCATCAAAATGTTAGAAACAGGACATCAAACCGTCATTTTTTTTTGTTCCGAAATGGGATATTCTGATTAAAACAAAAAAAAAATCTGAAAACATAAGCTCTACTAATCTCCTATAAAAATAAAACTGTAAATGTTTGTTCGTCACCCCAAATCTCTGTCAATATTTTCCCGATTGGCTCGAAATGTTGGCCTACCATTGTACTAGAGTCCGGGTATGTTTTTATCCACACTGTTCATATATATACAGGCAGTACCGGTTATAGGGTGACCCGATTATAAGATCATACCGCTTATATGGTCAGTTCCCGTCTAACTTGATAGGGAACTTGTGTTAAAGCGCACCGCTTATACAGTCATTTTCTTTTTCTTGTTACCCAACAAGAAAAAGAAAATTTAAAATTGAACTCGTTGAAAACATGAATTTAACAGAGGGTTAAATTCATGTTTTCAACGAGTTTCCGTTTTTTTTTTTCTTTTCGTTTTTTTTTTTTTTTTTTTTTTTTTTTAAAGAAGATACTGCAAAAACGGAGATGACCTGAATTCAAGCCTTTATTTCCCTCCCTTTTCCCCTTTCTTGTTTGTGTAGCCATCACCTCTCTCAGTTCAGACAAGAGGTGGACATTTGTCTGTTTATGGGTCGAAGTGATCTCTCCCTGCTCAAGTTGAAATGGAGACGAAACAAGGAATGGAAAATTTTGTTGCATTTGGATCATACGTCAGGAATAAGAACGTCCATTTTTTAATGATGGCTTCGAAAAGAAGGAATTTAGGAATTTATCATTTGCTGCCAAAAGTGAATGGATTGAAAATTAAAAAAAATTTAATCTTTCAAAGGTTGCTTTCGCCAAATCAAATTCGATTCCCCGGACGACATTAAACAACATTTGAGCTGCGAAACTTGGTTCCTCGAGTGTTGAAATCGGTGATCAGCGCTTGTCACCTTATGGGAATGTGGATAAGGCTCTCCTGTTATGGATTTAAAATGCACGGTATGTGCACAATAGGGTTGTATTGTTCCGCATATAGGGTGTGATTTTTCTGGACCGCTGAGCTGACCCTATAACCGATACAGACTGTAGTTTAAAATCTCTGTGTCAAGATTTTTTCGGGTTCTTCTTCAGTTTTTGAAAAATTGCAGAAAATGGTAGAACATTTCTGCAGGTTCGAAAACTTAATAGGTCGAAGTTCGTTTTCAGTGCTATAGAACGACATCGGTTACGGGGGTGCAGGTGTCCCCTAAGGAGGTGGGGGGAAAGTCGGCACTCTGCCACTTCCGATCAAAAATCTTCCATTTTCGGAATTCGAAAAGGGAAAATATAAATAAGTTAGAAGACTAGACGAGTGCTCGGGGTCCATGTATGGGAAGTATACTAGGGTCCCCGGCCGGTTTTGGACTTCTCCACCCTTTTGCTCGAACGTGGGACTAGTCCGAAGACGAAACAGAATAAATCGGGCCGTAGAATGCCTAAAAATCAAAATTTCGCTTAAAGTGATATATCGTAGAATTTTTTTTTAAATAGATCTGTCGAAAAATACACATATCGTAATAATCGGACAATAATTTTGCAAAACGATTTTTTTTTTAGCCTTTCTTAAATAAATAAATAAATAAATAAATATAAAAAAAGGGAAAATTTTGACCGTATTGTTTTTTGAAAGAGTCCAAAAGGGGTTTTCGAAGAGAAAAATAACTATTAGAAATTTCGAAAATCTGTAAAATAGGGGAGAGGAGGAGGGGGCGGCGTGATTGCGACCCAGGTGACGAACGACGGACACTTCAGTCCACCCAGACGGCGAGTGAAAACGATTTTTTTTCTGCTGACAAAAATAAAAATATTTCGATTTTTATAATAAATTCCCACGTCCTAAAACCTATATAAATAAAAATGTAACTCCCGAATCTCTGAAAATATTGCCCCAGTTGGCTCGAAATTTTGGCATGAAGTTGCACTAGAGTCTGGGTATGTTTTCATCCCCACCATTTATATATAAAGACCCCTTCACACTATGGTCCACTGCAAGCCATTACCAAAGTCTGGAGAGGGGTTGTCATATCGTGGTCGATGGAGGCAGAAGAAAAAATGGCCGTGGCTGGCAATGGCTTCGGAGGCGGTTTTTCTCCTGTAGCCTCCACACTATGGCCAGTTGTTCACCACTTCCTGGTGGTGACCTCGAACGATGGTTCACGGGTCACATCCACACGCTGGGCCACTTTAGGAGCTGAGCTCATTGATTCGTTCATAGGGTCTACTGCGCACTTAAGTTGCGCATCTGGCTGCCTTTGATCTTTGGATTAAAACCGCTTCCGAAGCCATCGTCCGCCAAGGCTATTTTATCGTCTGCCGCCATCGGCCACGATAAGCCAAAGCCCCTCCAGACGGTGGTGATGGCTTGTAGTGGACCATAGTGTGGAGGCGCCTTCCAAAGATCAAAGGCAGCCAGATGCGCAACTAAAGTGCGCAGTAGACCCTATGGACGAATCAATGCGCTCGGCTCATTGAGTGGCCCAGCGTGTGGATGCAATCCTTGGACCATCGATCAAGGTCACCATCAGGAAGTGGTGAACGATTGGCCACAGTGTAGAGGCTACACAAATGAGGGAATTCCAAATATTTATTTGCACTCGTAGTTTGGAAAGGAAGGGTTGCATAAAAAAAGGAATGTGAGAAATAAGAAAACTTTAAAAATGCATGTTTGTAAAGAGAAAATTTTGGATGAGAGTAGAAAGTGAAAAAAAAAAGTGCAGAAGAAACCGACTTCGGTTAACGGAGAATGTCGGTCCATCGAGGTACGGACAATCGAGGTTCAACTGTATTTCACTCAGAGAATTTGCACCTTGCATCCAAGAGTCGTCGTGAGATAATAGAAGTAAAATATCTCAGGAAGAAATAAGATTTATTGAATTTCATCAAAACTGAAGTTTCAAATTTTTTGATGCAAGGAGAGTTCCACGTTCTAAAAAGGGAGTAAAAAATCTCTCACACCTGCCTTTTTTAATGCTGTTGATAACCGCGCATGACTCATTTTCGTGTGACTGGTGAGCGATGAAAACCGTTTGAGAATGAGAAGAATTTAGAAAATAAAAAGAGTTGTACTAACCCTGTACAACTTTTATATGTCCTCTGTATTGTTGTAGAGGTGTTTAATGCCCTGTGTTGGGCAACAGACCCGACGGAGTCTCCTAATCTCTAATATCTAATGTTGCCAATTAAAATACGTACTGATTATACAGTGGACTCCGCTTAATGGGATCGTGGTTCATGTTATCCATCGCTTAATGTTATCGAAATCACTGGGTCCCGATTTTCTCTATTCATTTCTATGTTAAAATGATCGCTTTATGGGATCATTACATCCGTTAATGGGATCTGTTTCCGAACCTCATTTAAACTGGAAAAGGAATATTCACAATCTATTCAGAAAGTACCCATTCTTTTCGAATTTCCGATAATTCCCCACTTCCACCCGAGGAAAAGGAGAACGAACAAAGGAGTGGGAAATGACAGGTTCCTGGAATTTTTCAGAAATACGCATACCCTGCTGGTGGTCAATGGTCGTCAAATAAGCAGAAGGCAACACATTATTATCGGAACCGAGAAGGAGCTTATTCCCATTCTATGCCTTGCTCGCTTACGTGCAGCTTGTCGATAGGGAAGCCAGAAAGCGAAAGGATTGAATGTCAAAACAAAAGATCGAAATTTTAAATCGAATCATTTATCGATGAGCTTCTTAGAAAAAATGGTAGGCAGTCCACAATGGATCAATTTTTTTAAATTATGTATTCAATTCTTATTTTTCAAAAAATAATATATGTAAGGAAAATTCTCAGGGGTTTTCAAAACTTAAATCAAGGGTAAAAATTCCCGCGTTATTTTTCATTCCCCTTTTTAACCCCTAACCTAAATTGACCACTGGGGCTACAGGTTACGCCCTCAGAGAAGAGGCCTGGCCAATTATAAACCTACATGGCCCTAGCGGACAATTTAGGAAATTTCTAAATAAAAAGGAGATACACGCTAGCGGAGACAGATTTTTCTAGAGATATTTTCCCACAGATGTTGACCCAGGTGTTACTTGTCTTGTACATAGAACTTCATGCTAGCTGACCATTCAGTTTGTCCCTATGATGAAGTGGGAACCCGTCCTTCAAAGTTATCCTAATAAAGGTCTTTAGCTGAAACGGTGTCATTTTTATGGCCATGACTGCAACCCCCCATCGAGAAGTCAGTCTCATTACATATATACAGTACATAAATATAAGGTGTGTTTTTTTCATTTTGTTTTGAAATTTAGTAAATGAGAATTAAAATGGGGAGGGGGTAGATGTATCTCATTTTGCATATCGTTTATTGTTATCAATCGGTTATTGTTGTCAAAATCGGGGTGTCCCAAACTGAACACATTAAGCAGAGTCCGCTGTAATATTAAAAAAATGACACATGTAGATGGCACCTTTGCTTTTTTTAAAGGCGCCTCCACACTATGGTCCACCGCAAGCCATTACCACCGTCTGGAGGGGGTTTGGCTTATCGTCGCCGATGGAGGCAGACGATAAAATAGCCTTGGCGGACGATGGCTTCGGAGGCGGTTTTTCTCCTGTAGCCTCCACACTATGGCCAGTTGTTCACCATTTACTGATGGTAACCTCGAACGATGGTTCACGGGTCGCATCCACACGCTAGGCCACTAAATGAGCTGAACGCATTCATTCGTTCATAGTGTCTACTGCGCACTTTAGTTGCGCATCTGGCTGCCTTTGATCTTTAGAGAAAAACCGCCTCCAAAGCCATCGTCCGCTAAGGCTATTTTATCATCTGGCGCCATCGGCCACGATAAGCCAAACCCCCTCCAGACGGTGGTAATGGCTTGCGGTGGACCATAGTGTGGAGGCGCCTTCCAAAGATCAAAGGCAGCCAGATATGCAACGAAAGTGCGCAGTAGACCCCATGGGCGAATCAATGCTCTCAGCTCATTCAGTGGCCCAGCGTGTGGATGCGACCCATGAACCATCGTTCTAGGTCACCATCAGGAAGTGGTGAACAACTGGCCATAGTGTGGAGGCTACATAAGAATAAAACTATTCGTTCATTTGTTTGATGAATGTGCTTTTTTGTATTTGTTTTGGAATATTTAAAATACATTGTTTTGTTCTTCAGTGCTCGAGTAAAAATTATTAAATGAAAAAGTAACGTATGTACCCCATATGTATGACTTTCTTTGGATATTTAACTGATAAATATTTGCTATAACAAGATTTTTCTGTATGTTGCTAATTGGCAACAACGGGCAAAAGTTCCATTAAGAATAAGCAGTGTCAGTTTTATTTTCTTCTCTATTCAATAGTAGTAGTTTATGTGTGACAGCAGTTTATAATTGTCGATTATTATTTTAAATGTGTCTACAGTCAAATTTATGACATATTCAACATTTGTGACAAAGGTCGAACGATGGCCGAATGGTTAGGGTGCTGGCCTTCGGAACCGGAGTTCGTGGGATGGATTCCCACTATGGCATGGGTGTTCGTAGCCGTTCGGAATCGGCTTTAAGCAGCAGGTTCCGGTCTCATTAGCCCTTGTGTTGCAAAAAGTAAACCGTAGCACTCAAAAACCAAAAACATTTGTGACAAAGACTTTAGTGGATAATTTATACTTAAGTATCCTAAAGTAAAATAATTATTTTCAATTCCGCAATATTTTTGTAATGTTTGGGAATAAAATTTGTATTTGTAAAAAAAATTAATTGCATTTAAAAATATCTTGTGGAAATTCCTTATCATAATTATTAAAATTCATTCGTGTCTGATATTCTTTAAAATTTTTTAAGAAAAATTAATTTTCCTGAATTACAGTTCTGTTGTCGATTGGCAACAAACCGTTTTGGAAACCGTAAACTATATTTAAAACAAAGCATTATTTATTTAAAAGTATTTTGCCAATTGTTTTGCAAGAAATAAAAGCCCCGAAATTTTTTAAATTAGTTTTTTTTAAAAAAATCGGGTATTTATGGGCACCACGAATCTGAACGTACTCATCATCAAAATCGAAACAAAACGCGATGAAAAGAACCGAATCTGTAGAGTCAGGACGAAAAAAAAAATTTCGGTGTCTAAGAATGTTTCCAGTAACCCACACATGTTCGGTTTGGGCCCACTTCAGAAGTCGCCCATTTTCATTTTAGACGTGAATCTAGTTAACCCTCTCGCTGCGCAACCCGCGATTTCCGCGGGCATGCATTTTTAGCCGTCTATTTAACTGTGAAACCCGCTCTTTCCCCGTTTATTTTTTTCAGTTTGGTTTTACTGTGATTTTTAATTGTTTATTTAGCTGTAAACCAGCAGATGGCTTTAATTGTCCACATTTCTGTGAAATATAGGAGAATTTTTTGTAGCATTTTGAGAGCGCCTTTTATAGCTGAAACATGTCTGGCAGGAACCCTAATAAAATTAGCCCCCCTCCATGGTTTTGGGGCACCTCTGGGGGCGATTTTGGGGCACTTCCTGCGTTGATCAAACGCCAAAAATGGTTAATCCAATCTGATCTAACGATGCTCTTTCGAATGACATTAAAATTGTTCCGAAATTCCGACATGGGGGGGCTAACTTTATGGTTTTGGGGCACCTTTTGGGGCGATTTTGGGGCACTTCCGGTGTTGATCAAACGCCAAAAATGGTTGATCCAATCTGATCTAACGATTCTCTTTCGAATGACATAAAAATTGTTTCGAAATTCTGACATGGGGGGGCTAACTTTATGGTTTTGGGGCACCTTTGGGGGCGATTTTGGGGCACTTACGGTGTTGATCAAACGCCAAAAGTGGTTTATCCAATCTGATCTAACGATTCTCTTTCGAATGACATAAAAATTGTCTCGAAATTCCGACATGGGGGGGCTAACTTTATGGTTTTGGGGCACCTTTGGGCGCGATTTTGGGGAACTTCCGGTGTTGATCAAACGCCAAAAAGATTGATCAAATCTGATCTAACGATGCTCTTTCGAATGATGTATCGTTCATGTTTATACGATAATTTTAAAAAATCCATAAAGTTAGCCCCCCCTACAGTTTTTTAAACATATCTTTTTTTATTAATTGATCAAATTATGAAATATGTAGATTAAATCTGATCTAACGATGATCAAACGAATGGCATATTTCGGAATGTCAATTTCCGTCATGGGGGGGGCTAACTTTATTAGGGTGATGTTATGTTGTAAATAATAGTAAGAGACCAACAGTACATGAGAGTAACAGGCGCATGAGACTAACTGCTCGACACTTTGCTAGCCATATACACCCAATTACCATCAAGAAAGAGCCTCGTAGATAGTGCGTTGTCTGTTGTTAAAAAAACTAAAGGTGGAACAAAAACTTCGAAAATAAAAGCGAATTTGGTGCAAGCATTGCGAGGTAGGACTTTGCCTCGAGCCTTGTTTCGAAATTTAACATACAAGACTTCATTTCTAATAAATGTTTTGTAAGTCTTTTGCATTTTTTAATTAGTATATACGTTTTGCTTTTGTATTTTATAAAATAAATGATAATTTAACCAAGATTAATTTTCAAAATTTAGCTTTTATATCATTATTCTGAACACCCTATTTTTTAGGTCCTAATTCTATATAAAAAAAAACTCTTTTACAAAAAATTTTTGTATATTTTAACTCTAAAATGTATATAGATTTGAAGTATGTAATAAAAAAACGCAATTTTTAAACCTATTTTGATAAAAAAAAAATACGCAGCGAGAGGGCTAAAAGGTTAAAAATTCTTTCTGTTCTGTTGGGATAAAACATATCCAGCTGCGGAATTTTTTTGTTTCCGGTATTGGCCGCGCCTCTCGCCGTTGTTTGGGGTGGAAAAAAGCTGATATATGGGATTCTTCGTCAAATGTAGAGGCAGATAAGGAGAGATTTATGCAGCTGCAATTCATCGAAAGCGGCGTACTTAAAACCATGGCTTCTTGTTTACATGATTCTTTGGACAGTATCGATGACACTTCAGTTTCTAATGACGAAAAAGAACAGATTGAGAATGGAATAAACATGAAAGGGGACAGATACTCAGTAGGATGATTCTGGAAATCAGACCTGGGTCGCAATATATTTTGAACAGTAAGAACTAATTCTGCAAGATTTAATTCATCGAGATTTAATTCTAAATTATTCCCAAGAATCCATTAATTCGTTTTGTATTAACATTGGATGAAATTATACCATGATAGCCAAAGAAGCTTTAAAAATGTTATGACTGCTTTCTACACCTTATTTAGGGTAATTCGAGTTTTCAGTAGGAGCGAACATAAAAAAGAAAATAACAGTGGCGTGCGGTTCATATGTGCAGGGTGTGCACTGCACACCCTGTTAAAATTATGATTGACAATAATTTTCTGCACCTGTCTACCTATCTTTATATGGTATATAACAAATATTATTTATAATGTATTCAAATATTATGTTGTTTTGCTTGCTTGTATTCCCGCAGTGCGTGCAGTACTAGATGCTGCACCACCGTAATAAAGTTAGCCCCCCCATGACGGAAACTGAAATTCCGAAATATGCCATTCGTTTGATCATCGTTAGATCAGATTTGATCAACATATTTCATCGTTTGATCAATTAATAAAAAAAAGATATTTTAAAAAAACTGTAGGGGGGGCTAACTTTATGGATTTTTTAAAATTATCGTATGAACATGAACGATACATCATTCGAAAGAGCATCGTTAGATCAGATTTGATCAACCATTTTTGGCGTTTGATCAACATCGGAAGTGCCCCAAAATCGCGCCCAAAGGTGCCCCAAAACCATAAAGTTAGCCCCCCCATGTCGAAATTTCGAGACAATTTTGATGTCATTCGAAAGAGAATCGTTAGATCAGATTTGATCAACCATTTTTGGCGTTTGATCAACACCGGAAGTGCCCCAAAATCGCCCCAAAGGTGCCCCAAAACCATAAAGTTAGCCCCCCCATCTCGGAATTTCGGGACAATTTTAATGTCATTCGAAAGAGCATCGTTAGATCAGATTGGATTAACCATTTTTGGCGTTTGATCAACACCGGAAGTACTCTAAAGATGCCCGAATACCATAAGATTCCTCCCACTTTAGATATCCGAATAGGAATAATAGAAAATGGTTGGAATATTTAAAATTAATAATTTTTAGATATCCGAATTAAAATAATTATGAAGTGTAAAACTTCTGAATATACTGGTATCTAAATGTTAATTCTTCATTTCTGAAATATACAATGATATTAAACTCATTTGAAAATGGATGACAACATTTGTATTTCAAGGATGTTTATATGAAGAAAATAAACAAGACAAATTTTTTGAATGGTTATGTCATATTATGTATTCATTGAAATAAGTTATGTCTATATCTTTTGAAGAATCAGTTTGTATAGATTTGTAAATGTTATGTTCTCAAAATTTTGGAATAAATGAAAAGGTACATGTTAAGCATCCCTCATAGATAGTTATAAAATATTTTTACTTAATTTAGATTCTATTTAGCTAAATTCCTCTGATCGTATGGGGAAGTTTGTTGGATACTACTAAAAGATATTTTAGTTCTCTTTGTTCCATGGACATCAGATTCTACAAAATTAAACAACAGCCGTTTAAAAAAATTTTAAAAATATTTGAAAAGAGAAACCAAATAGAAATGTTTCATCGTCGATGAATGTATTAAAACTGGCTTTTGTTTAGGTTTTTCTATTAATAAATTTATGTTAATACTATAAGATTTCATAAACTGGATTATGTAAACTCCTAAATTATTGTTATAATTTAAAAATAAAAATTGGGTATCAATTAGTGCTTCTTTCAAATTGTTATAACTATTAAGATTAACTATTATGTTTTAAAATTGTCATTGTGTTATAAACACATAGACCAGTTTTCAGAAGCGTGCAGTTATGTAAAACTCTTTTGTGTACCTTAAGTTATTTTAAAGATAAAGTACATCAAAATATTGAGCATTCGTCCTTTGTGAAAGGTATTTTGATTCAAAACCTTCAAATGTCTAAAAGGGCAGAGTTTAATTTTGAATCAAAATATTTTAGGTATCATTATTTATGTACAAACTAAAACATACATTAAGTTAAAATGGGTTACTATACAGCAATAGTTTATTCTTTATTTTTGCTCATTTCATATAGAATGACCCAGTTGTAAAATGTAAGATACAAACATAGAGAACATTATTACATATACAGAATTTAAACATAAAAAAATATTTCGTTTGTAACATTTAGATAAGTTACGATAAATCAATGTCTAAATATAAAATCCTATTTTTCGATCATGATTTAAATTTAATCTCCACCTCCTGTTTTGGAGGTCGCCATCAAAATACAACTAGGGGACACACGTATTTGATGGTCAGCAAGACCCTACTTATCTCAGTTCCTTCATCACATGACACTCATTAAGAAAGAATGCCGTGAGAAAACTGAGCTGGACTAACCACTCCCCCTCTAAAAAATGAGGTGTAGGGAGTGCTTGTTTTTCCCTGAGTTCCCCTAAAACCACTTGCATCAAACAGACAGGCCGCAATTTTTATGACTGGACATTTTAGTCCTTCCTCCAACCCCCGCTGACCTCCAAAACAGGTCATATTGCATGGAGTAAAGCGTAGAACCAACACAAAAGGGACACAAAATAATCTTAGTAAACACAAAAATACAGCAATTTTCAGATAAAAAATAGAAATAAAAAATTTTCCGTAACATCTTAAATGATTCTGTATTATATAGTACATTCAGATGCCCAGCAATACGCATTAAACATAAATATTTTTACTAATTTTAACATAACTAAGAATATGATATAACTAAGAATATAAATGCTCGATGATCACAGTATTTTGCTAAGTCGAGATCTATCGATTCCAAAAAGTTACAAATTCGTATCAGTAGCGGTATTCGAACCCGGGACTTCGGTACTGAAAGCCGTACCAATTCAGCCATCGTCCGTTTCTAAAAAGAACTAGAGAAAATATTTAATAAAAGATCTCTTTGGACTGGTATCATTGCCTGGACTGAAGTCAATTTAAAGAATTGGACAATAGAGCAGAGATAAAAGGGTTTATCCACGTCAACAGCAAGAATAAACCTTCAAGCAAAAGTAATTTCTCAAAAGAATGAGAACTAAAACTTTGTTGCGGGAACAACTATCCTAGAACTTTAATTTTCTTTTAGTTAATTATCGCGAGTGGCGCGTATATGCCAGAGCGGTTTATCCACCAGGAATTTCGGTTCTAAGCAGTACATATTCAGTATAAATATTTTTTACAAACTTTATAATGATAAATACAATATTTCATTAGATTAACAAGATACTTTAAGGAAAGCTAAAAAGAAAAAAAAGGTGGAAAGTTTGAAAATCTCTTAAAATATCAAATGTAGGTCTTAATATAATACACCTAGACAGCAATACAACAATAAGTGAACAAATGTTTTCCTAATATTAACATAATTAATAATATGATATTAGATTAGATTTGCAAAAACGAAAACTAAAAAAAGGAAAGAAGTGAGACGTTTCAAAAACTTTTAGAAAATATTTTTTTATTAATAACAGCCTAATGAAAAGTATCATATTTCAATAACATCAGCTATCTTTCTGTCTCCATGTAGTTATTTTTCTAGTCTTGAAAAACTATATATTAGCGATACAATAGCATTTTGTGCTAGTTTTTTTGCAGATTTCATTTCCTTTTGTATAGAATCAATGCCGTAGTAATTTTTTACAGTTTCTCAATAAATGAATCTCAATAAAATGAATGAATGTTATCATATAGACCGTTAGGTTTCACTTTTATTGCACCCGAGCTGAATAAATAGAACACAACACCTTAAATACTTGCTCAAATTCTGTATATCAATTTTATTTTCGAATGACCACAAAATTGCTCCCAAATTCCGACATGAGGGAAGAGGTAAGATGTGTTGTTCGCGGGTACATGTGGACTCACCTCTGATAAACAAATCCCGAAACTTTTTAATTAAATCCAATCTAACGAAGCTTTTTCGAATGACAAATAAATTAAACAGAAATTTTTTCCTGTGAGGAAGGGGGGGGAATTATGGTTATAGACTTCCTTTTGGGATGATTTGGAGCAACTTTTAGTGCTGATCAAATTTTAAAAATGATTGATCAAAACTGATTCAACGACGCTCTATCGCAAGTCTTATCGTTTACATCTATGCAATCATTTTAGAAAATCTATAAAATTAGCCACCCCCGTACCCGTTTTCTTAAATATATTTTTTGAACAATTGATCAAACGACGAAATATGTTGATCAAGTGTGATTTATTGATGATCTAATAAATGACATACATCGAAAAGACAGTTTCCGTTAAGGGGTGGGGTAGAGGTATCTAACAAAATTGCAACTGGTCTCTGATAAATGGCAGTTCTTGAGCTATATTCATTATTGAACTAATTAATACGTATATTTCATTGTTGAATATAATTCTAATCATTGTTGATTTAATATTGTATAAATATTTATATTAATAAAAACATACTTTGGCGACTGTGTAACTGGCCACTTTATAAGACATTGGAAGATTTTATGTCACATTCAAATAAAATAAGCCTAAATGTAGACTATTAAGTACATAATTTAACAGGAATACAAGAAAATCGTTAGGTGGCCATACCATATATTGTTTACAACATTTAGTTTAATTCATTTCAAATTATGAACCAAATTAGAAGAAGATAAATTATTTTAACTAGAATACATAATGCAGCAAACAATTATTAAGGGCAAATTATTTAATACTGCTATAAAATATCTGTTAAAATGTAAACTTTTTTCTTTTTTCTCTAATAATATATTCTGATATATTTCACGAGTTTATTAATATGAATATTTAGCTTGCAAATATTTCTAAACAGTTTTTATTTGAGTAATTTAATATTTCTTTAATATCATTCAAAGAAAAGTCTAATTTGTCAAATTGAAAATCAGTTGAGTTTTTGAAAAAAATTGACCATTCAAATAATTTCAGGTGTAAGAATTAATTTCTTTCTTTACAGCCATTTCTTTTTCAGAAACACCCAGAAAATGCCATCTCAGCTGTCTAGAGATTTTACAAAACAACAATGTACTAATGAACTACAAAGAAAACATGCAGATGTCCATTTACTCATCGCGAATTTTTCACACTCCGATAAGTATAGCACAACTAGGCTACTTCCAAGACTAGTCGAATTACAGGGCCATTTTCGACAGGGCGAAAGGGGAAGAGAAGGTTTGGAAATTTATTACTCTGCAGTGAATAGGGGTCAGAGGTTTACAGTATTTCAACATGACAACGGAGAAACTTTAAATCATCAACTTTTATCCATACATGGAACACAGATATCGAATAAGTAAAGCAGATACCCTCATCAAAAATAAGAAGAAAAGCAGGGATAGTTAAATTACAAAATATCCTTTAATCATAAG
Source organism: Pardosa pseudoannulata (assembly GCA_032207245.1). NCBI lineage: Eukaryota > Metazoa > Arthropoda > Arachnida > Araneae > Lycosidae > Pardosa > Pardosa pseudoannulata. Next base: position 198,494,251 of record CM063498.1, read on the forward strand.
AGGATACAATAGTTTTTGAAATTTCTGATTGGTAAAATTAACATTGCTGTAAAACATTGGATAAATTCAAATGTCCTCTTTAAGTAAAAATGTTTTAAAATCCAGCAGAAAAAATTCGGAAAAATTAGGCAATTAAGGTTTCGACAAACTGCCGTCCAGTAAATTTCATACTCCTTTTTAAACCTAATTTTAAAAAAGGTAGAATTAAAATGAAAAAATATTAGGAAGGAGGAACCGATTTCTTTCTTATTAATATGGAAATTTAATATGGGGAAACTGTATGGTTTTAAGGTACATTTCGGGGGGCACTTCCCGTGTTGATCAAACGCCAGAAACAATTAATCAGATCAGATCTAAAAGTCCTCTTTCGAATGACATAAAAATTGTCTCGAAATTCCGACATGGGGTGGGGGCTAACTTTATGGTTTTGGGGCGATTTTGGGGCACTTCCGGTGTTGATCAAACGCCAAAAATGGTTGATCCAATTTGATCTAACGATTCTCTTTCGAATGACATCAAAATTGTCTCGAAATTCCGACTTGGGGGGGAGGACTAACTTTATGGTTTTGGGACACCTTTGGGGTGATTTGGGGGCACTTCCGGTGTTGATCAAACGCCAAAAATGGTTGATCCAATCTGATCTAACGATTCTCTTTCGAATGACATAAAAATTGTCTCGAAATTCCGACATGGGGGGGCTAACTTTATGGTTTTGGGGCACCTTTGGGGGCGATTTGGGGGCACTTCGGATGTTGATCAAACGCCAAAAATGGTTGATCAAATCTGATCTAACGATGCTCTTTAGAATGATGTATCGTTCATGTTCATACGATAATTTTAAAAAATCCATAAAGTTAGCCCCCCCTTTAGTTTTTTTAAAATATCTTTTTTTTATTAATTGATCAAACGATGAAATATGTTGATCAAATCTGATCTAACGATGATCAAACGAATGGCATATTTTGGAATGTCAGTTTCCGTCATGGGGGGGCTAACTTTATTACGGTCTTACGATTCCTGGTTTTCCTGAAATCATTATCAGGAAGCTCAGTAATAATTTCATTGTTAATATTATTAAAGTTGTCATAAAATTTAATGGAAATATTACGGCAAATATCTTTAAAAGTTAAGATGCCGTATGATCTCATTACATAAATTACGCGGGGTTAATTTACAAAAAAAAAAAAAAAGTAAATATGATTACATCTTTTTAATAGAAGAACGTATTGAACAGTGTGAAGGTAAAGAATGAACTTATATATTTTTTTAGCTTTCGTAGTTGAAAATTCGTGTATGACGTCTACAAAATTTATCTTATTTGTAATTTCTTGTTCTACGGATATTGCTAGATTTTGCAGTCTTAAATCGCTCTTTGTAGAACGAAAATATAAGTTTATCAACTTCAATTTAGAGAAGTTCCGTTTGCAACGTCAATTGTTTATAAAGCTCTTAGTAAAATTACTGTGTTTGGTACGGAATTTTCCAACCTCAAGTATTGAATAAATTTTAGTGAATCGAGTGCTTTTGACCCAGCTTTTCCAAAGTTTTGACTTTTCTTCTAGTGCAGATAGTCATAAACACCTGGATCCCTTTTCTTTTAATATGAAATTGTTTATTTATCAGTGTCAATAAAATCAGTTATTTGACATTCAAATTCTTTATTTAATAGGTTACATAGTGTTATAGTTTTATCCAGACTCAAAAATATTTCTATTTTGTATTTCTTGTTTAAAGGAAGCCCAGCGTCTCGTGAATTTTCTCTACTCATAATGTTTCTCCATCCTTATACTTCCTTACTCGATTTTCTATTGATATCTCCAATTCTTCCCAAATATTTTGACTGCTATAATAGCGTTCTGTACTGATGCATCTCTCTGTACCATAAAATGGGTTTGCAAAGAATTAGTTTTATATCGCCTTCATAACCATTTCTTTTGTTTGCAAGTATATTTACACGTCATTAAGTTCTAAAAAGACTCATTTCCATTAATTGAGACAGCATAGAAAAGGGAAAGATTGCATTGAATTGAGTAATATTCCAGCTTCTGATCTCGTTTTACTATTTTCTTCTTCAGATGCATTTTTTCCCCAAAAAAATGTAATTTAAAAAAAAAAAATGCTCTAGCGCAGGGGTCGGCAACCTATTTGTCCTTAAGGGCGCAATACTAAATTTGAAAATCACCGAGGGCGCATATTTTACAGATAATCAACAGGTATAAATAAGCATTAAAAAAAAAAGATTTTTTATAACTTTTTTTTGTTGGTGTCATACCTAATGATACATATAATTCAGTGTGAAACTTGAGAGTCTTGCAACGTGTTTATAGCTGAAACTATTTCTTTTTTATTTTTAAATTCTTCAAAAAGTGAATCAGCAGCTTCTAACATGGCTTCTTTCACTAATTCTCCATCTGTAAATGGTTTTTTATTCTTAGCTAGCAAATACGATATTTTATATGACGCGATAGTTGCTGCTTTATGTTGTTGCAGTGGTTTAGTAAAAAAAACTTTGCTGGTTAGTTATTGAACATTTTAAAGAAATAATTTTTTTCTTCTAATTTCAGAGTTCATTGGATAGTTACTATCAAAATTAGTATAAAGGGTCTTAAAATGTCGTTCAATATTACTTTTCTTGGGAATCGCAACACTATTATTACACAACAAACAAATACACCTCCCTTTGTAATCACCCAAACAATATAGATGTTCTCATTCATCGTTAAAATAATATGTTCTTTTTCTTTTATATTTATCCATGAAGGATTTTGAAGGAATTATTTCGGATTACTTGGTAGTTTTAAATGCACGGTCTACGCGTGGTCTATTCGAAATACGATCACACACTAACAAAAATATACGTGCGTGTTATTAGATAAGCTCAAGGTTAGCAAACTGTTAATCTATGCACAATCCTAAACTCAACTGACTACTTGCTGTATATCGCCGTTTGACAAGAGTAAGTAAATCGCTCTGGCTATCATACATTTATATTAGTCCAGCGAGAGCGCATTAAAAATCGATCGGGGGCGCCATGGCGCCCGCGGGCCCGCGGCCGTTGCCTACCCCTGCTCTAGCGCTCCAGTGAGTTTCTACACTATGTTTGACTCCTTGACCAGTTATAGTAAAACATACTCATCGATGAGTGCAGGGCCCGATTTACAGAAATGGGGGCCCAAGGCAAACCCATTCATTCGGGGCTCCCCTCCTTCTTCTGTACACAGGTGGTGGCTATGGGGTGATTGTTGATGCTGAAACTATGGCCCGCAGTCTTTAAAGTTGACTCACCAATGTTCAAATTCAATGTCCCATCCAGAAACAATTGAATAACTTCAGCAGTACACCTGTTCTGCACGGGAAGCCATCCCGCATGAGACATTTACACGGGTTTCTGATCATTTCGTTCTAAAAATACGCCCTGTTATGGCTGCGCATGGTGGATATCTGGAAAATATCGTAGTTTAGATTTTCCCCCAGACTGCAGCGTCATCTGTTGTGGAACATTAAAACTCATTTTGAAAGATTGACTGCCAGTAAATTGACTATTGTCCCAAGCCTATTTTGATGTAGCTAAGAAGACTTTGAATTATCTTTCTAAATGAATTCAGTGTGATTCTAAACTGCATTCACAATATCGAGAGACTTTAGGGGAGTATGAAGATAAACAAATTATTGAGCGTGTACCTGATAATTCTCAGCCAAAAAACAAATCATTTTTTTTACCTGCTTCATACAGTACTTTACAATTTTAAAAATGAAAAATTTACTGATTCCGTCATATGACGGGATATATGCTAGTATATATATAATTTGCGAATTCTTCTAGGAAGAGGCATCAATAAAACTACTTTAGTCAACAACAGCTAAATGATTAAGGCGCTGATCTTGAGTTCGCACCCCACTGTGGTATGGATTTTTGTAGCCATTAGAAACGGACTTCAAGCAGTAGTCAATGGTCTTAAGTTGCATAAAAGTTGACCGTAGAGAATCAAACCAAAAATATTTTTAACGTAAATCCACTTTGATTTCCTTAGAAGAAGAAGCCGCTAATTATCCCTCAATGAAGCTCTCCCTTCTGACTGCGACATATAAAATGCTCCTATAAACTGTGTATTTCTATCACTGTCCGTTTAATTTTGATTTATTTTTCAAATATAGTGTTCATTTTTGAAACAACCTGTACTTAGGGTTGATAATGGCCAGTAAGTTGGGCAATCTCTTTATTGTAATATCTATAATAATTTTACAACCTTACATATGTATATAATCCATAATTTTCTTCTCATACCAGATATATTAAAATAATCCTCCAAAAATCCCAAGTCCTACAGTATTCTACCCTGCACAGTGTTGCCAACCTTCACAGGCAAAATTATGGATTCTAGGTCCTAAAATTATGGCATTGGCTTATAAATTATCGTACATGTTTGTAATTAGTTCAAAATGGTGTTAATAGAGGGTGCTTGTACGATATATTTTTAATCAATTGAATCTTAATATCAGATAGATTTTAAAATTGTGGAAAAACATAGAAATGGCAGAATTTTTATTATTTACCATTATGTAACTTTGTAGCCGATTATTATTTAATAATCGATTTAATTACTAAAAATACCATATTTTAGTGAAAAACTGCAATAGAATAAGTAAAATGCAAAATTACTTCTAATTATCCATAATTATGTAATCATTAAAGAAATATCTCCAGTATAATCGTGAATATGCAGTAATTTTGCATTTAACAATTTTATGTTTTGTGTATTTAAGGATAAGAGTGATTTAAATAATTTTAAATAACTAACAGATAAAAACACTGGTCATAAACATTTTTAAAATTCTTTATTTTATATTAGTTTCAAATAATATCAAACATTAGTACCTAGGTCATATTCAATTTCACAAATATACATTTTTTTTATAATTGACACTTTCCCTTCTATTATTACACAGTACAGATGGCCTTTCTCGACTTCTGTTACAGGATTATTTACTTTTATTTAATGAAGAAGCACCTCAAAACGTGCTCCTTAAGCTGCTCTAAAATCTACAACAATAATTATTTGATGGGAAAAAGTGATAAAAAAATTAATTAGACACTCCCAATTCTTTTGATGTTGCTCTTGATAGAGTTACAGTTAAATTACCTATTCTTTTAATTCTCCCTTAGTCTACTTTTGGTTTATCGTACAAATCGGAAAATTATCGTACAGTTTTTCAGAATTTCGTCACATAATTTTGAGATTATTTTTCATCGTACAGAGTCCTAAGTTATCGTACATATACGATAATTATCGTATGGTTGGCAACACTGACCCTGCAACTTCCTTTATTAATGATTCTAATTTTTGACGCATTGTTGAACAGCGGGAGTTCATTTACGGATGCAACGTCACGTGACAAATGCTTTTCGGCAAATCAGGATTCGGTTGTCCCGCAAAAGCGGACTAAAAACTATTACAGATGTTCTCCGCACCTTTAGTTAAACACTCGTGTACTCGTAAAAGATACTTTAAATGAGGATGCGAGCGACGTCGTTACGCGGTCGCTTAACATGACACCGCTATTTGTTACCCGACTCTAAAAAGGAGTGGGATAAAAAAGCTTTTATATACAAACAGGAGATAATAAGGCGGTTTTTTTTATCCGCTTTCAAAGCGAAAAAAAAAAAGAGTTTTGGAAAAAAAAAGGGAAGCATCAATTTAAACTAAATAATGAAATGATTAATGAGCAAATTTTATGACATCCCATGGGAGCATTCATAATATTGGAGGTACAGTTTTTTTTTTTTTTTTTAATCAATTATGTAATATATGTAAAAGAACGAAGAGTGATGCATAAAATAAACCTAGTTTTAACAGTTTTCAAATTGTCTTCTAGGCTTTTGTATTTGTTTTCCGACACTCTTACTGACAGTTGACTGAACGATGACCGAATGGTCGAGCGCTGCTTTTAGGTACCGGAGTTCACGGGTTCGAATCCCGTATCTGGAATAGATGTTCGTAGCCGTTAAGAATCTGCTTTAACACATTGTATGCGGGACGCGTACTAGTACGGTTAGTGTAACAACATGGTTTGTTTGCAGGTACAAAAATAACGGTATACACAGAAAAACGAAGCCGAATTTCTTGTCGTCTAATAAATTCTTGAAAAATTGAGACAAATAAAAACTAGTTTTTACATCAGTCAATGCGGAACCACAGAACGGGAAGGTTCATTAAAAATATTAATTTACATTTAAAATTAACCTTGAGAAAATATTATATATATGTATATTTATATATTATATATATATATATATATATATATATATATATATATATATATATATATATATATATATATTTGTATATATATATATATATATATTTGTATATATATATTTGTATATATATATATTTGTATATATAAATAAATATGTATATATGTATATATTTATATATATATATATATATATATATATATATATATGATATATATATATATATATATATATTTGTATATATATATATATATATATATTTGTATATATATATATATATATATATATATATTGATATATATATATATGTATATATATGTGTGTGTCTAATATATATTTATATATATATATATATAGATTTCAAAATAAATATGATCTATAATACCTGAATAAATATTATTATAATTTAAATATTTGTTATTATATATATATTAGCAAAAATATATATGTATTAAACCAAATTATAACAATATGCTGTTTATATATATAAATAAATTTGGTTTATTTATTTATTCTAAGCTTTTTTGAAATTCTTTTGTGCAATTTTGTTATGTAGATTAAAATTAACAAAAATCACAAAAAAATATATCTCTGAACATGTTGGTTTATAATCCCAGAGATATTAATATAAAATATAAAAGGGACGTGCATCAACAAGTAATGTCTTTAAGAATTAATTCTTATTTTTTTTTTCGACGTATTGAGTGGTGTTTGAATAATGATCATTGGATCGTCAAGTGAGAAAACACTTACGCTGTATAAACGTCTGGATTGGACTATTCAACGCAAAAGATCCTTCTTACCGTAATAAAGTTAGCCATGACGAAACTGAATTCCAAAATATGCCATGTTTGATCATCGTTAGATCAGATTTGATCAACATATTTGGTTTGATCAATTTAAAAAAAAAAGATATTTTAAAAAAATGTGCTAACTTTGATTTTTAAAAATTATCATTGAACATGAACGATTAAAAATTAAAACCATCGTTAGATCAGATTTGATCACATTTTTGGTTTATAACCCGGAAGTGTAAAATACAAAGTAAACTTTAAAGTGCATCAACAGTTTTTTTAAAATATCTTTTTTTTATTAATTGATCAAACGATGAAATTTGTTGATTCTTTGATCAACGTGTCAGAAAATACACTTACGCGTGTATGGGGGGGGCTACTTTCAAAGGAGGTCCTTCCTTCACTAAAATGTCACGTGTCTGTGAAAGACGTTTCCATTTGAGATCCAGTTCGATGTATTGGGATGATTTGGAGCCACTTTTAGTGCTGATCAAATTAAAAAAGTGATTGATCAAAACTGATTCAACGACGCACTATCGCAGGTCTTATCGTTCACATCTATGCAATCATTTTAGAAAATCTATAAAATTAGCCCCCCCCCCCTACGCATTTTCTTAAATATATTTTTTGAACAATTGATCAAACGACGAAATATGTTGATCAAGTGTGATTTATTGATGATCTAATGAATGACATACACCGAAAAGATAGTTTCCGTTAAGGGGTGGGGTAGAGGGGGTCTAACAAAAAATGTAACTGGTCTCTGATAAATGGCAGTTCTTGAGCTTTACTCATTGTTAAATTAATATTATATTTCATTGTTGAATACAATTCTAATCATTGTTGATTTAATATTGCATAATTTTTATATTAATAAAAACATACTTGCAGCAACTGCGTAACTGGCCACTTTATAAGAAATTGGAAGATTTTATGTCACATTCAAATTAAATGAGACTAAATGTAGACTTTTAAGTACAAGAAAATCACGAGGTAGCCATACCAGATATTGTTTTCAACATTTAGTTTAGTTCATTTCAAATTATGAACCAAATTAGCAGAAGATAAAATATTTAAATTAGAATACATAATGAAGCAAACAATTATTAAGAGCAAATTATTTACTACTGCTGTAGAATATCTGTTAAAATGTAAACTTTTTTTTCTTTTTACCCTAATAATATATTCGGATATATTTCAAGAGTTTATTAATATGAATATTTAGCTTGCAAATATTTTTAAACAATTTTTATTTGAGTGTTTAAACATTTCTTTAATATTATTCTGACAAAAGTCGAACTTGTCAAATTGAAAATCAGTTGAGTTTTTGAAAAAAGAAATGACCATTCAAATAATTTAAGGAGTAAGAATGAATTCCTTTTCTTTGGAGCCATTTCTTTTTCAGAAAATGCTGTCACAGCTGTCTAGAGATCTATCAAAACAACAAAACGTGCAGATGTTCTTTGAAACATGCAGACTCATCTCGAATTTTTCACACTCCGATAACGGCTAGTTCAAAGACTAGTCGAATTACAAGAGAAGGCGAAAGGGGAGGGGGGTCGAGGAGAGAAGGTCTGGAAATTTATTAGTCTGCAGTCAATAGGGATCAGAGATTAACAGTATTTCACCATGACACCGGAGACACTTCAAAGCATCAACTTCACCCCCGTACATGGACCACAGATATAGAATAAATAAGTAAGGCGGTTTACAAAGACCTACCCTCAACAAAAATAAGAAGAGAAGAAAAAACCGGGATAGTTATATTACAAAATGTCCTTTAATCATAAGATGATACAATAGTTTTTTAAATTTCTGATTGATAAAATTAACATTGCTGTAAAACATTGGAGTAATTCAAGTGTCCTCTTTAAGCAAAAATGATAAAAAAACCCAGCAGAAAGAATTCCGAAAAATACCTGTAGTTTAGTAGCAATTCAGGTTTCGAAAAACTGCTGTCGAGGAAATTTCATACTCCTTTAACTCTTAATTCTAAATAAGGTAGAATTAAAATGAAAAAATATTAAGAAGGAGGTACCGATTTCTTTTCAATTAATATGAAAATTTATTATGGGGGGAACTTTATGGTTTTAAGGAACCTTTAGGGGCGGTTTGCTTCCTGTGTTGATCAAACGCCAAAAACAGTTGATCAGATTTGATCTAACGGTCTTCTTTCGAATTATTGATCAAACATCAAAAAGGATTGATCAAATCTGATTGGAAGCCATCGTCCGCCAAGGCTATTTTATCGTCTACTACCATCGACCATGATAAACCATACCCCCTCCAGAAGATGGTATGGCTTGCAGTGGACCATAGTGTGGAAGGGCCTTTAAAATGAATTCTCAAGTTTGACAGTGTTGCAATTTGCAACATTTGACTTTTAACTTAAATACTCTTAGTGATGCATTTCAATAATTCGATTTTTTAAATTTATCTTATACTATATAGCATAATGTATTTTCATAAATTTCATAATTTTGTTATGCTTTTTGAACGTTTAATAAAGCAGTAGAATGTTTATTATGATACTTAGAAGATTAGTTTGGTTTGGAGTGCTACGGTCTACTGATTCCGAAAAGCTACGAACATCCATGCCCCTGTGGGATTCGAACCTACGTACTCCGGTACCGAAAGCCAGCACCCTAAACAATCGGCCATCGTTCGGCCCTTATAAGATTAAATGAATAAGATTAAATGTTATTTTACATAATTTATATGATTTTAGGAATGCATCAAAACACTATAACTGTATGGAAAAACTGTAGGGATACTTTATAAATTTACATGAAATCTTTAATTATTAATTGAAAAATGTCATGTTAAATATTCCATCAGTGTCTCTAACGGTATTCTCGTTTTCTTTTTTTTAAATTAAATTCATATTTATATTAAAAAAATCCATTTCATAGTTTGAATGCGCTGAATAATTAATGTCTATTTTCGAAATTAAACACATTATATACAAAGATTTTGTTTTTTTTAATTTCCATAATTTATCCCTATATCATTATCAAACTCATTACAATTACATTTATATTGAATTATAAATATCAACATCGCATAAATAGAAATATGTGCTGTGTATAAAAGTAATATTTGAGATGAATGCCGTAAATATTTTCAAAATATAAAAATAACCTTAATAGTATTGCTTTACAATGTATATTAATTATACAAATTTAATCTAGTATATTAATCTAAAAAAAAAATCTAAATCACAACATAATCTATTTAAATAAGGAAAATTTAAACCTCAAATGCATTTAAGTGACTGATATTAAGCCGCTATTTTTCCATTACATTCTTTTTTCGATTTTAATGCATGCAACGTTACTGTTTTATTTAATTTGTAAGCATGCAATGCCTCAGCATCATTTTTTAGGTATTTTGAATTTATATATAGATTTATAAATAATTGGTTGGCTAATTATCTCTATAGGGTTAAACAGGAATTCTCTATTAGACGGGTTTTTTTTTAAAACATCAGATTTTAAACAAGATGTAAGATAATTATTTTCAGTTAAGGTTTAAAGAGTGCATCCATCTTTAAAAACTTATCTCTATGCTACATAGTATAAGTTTATATATATATATATATATATATATATATATATATATATATATATATATATATATATATATATATATATATATATATATATATATATATATATATATATATATATATATATTCCAATGCAGCAGGCGATACAGACATTATCTTAACAAGGCTGCGAAGCTGTTACTCATTTAGCACCACCCGAAGAGCACGTGTAGCAGCTACGTACGCGAGTCGCATTACCCCCGCTGGGTGTTCGTCATTTAGAATCAGGGAGCAATCATTGACCTGCCACTCCTAGAGGTATCGTTTGAGAATTTGAAAGACTTTATGAACATGACTTATTTTACATGCCCCAGTGACCTTTAGCGAACACGGCGGATCTTAGGCCGTGTTCAGACCGAACCCACAACCTTTCAGTTACGAGATCACTGCCTTTGCCGACTGAGCTACCACGAATCATAACATTATACGATGCATAGTATCGTAATAAAATTTTTGAACATTTTATGTGTTAGTATATATGTTATAATATAAATTGTATGATTATGTGCATACGTTTTTATGTAATTTATATAACTTTACTAATCTCCTATATAATAATATCCTAAGTTGTCTGTCCGCGAATTTTTGAAGCGGTTGTACCTGGAATGAATACAGACATCCATATTGGATTTTTCATGAGTTAGGGTTAGCAAAATTGAAAGCGAATTCGAAATCCACCCTATCCTCCCTTTTCGAGCGTTTAACCCTCTGACTGCTCAATTTGTTAACCGAGAACTCTTTAAAAATTCCGTATTTTTTTTGCATAGTTTAAGTATATATATATATATATATATATATATATATATATATATATATATATATATATATAATATATATATATATATATTATATATATTTTATATATATGTATATATGTATATATTGTATATATATATATATATATATATATGTATATGTATATATATATGTATATATTCATATATATGTATATATACATATATATGTATACATATATATGTATATATACATATATATATACATATATATATATATACATATATATATTTATAATATACATATATATATATACATATATGTATTTATATATGTATATATACATATATATATATATATACATACATATTATAAATATATGTAATATATATTGTATATATATATATATATATTTATATACATACATATATGTATTTATATGTATGTATATATAAATATACATATATATATATATATAAATATATATATATATATATATATATATAAATATAGCATATATATATATGTTATATATACATATATATACATATGTATATATATATATATGTATATATATATATACATATATATATTTATATATATATATATATTATATATTATACATATATAATATTACATATATGCATATATATATGTATATATACATATATATATATAATATATATATATCTATATAATATACATATATATATTTATATATATTATATATATATACATATATATATTATATATACTATATATTTATATATTATATACATATTACTATCTATCATTCTATTATCTAATATAACTATAATAGTTCTAGTCATATAAATCTATTTATAACCTAATTAAATGTCTGATACTCTGTATAATTGATTCCACTGGTTAAACGGTGAAAAGGCGGAATGTGCTTCTTATAAAGGAAGAAAAACACATGCCCGCGAAAATAGCGGGATGAGCAAATTTTGCTACATTTGAATTGCCCGTGGAAATCGCGGGATGAGCAGTCAGAGGGTTAATGCTATTATTTCAAGATTTATCTTTCCTCTTATTCTATACGAAATTCATTCTTGATAGGAGGGCAAAGCCAGAGAGTAATATTTAAATTTCTGGACTGTTTCTACTTAAACCTTCATATACTGTAATTAGTTTGCACACAACGTGCAGGCGTTCTACGTTTGGTAGAATGTCCGCCCACTTGATCGTCATATTTTTAGGGTTACCGTTCTATCCCCGACGCAGCTAATTTTTTTTAATGTCTAATAAATTTAATATTTTCTGCTTTTTTTTTAAATTCTTATTCCGAAAGTTGTTTTGTTGTTTTTAAAATAATTTTTTACTATTTTTTTCAACATTTTATAATTTTTATTATTATCCATATTGGATTTTTGATGAGTTAGGGTTTGCAAAATTCAAAGCGAGTAAAGTTTATCTTTTCCCTAAACTATAGATCCGATTCTGAAGTAAATTGGTATGAATAAGCTTCGTATCACAGCGAAAAATACTGTCCTCTTTAAAACGTTCGAAATCCACCCCGTCCCCTTTTCGAGCGTTTAATGCCATTATATCAAGCCCCATTTTAAAAGCAAGCTCTTAAATTTATCAATTTATCACATAATAAATAGGTAAAAATAACAATTTTTTTTTCTAGCATTAGGACTTCATTCCTTTTATCATCTCATTTAATCATTTCTTATTTTAAATTATTTAAATATTTTCTGCATTATTTTCATACGTTTTATCATTAAACTTAGATATTACATATATCATTTTCTTTTTTATTTGACTTAAATAATAAATTAAATACATATGTGATAATTTTAATCGATTATTTTTGTTGAAAGGTAATTCTCAGCCAAAAAAACAAACCATTTTTTTTACCTGCCTCATAGGGTTCTTTACAATTCTGGAAAATTAAAAATTTTACTGATCCCGTCATATAACAGGCTATATGCGAGTGTAATATAATAGTTTTTAGTAATTTATGTTATTAAACATTATAACGTAAATGTGTGAAAGTGTGATAATACATTCATAAAATTCAAGAATGTGTTATAAATCCATATGATTACAGTGATTATGAATTAAAACATTATTACATATTGCATTCATGCGAATTTCTAATGATATCCTCCATTTGCTTCCTTTGAAAAAAGTTATAAATCCTATACTATAATACGAGGAATGGTTGTCAAGTCGAAAATCGCCCCAGAATTAATAAACTGTAGTAAACTTGGGGATCTGGGGTTTTTGGTCACGAGAAATCGATTGGCATCGGTTTTGACGCGCTAAGGTCACGTAGTTCGGCGCTACAGATAGGGCCGGGTTCGAACCCCGGTGCGGGCAAACTTTTTTCTCATGCGTCCAAACCAAGTGAAAATTGGTACCCGGGGGTTTTCGACCACGAGGAATCGATTGGCTGTAGTTCTGACGAATTAATAATAATAATAATAAAAGTCTTTATTAATTTGTCTTTATTCCTTAATATCGGTTTCCATTTTTATTTTAATAGTAGTAATAATATTCTAGAGTGCTACTGAAGCTCCAGCGCGTCTGATGAATATTCTCAGAAATTATTGGTATATTGCATAAAATAGCAGTTTAAAAGGAATAAAACGAAATACCGTTCATATATACGTTCATATATATTCATTTATTCCATTTATGAAACAATACTGAAAACATTTACAAATAATAAGCACAATATACAGATATTGGCATTGTTGAATTATTACTTCTATTTCTAGATGTTGAAGCAAAATAATAATTAAACATAATAATGCAAAATTACTATCAACTCTAAATATTAAATTAATGTAGCAAAGTATATATAACACATAAACGATATAGTAAAAGAATAATGATACCGTCTATATATATAATGATGGCATGTATTGTTTTGATAAATCACAATTGAAAATTTAAATCTTCGAGTTAGCTTCGATACCTGTTTTCTCCGAGCGGAGCTCGGTCACCCGGTACTTTTTATAAAGACACATTTCGTCGTTTACATGGATATCTAAATTTCTATTATATGCAACGGAAATTTTATTTAAATTGCCTAGGGCAGTTTCAGACATTCACAAAAAATTTTATAAATGCATGATAATATTGTAAGAATGTGTCATACATTTATACGAATACAGTGATTATAAATTTTAAAAAAATGTTACATACACATTAACAATCTCATACAGATTTCTCGATTTCCTTCGTTTGAAATAAAAATTTTATAAAGAATCATTCCATCGTTTAAATGCACATGAAAACTAATATCTAAATTTATATAATATGCAACGAGATTTTTATTTAAATTGTTATAATTTAAGCCTGTATTAATTTCAGTGAAATTGAAATTAAATGCATGCAACACAGGAAAATTAATCCGTCAACTACAAAATAACCCATACTTTTTAAGCCCCTATTACTTTTAATTGCCCGAGCTTATTGTACAATGAAATAATTAAATATCAGTCGTCACTCCATTGATTGTGGTGGAACTTTATTTAAGACTAGGTAAAAAGCATATTTCTCCAACAATAGCAGAGCAATGAATGATACGTGAAAACACTTCTCTATTACAAAGTTGGCCGTACAGTGAGAGATGAGACTAATTCTATCCGAAAAAAGAGCAGCTTAGTCAGCGATATTCATCGTCAGAAAGGAACTTAGGTATTTAGAAAAGTGAATCATTTTATTGAGACAGCAGGAAAATGTGGCAATAAGACAGAAAATTATCATTTATTTCAGAATTAGCTTTGGGAAATGGATTGAAAGTATTCAAGTTGCGAACACTCTTTTTAATTCTGAGATTTTGTGGCTGGGAAAATAGATATGAAAGAATGAGACTAGGAAAATGAGAAGTTCTGAGAGATATTAAGTATAATAATTTTAATATATGTGTATATTGAATCATAAATATTAAACATGTACAAATAGAAATATTTATTTTGTATAAAAGTTTAAGATTTAGGATGAATGTCATAAATAAAAAAAAAACAGTTTTAGCAATAAAATTTTACAATGCATATAAAAATACACATTTGAATATGCATTAATACTTTGCTATTTAGAGGTTCTTAAGCTATAACACACGAAAAAATAAATTGTCTGTTAACATCGAAGTGAATCAGATTTATTACTACGTAAATCTAAAGAAATATCCAAATCACATAATCCATTTAAGTAATGAAAAAATAAATTTTAAATGGGAATTGTTTTACAAATTAAAAAAAAACTTCTGATAAAAAACTAAATCTATTAAAAATGCTTTAGTTAGATAGTCATCATTTACTGAGCGTTTAAGTGACTTACAGAAAGTCCCTGTTTTTTTTTTTTTTTTTTTTTTTCATTAAATTTTGTTTCGACTTTAGTACAAGTAATGTTACTGTGTTATTTAATTTATCCGTGAAAAGTATTTAATGTCTCCCGATCATTTTCATGACATTTCGAATTTATCTGTGGTTCCTAAAGTGTCCCTAAATCGCCCCTTGAGAGTAAATTTTGGAGCACCTTTGGGGGCGATTTTGGGGCTCTTCCAGTATTGATCAAACGCCAAAAATGGTTGATCAAATCTGATCTAATGAAGTTCATTCGAATGACATTAAAATTGTTCTGAAATTCCAACATGGGGGGGGGGCTAACTTTATGGTTTTGTGGCACCTTTGGGGGCGGTTTTGGCGCACTTCCGGTATTGATCAAAAGCCAAAAAGGATTGATCAAATCTGATCTAATAATGCTCTTTCGAATGATGTATCGTTCATGTTTATAAGATAATTTTAAAAAATCCATAAAGTTACCCCCCTACAGTTGTTTTAAGTCTTTTTTTTTAAATTGATCAAGCGGTGAAATATGTTGATCAAATCTGATCTAACGATGATCAAACGAATGGCATGTTTCGGAATGTCAGTTTGCGTCATGGGTGGGGCTAACTTCGTTTGGGTGTCATCAGACTGCTCAGTGGTCTCCAGTAATCCTGTAAACACGTTGAACTGTAAACATAGTGGAGACCGCATAAATCTCTTTATCTGCCGACGCATTCAAGTACTTCCACATATGCCGAAGAATCTCTATTTCCACTTCACTCTGATTTATTACTGTTTTGTCTACTGGAAACGAATTCTGCAGCTGGAAACATTTCAAACCGAATGAAAACAGAGAGAATTTTTAACTCAAGGGGTCGTACAACTGTTAAAAGGCGAAAAAATTTATAAGAATTATCATTTTCGACTTCTCACACATTTAAATCTACCAGATTGGCAAACATAATTTTTTTTTAACAAAGTTAGGACAAATTATTATCTTTATACACAAACTTCATTCAATTTTGAAACTTAAAGATATTTTTTCTAGAAAAATTTAAGTGGACACTTTTTTGCTAATGCGTATAACTAAAAGTATAATTAAGTTTTAGACAAACTTATTATTTTAAAACATACTACAAAATCTTAAATTAACTCTGAACCTAAATTTTTATATATATTTAAAATATATATTTTTAAAAAATATTTTTAAAAAAATTTTAATTTTTTTCCTTAAAATTTAAAAATTTTTCATTGGAAAAAGAATTATTTTATACACTCTGTAAATATTTCATGAGAAAAAACTTAATAAGGTTTTAGGATAACATGCGAGTTATAAGAAAAGACACAATTTGAGAAAAATTACGTTACAGTTTTGCAAACTTTAATTAATTTACAATGAACAGTTGACACATTTTATTCACAACTACTTTGAATGTCGGAATATTTTTACGCGGATTGTTTTAAAATGTTCAGAACTGATATCCTTTTCAAATATATTATTTCTCAAAATCGAATTTCTTGTTGATTTAGCAGTCGTATAACCTCTTATGTAGCCTCCACACTATAGCCAGTTGTTCACCACTTCTTGATGGTGACCTCGAACGATGGTTCACGGGTCGCATCCACACGCTGGGCCACTGAATGAGATCAGCGCAATGATTCGTCCATAGTGTCTACTGCGCACTTAAATTGCGCATCTGGCTGCCTTTGATCTTTGGAGAAAAACCGCCTCAGAAGCCATCGTCCGCCAAGGCTATTTTATCGTCTGCCGCCATCGGCCACGGTAAGCCAAAGCCCCTCCAGACGGTGGCGATGGCTTGCAGTGGACCATAGTGTGGAGGCGCCTTTAAGGCCCCTCCACACTATAGTTCACCGACAGCCATTATACCACCGTCTGGGGGGGGGGGATGGCTTATCGTGGTCGATGGTTGCAGACGATAAAATAGCCTTGGCGGACGATGATTCTTCTCAAGGGTTCACAGGACCTTTAAATTTTCGATTTTAAGAAAATATATCTGCTATAATTGAGGTGTTCTACGCATTTAAAAAACGACATAAAATATTCCACTTATGATAAAATCTTAAAATATTCCTGTTATGATTAAAAATATGAAGTATAGTCTACTGTGCTTGAAAGTTGTTGACCATATTACTGTAAGTTTATTTTTCTCATGTTGGACGCAAGATTTCTCAAAACCTATTAAATAATTTTACACAAATTTTCAGCATTTTAATAGAATCACGTTTTCTTGTAATAGAACTGAAATTATTGCTACTAAAAATGTATTTTTTGTTTTAAAGAGGTAAGTACGTGTTAAAATGAACCCCCCCAACACTCCCGAATTGGGTAAAATTATAAATATGTTTTAAATATATAAATTATCCTTAAACTTGTGTTTCTTTTTTGTTATTTAAATTCAATTTTAGAAATATGTTCCATATTGAAAAAACTGAAAATTTAGCATTTGTGTGCAAAATATTTTTTGTAAAAGTGCGCGAAAGTGAAAACAGTTTTAACGTACAAAAAAAACGCAAGTTATAAATCTATATTTTTTAAATACGTTTTTTAGTATTTTTATAAGTATTTAAATATTATATTAATTTATTAAAGAGATGAATAACGGATTTCTGCAAAAACATTTTCAGACATTTTAGTGGGAAATAAAAAAAAAACTCTGGAAAATCGAAAAATAGTCACAAAACCCCCGGGATTCTTATGTTTAATTGTCCCGAAAACTCTTAATTTGAAGTCATAATTGCGTTCTCTAAATTAAAACTATTTAATTAGTTTTAAACTAATTAGTTATTAAATAATGACCTACCTAATTCTCCCTTAAATTACTGTTATCGATATTTCCTAAAAATCCACAAAAATAGAATGATATAAAAGTTCTTAATCTGGAAACCCTACAACGGGTAGTTTCAGAGTTCGTGGATTCGAATCCCACTGTGCCTCGGATGTTTGTAGCCGTTCGGAATCGGGTTTAAGCAGTAGTCTCATGACTCCTCGCGTTCCAAAAAAATAGACAGTGGTGCTCAAAACTAAACCAAACTACAGGCCTATTGTTTCTCGATTTCCTCTTTCGATGTTCACTAGTACTTTTCAGTTTCAGTTTCGAGTGAAACTACTTGTAGGGGTAGATTCAGTGGAGGTTGTTTCAGTGGAATGTTTAGTTGTCGATTGCGATTTTGATAATGCCAATTCGCCGTTTTCTGCTGGCCGCTCGTATCGTACAGGCTGGTGAACTGTATCCATTCACATAGTGTACCAGTTAATAAAACAAATAAAATAAAATTATTCGTTCAGAACTGAACTGAACATAAAACCGTTATTTTTGGCGGAACCAAAACCCGGAACTCAACCGATGTATATATTTTTGGTTGATCGGGGAAAATAAAAAAATACAGTTCGAATCACTTCTCTGTGTGGACAGACTTCGTGAACATTCCTCAATTATAACCTCTTTTAACTGTTCCTCTGTTGCATTTTTATAGTATTCAAAAATCGAAGGTTTTCTGATCAATCTATTTTTAAGATTCTCATATCGCCACTGAAAAATTATTCTTTAACTCGAGTAATTCTCAACCTTTTTATTATTTATTTATTTATTTATTTATTTATTGTAGCTGCACACTTTAAACGATTTCAAAATTTGGCGTTACACAAAGAAAAATTTAAGTTTAAAAGTTGTTTATTTACTTATAATACATTGTGTTCATGATAATTTTGACTGTAAAATGAACAAAAGCTGCAGCAACGCTTATTAAGAGATTAATAATAATAATACTTTTAATGAGAGATAGGATCTTGATAATTTCATTTATATTTGGTCTTAAAAAATGACAATGCTACTCTCCTATCGTCTTATTTACATTTAACAGCCTCGATCTTTTTCTCTTTTTTTATGTTTGCTCATACTGAAAATCCGAGTTCCCACAAGTAAGCCTTTTTGGCTGTCATGGTATAATCGCATCTGTTAATCCAAAGCGAATCAATTGATTCTTGTGAATAATTTAAAATTAAATCTCGATTATTAGAAAGCGAAATTAGTTCTTCCTCTTCACTCAAATTCAATTCAAATAGAGAAGTATTCGTTATCCCCAGAGTATTGCGACCCCACTTACGATTCAGGTTGAAAATTTCAAGTGTAAAATAAAAATTAAAAAATAGACATTTCTAATGTAGCCTCCACACTGTGGCCAGTTGTTCACCACTTCCTGATGGTGACCTCGAACGATGTTCACGATTTTATCCACACGCTGGGCCACTCAATGAGCCAAACACGTGAATTCGTCCATAGGGACTACTGCGCACTTTAGTAGCGCATCTGGCTGCCTTTGATCTTTGGAGAAAAACCGCATCGGAAGCCATCGTCCTCAAAGGCTGTTTTATCGTCTGCCGCCATCGACCACGATAAACCATACCCCCTTTAGACGCTAGTGATGGCTTGAGGTGGACCATAATGTGGAGGGGCCTTCCGAAGATCAAAGGCAGCCAGATGCGCAACTGAACTTCGCAGTAGACCCTATGGACGAATCCACGAGCTCGGCTCATTTAGTGGCCCAGCGTGTGGATGCAACCCGTGAACCGTCGTCCAAGGTCACCATCAGGAAGTGGTGATCAATTGGCCATAGTGTGGGGGTTACATTAAAGTTGCTTCAACTCTGTTCCATTTTAGCCATAAATTTTGGTGGGCATTATTAAATCCTCTGAAAGTTTCTAAGCCGTATTTATTACGGAAGTACAGGTTTGACTTTCCGCTCGCTTTTCTTAGTTAATTACTTGGATCCCTGTTCCAATTAAATATTATCTTAAACATGTCTACACACGAGAATTAAAGCGTGAAGTCAAAGGGTAATCTGTTAATCAGGCTTGCAACTGCTGAGGTACTTTCAAAAAGGTGAGAAAAGTGACAAATAATACAAAAAAAGTGACTAAACATTGAAAAATAAAAAGTGATTTTTTTTTCTCCTCTTGATTACAAATGCTATTATTAAGATTTTTCTATTTATTTTAATTCTAAATCAAATTATTCATGTAAAACATGATTTTAGCGTCAAATAGTTAAAAATTTTGTTTAACACAACTCAACATTGCTTTTTATTCAAGAAAATCTATCATTTAGATTTGAATACATACAATACTTTTAATTTTATAATCCCAATTTTCTGCCTATATTGATGTTGTTTTGAAATATGTACATAGCTAGATTAGAGTATCTAAACAAAAATTGTGAAGTAAAAGAGAAATGTGTGCTTTGACGTAAATTACTCTAATGTATTAAATGTACATTTCAGCACAAATGTAGATTTCAGGAACTTCTTTACGACTTTTTAAAATCACTCAATTCTGGAAACCATATGACTAACTACATTTTAATACGAAAAATAAGATTAGAGCATCCCATTTTTGGTCTTTTATTAAAATATTTTGTTATTCATTCAGATTTTCTTTTTTCAACAACAGACTTTTCCTGTGATACACCATGAAAAAAGTGACTAAAAGTGACTAGAAGTGATCAATTGTAAAAAAAGTGACAGAATTGCAAGCCTGGTTAATCAGAAACTTAAAATTTAGAAAAAATACAAAATGATTCCCACTTATTCCGCGTTCTAATGACAAAGAAATTCGGACATTTTCTCTAATAACTATTAAAGACATTGTTACTAAACAACAAGAGATTGTTAGAAAATGTTCGAAATGAGTTCCTTTCCAGATATAATTTTTCCCCCTGGAAATTCGGATTTTTTAATTTAGCAGTTGTATGGCCCCTTAAAAAATGAGAAGGAGACAAAGGAGTATTTTCGATAGATATTTGTTGTTAATAGTTTTGATATCTAGCACTTATGTGCATGCGTGAGAACTGCTGTAACAATTTTGCTGAGCGGCTGTAACAACAGAGCACTTCCGCAATAGACCGAATTCCAGGACGCAAAAACTGATGATAGGACATTTTGCAAATAGCATCTGCCAACTACATTCTAAACATTAAAAAAAACCAGATGTCTTCTCTTTAAAAAATGCTTACGTAAAGTAAATCGCGACAACTGTTTTTCAGCGAACTTCCATGCTCAATTCGCAATGAGGAATTTTCACGTTTTCAATTTTGAATTTTTAAAAAATAAAAAAAAAAAGTAGCAACAGTAGCTATTTTCTTTCATTTGGGGGCCTCGAACGATGTTCACGATTTTATAGCTGGGACTCAACGTCTCTCAAAAACGCTGAATTCGCCATAGGACGCACTTTAGTAGCATCTGGCTGCCTTTTCATGTTAAAACCGCATCGGAAGCCATCGCCGCCAAGGCATTTTTTTTATCGTCTGGCATCGACCACGATAAACCATACCCCCTCTAGACGCTAGTGATGGCTTGTGGACCATAATGTAAAAAGATCAACAGCTAATTGCAATGAGAAGATATTTCGCGGTCCAAAAGACCACATACACGTAAAATCTGGACAACTGAGATGAAAAGTGATGAGAAATTTAAACCTCAAATTATCATATAAATCATCTCTATGGGTTTGTGGACCATTTTTCGGTAATAAATGCTTGCATTTGTTTAAATATTACTATTTTAGAACAATTAAAGTATATAAAATACATTTCCCTTTAAATTAGGATTGTTGATTAACCACTGCTATTTAACTTTTAAAACTGCTAAGTCAAGGTAATTAATCACAGAGCTTGCAAGTACAATAAATATTTTATAAAAAGGTGAGAAATATCGACAAATAATACTAAAAAAAGTGACTAAAATAAAAATAAAAAGTGATTTTTTTTTCTATTATAAATATTTTCTTAAGATGCATATTTTTTATTTATCAAATGTAACATGATATTTTCGTCAAATAGTAATTTTGAAAAAAAAAAGTTTTTTTAAAATACTTAATAATTATATTACTTTAATAAATTACAATACTTTAATTTGAGATTTATAATTTTTTTAATTTGATTAATATTAAACTAGATAAAATTGTAGCTAAAAAAAAAAAATAATTAAGTAAAGAGAAAGATTTTAAATTTCTTTCATCATATTTTAAAAATATCAGCACAAATTAGATTTCAGGAACTTTTGACTTTTTTAAAATCACTCAATTTTTGCAACACTAATAATGAAATCACAAAAAATACCTCCCATTTTTTATTTTAATATTACATTCAGATTTTCTTTTATAAAAAACGATGATACTACAAAGTGTATATGAAATGATATTTATTTGACTGTTTGTGTCAAAAAAAGTGACATGAATAAAGTATTAATCAGAAACTTAAAATTTAGAAAAAAAAAAATATAAATGATTCCACTTTTCCGCGTTTTAATGACAAAGAAATTCGGTATTTCTGCTATAAAATTTGTTTTTAAGAAAGAAAACATTGACATTGTCAATGTTCGAGGTTTTCCAGATTGTCCTGGTAAATTCAGGTAGAAGAGACATTTATGCCAAAATGAGATAACAAACTAGATCGATAGATATTAGGTTTAATAGTTTTGATAGCTAGAAAATTTGGAACTTGCAAAAACAAAATCAAAATTTGCGCGCTGTAAAACAAAACAAAAAATATTTCTGCATGAACGATGACATCAAACCAATAGGACATTTTGATGTACTACATTCTAAACATAAAAAAAAAAAACCAGATGTCTTCTCTTTAAAAAATGCTTACGTAAAGTAAATCGGCGACAACTGTTTTTTCAGCGAACTTCCATGCTCAATTCGCAATTGCTGACCGTTAAAAAAAAATAATAAAAGTGGTTCGAGGTGATTTTGTTGAGCACGTGGGGCGATGAAACCATGGCGACAAAAAATTCGTTCCTTTGGCATGTTTAATTTATTTTTTCAATTGAAATAAAAAAAATGCACATGCAGAAAAATGTGAGCATGATTTGAAATTGGGGATTCGAACCGGAATAAACCGAAAAAAAAAATTCGGTTCGAGATATCGTCAGTCATCTTGTTACTCTTACCAACTTATACATATTTTCTAACTGAACGTCTACCCTCTAATTATCGTCATTCCATGTCCATCGCTTCTCAATTTCGTGTTTTAATGTTCACTAGTACTTTTCTGTTTCAGTTCCGCATGAAACTGAAGGCCGATTCAGTCGAATGTTTAAATGTCACGTGGCTTCCACACTATGGCCAATTGTTCACTACTGCAGTATTGGCACTGGTAGCAACCTTGGACTATGGTTCAAGGTCCCCACACACTATGGTCCACTGCAAGCCATTACCACCATCTGGATGGGGTATGGCTTATTGTTGGGAAATTAAAAAATATATATATTTCTTCCTTACAACATGACCTCATTATGAGTTCATGATATTCATCCGATGCGTTTAACTTTCATTCAGATTTTTTAACCGTGACTGAAAACCATATGTAAATTACCTACCGCATGTCTATATTTAAGCCTGTTCAGCGTTCTTGGCAGGGGGCAATTCTAACCTATACCATTCAATAGCTTGCCTAATTTACGTGTGTTATGTTAAACAATAAGCCAATGCATGTATTATTTTTATTATTAAAATTTTAATTAAAAGCATTTGAAGTGGAAACGCGATTACTTCATCAATCCACTGACGCCTCTACAAATTTAGAAGTTTGGGGTATCTTCGGAAGCGGTTTTTCTCCAAAGATCAAAGACAGCCAGATGCACAACTAAAAAGCGCAGTAGACCCTATGGAGGAATCCACGCGCTCGGCTCATTTAGTGGCCCAGCGTGTGGATGCAACCCATGAACAGTAGTTCGAGTTCACCATCAGAAAGTGGTGAGCAACTGGCCATAGTATGGAGACTACATTAGAATCCAGATTTAATTCAGTTGAATGTTTAAATGCCATGAAGCCTCTTCACTATGGCCAATTGTTCACTACTGCAGTACTGGCCTTGATGGCAACCGTGAACGATGATTCACGAGTTGCATCCACACATTGGACCACTCAGTTAGCCGAGCGGGTGGATGCGTCCACGGGGTCTATTGCGCATTTTAGCAACGCTGATGGCTGTCTTTTGATGTTTGGAAAAAAACCGGCCATTTTATGGTCTGCCATCGTCGACCTCGATTAGCCACACAATGGTAAAGGCTTGCAGTGGACCATACTGTGGAGGGGACTTAAAGATGAACACCAGTCATTAATGGAGATATGGCATTATATCAATATTTCTATGCTGAACAGAATTTAATTTAAGCTTTTATTGTATGGAAAATATTTAATAGACAAAAAATAATTAATCTGAATTCACAGCAAATATATGATTCGAATTTAACTGAAGAATGCTACTGGAGCGTCATAAATTCTTGATTTGGTGAGAAAAGAAACTCTAAACCTCCAGCATTTCTATATTATAAACAGAAAAGTCAGTTTAAGTATAGCCGAATGGTTCGGGCTCTATTCGGTACGTCGGTTCATGTATTCGAATCCTGCTGTTGGCATGGATATTCATAGCCGTTCGGAATGGGCTCTGAGGTCCCGATCTTTTGAGCCTTCGTGGCGTCAAAAAAGCAGACCGTAGCATTCCAAACCAAAATTTATAAATATTTCACGCTATCTAGCAGATTTTTGGCGCGTTTACTCAAACCAGCTAAACATCATTTCATGGCGTAAAAAGTATATTTTTTTACAAATTTTGTTATTATTTACATTTGTTCTTACTCTTTTTTTTTTTTTCGTTACATATTTGGTGTTCTATTCTCTAAATTCATAGTCTTTGGGAAAGTTTTTTATAGAGTTTATTCTGATACTGACGTACAGACGCATGTATTCATTTAGAAGCTTTAAACCTGAAGGTGCGGTCAGTTTCGATTATAAAATCTTTTATTTAAAAAAAAATGTATTCGAGATCGTCGGCTACAATTTTCGCTCCATTTTGTTTTCAACTCAATTTCTTTTTACTCTGCGAATCGCGGAAAACTAAAAACAGACGAATAAATTTCGAACTCGCGACACTTGGAATGTAGAATTTCATTAAGTTCATACCAGCGTTTCCCAACCTTTTTTTTTTTTTCGCTCAAGTACCACTTGGTTGTACATTGTATCATTTTGTAAAAACTGATTGTATCTCGCGAAATTTTTGTTGTGGTGGTGGTGGAGGCTTATTCTCCTGCTGTCTGTCGAAGATGCCGAACGATGGCCGATTGGTTTGGGTGCTGGCCTTTGGAACGGAGTTCGTGGGTTCGAATCCCAAGTGGCATGGATGTTCGTAGCCGTTCGGAATCGGCTTTAAGCTGTTGGTCCCAGTCTCATTAGCCCTCGTGCTGCAAAAAACACTTCAAAACCAAACCAAACCTGTCTGTCTAAGATCCATCACACAAATTACATTAAAACACTTCTAAACATCATGCCGAATTATTAACTCCTTCTAACACACACACACACACACATATATATATATATATATATATATATATATATATATATATATATATATGTGTGTGTGTGTGTGTGTGTGTGTTGATTCAAAGCTTCATATACATTTATTTACTATTCTATCATATTTCGCTTACTAATAAGTGGTTTTAATAAAAAGCAAAATCGCTAACGATTAAAGTCAAATTTAAAAGTGCACTTAAAGGAAAAAAATAACCAGATTTAAATCCAAAACTGAAACAAAAACCGGGGAAACAAACAAAAATAAAATAAAAATGTTACTTTTGTCGGAACGAAAACCGGAACTAAACCGAAACGAAATATCGGTTTATTTCGGGTCGATATATCTTCAATCATTTTATTACTGTCACCAATTTTTCAATATTTTCTAATTTAACGTCAATCCTATAATTATCGTCATTATATACACATTGTGTTAAATGAAGGCCGAATGGTTAGGGCGTCGATAATCGGTAGTGGTTTGTAGGTTCGAATCCTACTGGTGGATGAATGTTTGGGGCCGTTCGGAATCGGCTTTAAGCAATAGGTCCCGGTCTCATTAACCCACGTGTTGCAAAAAAGTAGACCGTAGCACCTCAAACCAAGCCACACTACATGTACATTGCTCCTCGATTTCCTATTTTGATGTTCAGTACTACTTTTCTGTTTCAGTTTCGCATGAAACTACTTGTAGAAGGCAGATTGAATTCAGTCGAATGTTCAGTTGTCGAATGCGATTTTGATAATGGATAACAGTGCCAATAACCGTATCGTACATGCTGGTAAATTGTATCCATTCGCATAATGTACTAATTTAAAAAAGTATAAAATCTTCTCAATTTTGATACAATTAATTTTTTGTTTATGATATAATTATATTTTTAGTACAAATAAGAATATACATTAAATAAAACTATTGATTCGGAACTGAACTGAAAAACGATAATTTTGGCGGAACAGAACCGATATACATATATATTTCTAGTTAAACCGGGACGAAAAACAGTGTTGCTTATGATAAAATCCAGGGGTAAAGCTTCGACACTTTACATTTCATTTTAGACTTGGCAGCGAAAAGGTGCTGGATATTTTTCGTTCCGCTTAAACATACTTAAAATTTAAAATCTTTATTTTGTAGATCCATTTTTAATTAATAAGTCCTTAAAGTGCTTAGTTTTCGTATTAAAATTTATAATCTGTGTTATGCTCAAAAATCTTATTTTTTTTTAAATATTGGTTGGATTTTTATTTCCTTGGTAATTAATCGTCTCCATTAACAAAGCAATAAGAAAGAAGAGTTGTCTAATTAATTGTATAAAGAAAAAAAAATGAACTTCAAAAAGACATACTTTATATTTTTTGTTCTCATTTCTATTATGAATGGAAATAGTTCTTCTGTTACATTTTTAAAAGCATGAAATTTCTTGAACTTGTATTGTCATAATAAAATTTTTAGTTGTAATATGCATTTTTTTTGTTAGTGTGCGTGCGTGCGTTCGTGCGTGTGTATGTGAATATTATATTTATGATAAAAAAGTATAAAATACATCATGTTGCTGATACTGTTGCTATGATGTGAAACTTGTTGTTTATGAATAGTACTTTTATTTACAAATATTCAGATTTGTTTAGAGAAAACATTTGCTCAATACGGACTATTGCTGTTCTAAAATTTGCGAAAAAAGATTAACATAGTATATATTAAAAATTGTGTAATAAAATATTAAAATCTATTTATTTTAATAATTTTACAATCATAAAGCTCATGAATCTTCAATTTAAGCTTTTCTGTATATATAAGTACATAAAATTATTTTAAAAAGTGCTTAAATGCTTAAAAAGTGCTTAATTTTTTTTTCTGTTCTGATTGTTAAAGAACAAATATATATATATATATATATATATATATATATATATATATATATATATATATATATATATATATATATATATATATACAGTTCCTGTTTTCGCTCCGCCAAAAATAACTGTTTTCTATTCGTTTCAGAATGAAAATTCTATTGTATGTATATTCTTATTTGTGTTAAAATGTAATTCTAGCATAAACAAAAAATGTAATTCTATGAAAATTTAGAACTTTTTTTTTTAATTGGTACATTATGTGAATTGATTCAATGAACCAGCCTGCACGATAGAGCGGCGAGCAAAGAACATTGTTATTCTTTATCAAAATCGCATTCGACGATTGAACATTCAACTGAATTCAATCTGCCTTCTACAAGTAGTTTCATGCGAAACTGAAACAGAAAATTATTAGAAAATATCAAAACAGGAAATCGAGAAGCGATGGACATGTAATGACAATAATTATAGAGTTGGAGTTAAATTACAAATATTGACAAGTTCGTGATAGTATCAAAATGAATGAAAATATAGCGAACCGAAATATATCCGATTTTTTTTTCGGTTCAGTTCCGGTTTTCGTTTTAAACAAAATAACGGATTTTTATTTCGGTTTTCGGTTTAGTTTCGGGCTCGAAACCCTGCTTTGTTGTTTGGAGAAAAATCGGTCATGGAATATTTTCACATTAAAGTCCGAACAATAAAGATCCAAAACATAATTTGGAAGCACAGTAGCCAAACATTCGCAGTCTGTAACGGTACATTTAATTCAGTAGTAATTAATTTAGATCATAATTTAAAAGTAAATAATTAATTTTAAAATGTTTCAATAATTGTAGATGTAATTTTTGTAAATCTTTTGCTTTTTATATTTTGGGAGCATTTATCATTATTCTTATATATGTGAAAAACCTAACTAAAATAACGTTGCTAGAGTCGAAAATAAATGTGTTGTAAATGCTTTTATGTTCGTATTCTTTTTTAATTGAGCATCGTTCAAATGGATTACTTTTTATAACTTTAGAATTCAAATTTGCATAACATAAAATACTTTTAAGATGTTAAGAGGCCAAATAGAACAACCATAAGCCATGATGTAACTTTTGTATAACAATAACTTTGTGTTTTTTGTATGCAGGCGACTTCTATACGAAAAATAAGGTTAAGAGCAGCCTTCATTTGTTCTCAGTATGAAGCCCCGTATCCACGATAACACTATTTTTCCCAGGAAATATAATTGTGCTCAAGAAACATTTTTCTCCGCCATTTCTCCATTGGAAGGTAGTTTTCGGAGCAACTGGCCCTAGAGTTGTGAGCAGTGGTAAAACCCGGTTTAAACCGGGGAAAAAACCGGGTTTTTTGGGAAGGGAATTTTGAAAATTTCCAAAACATGGAAATTTTGAAGTATGTTGAAGTCGCCAATTTCTATGACACAATGAGAACCACCATTTTTTCTGTCTTTGTTGTAGACCTCAAAAGTTGATATTTTCACAAAATTTAACTATTATATGCTATGAAAAAAAAATTGAATAAATGGGATTAACTAACTCTATTTGGCAAGGTATCCTGTTTAACAGGAAAGTAGGAGTCTATTTTTCCTTTGAGAAATATCCAATATTTTTATTATTACATAAATATTCTGTAGTGTCACAAACCCATAAATCTTTATTTTTCTTTGATCTCTCTCTCTCTCTCTCTCTCTCTCTCTCTATATATATATATATATATATATATATATATATATATATATATATATATATATATATATATATATATATAATGTATGTGTGTGTAGGAATTGGACACAAAATGCAACAGTGTCATTTCATGACACCTTTAAATGATATATGCATTATAAAAAATAATAAACTGTTATTTTAAATTTAAAGATATTTATTTCTATATTATAAAAGGAGGGGGAAAAGCAATTTTCATAATAAATAATGATCCAAAATAATGTTATAATTATTATATTAGCAATTAAAATGGAAGCAACCAGTTATGTGTTTGATAAGACTAACAGGATAATTAATTACATAAGTACTACTATAAAATCATTTAAATGCTCATTGCTATTATTTCTTGAATATATATATATATATATATATATATATATATATATATATATATTGCCAAAAGTAAAAAAAAAAAAAAAAAATCTCTTAGAAATAATATGCTAGTTCTTATATACCCACTGTTGAAAAAATAAATGTAAACATTGTTAAAATGATTTCTTCTCAAAGTTCCCGAAATTCCGGGTTTGTTCCCCCAAATCCCCGGGTTTATTCCCACCTCTTCAAAATTCCGGGTTTTTTTTACATCTCTACCTGGCCCGGGAAGGCATATCTCCAGTTAGTAAGATAGCTAATTGAATGTGATATCGGTTCATAATGATAATATGGGTAGTCAATCTGCCAGTTACATACGTATAAAAGGAAATTTAATAATAAATAAAATAAAAATAAACGAAAAAAAGACTAATTGAAAAGGTAAAGTAATCTTAGTATTAAGAAAAAACACAAAAAATTGGGAATAAATGAGATTAAAAGCGAATATATAAGAGGAAATAATATAAAATATAGCGTAGATACTGAAAAAGGTAAAGAAAAGTCGCATAGAATCGTAAAAAAAAAAAGAAAAAAAAAACTTTTTTCTGGGCGAAAATTGCACATTTAGGTGGATTTACAAGTAACCCAATGTTCATGAACACCACCCCTTTTCTTTGACCATATAGTGAGGAGGGGCGTTGGCAAGTGCACCAATCAGCTATTCGGACATATTATCGCCAATTTTTTTGTCTCGGCAACCCTGATTCAAAGAGGGTATATACCAGAAAGTTCAAATTTTTTAGTCATTAATGTGTCTGATCTTCAGATTGCGATTGTTTTCTTGCTTAGAGCCTTTTTTTACTTGGTAAAAATGTACAACAACTACTTAGTGTTAGATACTCTCACCAGCTACGAACAGAATAAACCTGATCTTCCGGTAAGAATATTTTAAATAATTATTTATTAACCAGTTGTTAAAAATGATATTTTTAAATTACTGACATGCCATCTACTCCGGAGAAGTGAGAAAAATTGATAATTCCTCAGATTGTTCCGGAAAATAACAAAACTTTTGAACAACTAATAGATCACAATTCAGTAATATTTTATTTAATATATTAAGTTTCGCTAAAAAAATTATGCGGTTTTCCGCACAGTAATGCTGCATT
This sequence comes from Pardosa pseudoannulata, assembly GCA_032207245.1. Lineage (NCBI taxonomy): Eukaryota > Metazoa > Arthropoda > Arachnida > Araneae > Lycosidae > Pardosa > Pardosa pseudoannulata. The sequence goes on from CM063498.1 coordinate 198,525,402, forward strand.
TTCAGTACTGTGCTTAAAAACTAAACTGAAATTAAGCCAAATTTGAGTTGACAAACTCTTGAAACCCTGATGATAGGAAAATGGATATATTTTATACAGGGCTAATGTTACTACAATAAACACTTCTGAAAACTAGATTGTCAAAACTAAAAAAGCTACTCGTACATTTTTAAATGCATTAATTTTAATTTACCTTTTACAATTTACTACTGTGTAAATATTTTAATTTTAATTTAGAAATCAATAATATATAATCTGTAATTAAGGTGTTAAAATTTTAAACCATGCTGTTGCTCTTGACACTTGCGCCTGAATGCTGGCATATCTGAAATTATAAAGATTTTTATTTCATATTTTTATTATATCTTATATTTTTACAACTCTTTAATGAGGTGATATATATTAGAACATATAGATATATCGATGTTTGGTATACTATGTAATAATATAAAAATTCAGATTTCATGAAGATCTAACTCCGATGTCTGCAAATTAACCTTAATGTAATTTTTATTTTAAATTAGTAGTTTTTACTTTTCAGAGAATGTTATGTTAATTTTTTTTTAATTATTTATGTATTTGACTATTCAACACAAAATTATACAATTGAATTATTTATGTATTTGACTATTCTACACAAAATTATACAAAATTTTGCGAGTTATTCGAAGTCATTTATTGTGAAATTGGGAAATTATTTCCCTTAATTGATTAAAAAAATATTAATAGAAAATTAACATCGCTGAAATCGGAGTGAAACTTTATAAAATCTCATTGTATTTTTTTCTCTTAGTATTTTTTTATAGAATGAGTTTTTAGTTGCTAATTATTTATAATTATTTACTTTAAATTTTTTTTCAATTTTCACGAGTTTTTGTTTTTACTTTATTTGTAAAGGTCGATAGTATTTATATTCTTTAATTTGTGATTGCTAATTATTTATAATTGTTTACTTCTAATTTTCATCCAATTTTTACGAATTTTGTTTTGACTTTACACATTAAAAAGGATATTGTTAAAATTAATTCATACCGTAAAATACAATTTCCTCTTCACCGTAATTCAAGGCAAAAAATAGACGCAGAAATTTACTTTGAAAATTTTCTAAATATGAGCCGTTTTCTTTGAAAGCGGTGTAAGATTATTTTAATTTATAGAGATATTTAAGGTTTTGCACTTGAATTATTTGATAAATATGAACATGTTATTATATTTGTTTTTAAACTAGAAAATTCATATAAAACATATTTTTATTTCAAGTTGATAGTAAATTGTATTCATTTTTAATCATTAACTAATTTTTTGTGTTCAGTAATACTAAAAAATGTGGAATGAATTATATTCAATAAACTGCTGATTTTTCTAATAGATTTTCCTATTCTTGTATGGAAATCTATAATCTACGGGTTTCCAACGATATTTGCTTTCCTGAAGCAACATAAATTCCTTAAAATTTTGTTGATTAACCCAAGCAAAAGAATTTTAAAATGTTGCCAAACCGGTTGTCAATTTTTCTAATATTTTCCGATTCTTGTATGGAAATCTATCAATAATATACGGGTTTCCGACAATATTTTCTTTCCTGGAACGACAGTTTTTTTTTAGAGTGTGTGCAAGTGCAAAAACATCATTTTGAGTAAAACACCTTTAAAGTTTGAATTTTTATAGATTTTCCTATTCTTGTACGGAAATCTATAATCTACGGGTTTCCGACGATATTTGCTTTCCTGAAGCAACATAAATTCCTTAAAATTATGTTGATTAACCCAAGCAAACAAATTTTAAAACGTTGCCAAACCTGATGCAAATTTTTCTAATAGATTTTCCTATTCTTGTAGGTAAATCTATAAATAATTTACGGGTTTCCTACGATATTTGCTTTCCTGAAACAATATAAATTTCGTAAAATTTTGTTGATTAACCCAAGCAAATAAATTTTTAAAACGTTGCCAAACCTGATGCCAATTTTTCTAATAGATTTTCCTATTCTTGTATGGAAATCTACAATTAATTTACGGGTTTCTGACGATATTTGCTTTCCTGAAACGACAGTTTTTTTAGAGTGTGCGCAAGTACAAAAAACATCATTTTGAGTAAAACATCTTTCAAGTTTGAATTTTTATGTTTTTAAAAGAATATTACTGTCAACTTTTATGGCAACACTTCTACCACAAATTTTGCACTCAACATATTCTTCTGTCATTTTAAAAATAATATTTTTATCGATGAAATAAAATCCATTAAAATTTTATCAACACTTACAGATGTGTCGCTTACAGGAGTGTTAATCTTTTTATAGCAAGCACAGAGTTGTGCGAGTTGACAGTTCTTAGTAAATTAATTACCACTAAATTTCTGTTTTTAGGCTCTTTTTTCTAAATATTTTATTATGCACCCTTTTGTACAAAGCAAAAGATAAAAAAAAATTTCATTTAGAACCAGCAAAATTTAAATAAAACGATCTTAACTCAAAATTTGAGCAATGTATACGTATAAGATGAAAACAATGTACTCGAGGAAAATATAAGTTGAACAGCTTAACTTGCTGTTGAAAATAAAATAACTATAGAGTTTGAAAATACGGTGGGCTTTACAAAAAAAAAGAGAAAATAATAAAAGAAAATACGGTGATGATGCAGTTACATGCGTGTTAGGTCTCTCCTATTAAACTCGTTTTTTTTCTAAATGTTATTGTTTTTCTTTAAAATTTTTAGGATTTTACTGTATTTAAAACACTCTAATATTCAAGCTAATTATCATTGTCTATCCATTATAACTTTAATTTTGCTGCAACTGTGGCCCAATTCTCCCCTTTTTGTTACGTACCGAAATCGTCTAGTCAACAAAAAAATTTTAACGGTAGTTTCAACGAACATTCGACCCCCCTCCCCCCATTTCGTTGCGAATCCTCGTTCACGCTCGTTTGCTAAAACGATTTTTGGGGTCGAGGCTTCATTTTTCAACCAATCATATTCCCTTTGTAACGAAAAGTTAAAGCGGGTTATTTGTACACAAACGCACGTGTGTATAAAGTAATAAGCTCTCTAGCTAGTTAGTGTTATAAAAAAAATTAAATTTATTGGAAATAATTAAAAAATGTTGAACGCCAAATTAACTCTGGATTTTGCTGCAAATGATAAAGAATTGTAGAATGAATTAACAAAACTACTAAATGCCGATGGATTGGAGCCTATCAAATCGGTATCAAAATGGAAAAAAGTATATTTCTACGTACTATATTTGGACTATACTCATTTATTAAATCATAAAATAGTCGAATTTTAAATTTGTTGCATGGGTGATTCTAAATTTGGAAAAAAAAAACATGCTAATTTAAAATAAAAGATATTAAATGGAATTTTCAGATGTCGGTATTAGAGCTGGGCTATATCTGAATTTTAATATTATGATCTAACATTCATCAAATATAGATATTTCGATATATTAATATGTATTTATTCGTATATTACTTCCTTATGGAGTCGTAAATATATGCATGTTCTGTATAAAATTCAACCAGACACATATATGAATGTGTGTTTATTATTCAGGAGAAAAACATTCAATTTCTTAATTTAACTTCACTTTTTTTTATACATCAATTTATATATTTATATAATGTTTTAAAAAATGCAAATCTAACTTCTGTATATCTGTTCTAAAATTCATATAATTCAAAAGTTTCCCCAAATTAAAAAAGTTAATCAAATCAGACAAGAAATTTTTTTACTTGAGTCATGGCAGAAAAAAAAAATGTGACAAGGCAATAAAGAAAAAAATGATAAGTAAAGAAAGACAGAAAAGTTTGATTATCTTCAAAATCACATATAAATATTATTTGAGGTAGGCCTTTTTTGTAGTTTTCAGAAAAAACTTGTTTTTTACAATTTTCAGTACAAACCCACATAAAATTTCATATCAGAATCGCCCCTGATTTATTGCTTGTTAGAAACATTGTCATAATTTTCATGATAGAGCAAAATACATTTACAATTATTAGATTTTATATCGTCATTCAAATATTTATCAAAATACAGAATTGCAAACGTAAAGAATTACTTATTCTCATTTTATCTAATTTAAAATTTTTTACAAATGTTGTAATATATATAACATTAAAATAATAAATATGAATAAGTTTAATCTTTATAGTATTAGTTTAAAAATGCAATGCTGTGTAATGTGTCCCATACTGACTGTATAGTATTTTGTGGTACTTTTTATTGACAGAAAAATTACACCTAATCATTATCAAAAGAAGCTTTATTACATTTACATTTTTCATTTTACATCAAAAGTTTCATCATTTAATAATTACATTGGAATCTACATTTAGTATACAAATATGCATATATATATATATATATATATATATATATATAAAGCAAAAATTAATTCAATTTAAAATTTCATAACAATATGCTTTAATAATGTTGCATAAACAATAGAAATAAGAAGCTTGACTTAATCCCAGATCATAACTCTGCCCAATTGCTCTGTGGTAGGAGCCTGTGGCATTAAATGCTAAAGCACAAATAACTTGAAATTTAAATAATTTATTTTACTATGCATAAATCACAAGTACCAATATGAATTGTTCTTTTCCAAATATTTATTTAAAACTAGCATAGCTAATTTATAATAAGAAAAATTAAGTTATCACATACTATTAAACAGAATTTATTTAGATACTCTATAAAAGTTCACTATCTTAAATATTTTACACTAGCTACAAAAGTCTAGTCTAGAAGATTTTGATACAAAAATGTATGTCTGATATGAATACATACTCTAAATATTTAAAATATTTATATTTTTTTCTGAAATGATAAAGGATATTTTTTGTTGAACTACTGTTTACATTAAAAGCATAAGATTGAAATAAAATTATTATGGAACAGTATAAAAGGAATAACGTTATTTAAATAAATTTAAATTATTCAAAAAAATAAAACAAAAACTTACTTTAGTTTCAGTTGAAAGTATAATATTATAATAATATTATAATATGGTATGCATAATATTATAATATTATGCATAATTCAATTCATGGTTGAGTTTCTTGCATAAGTTGACCACTAAATATTTTGACAATCTATATAAATGATTAAAATACTTATCTGCCAACAAAAATGCATCACTTCTCTTTTTAAATGTTCTCTCATTTCTTAAACTTTGTTAATTTCATTCTGCAAAAAAGAAGCTTCTCTGTGGGTAGCCATGTTGTAAACAATCACTGACGACAGGTAACGATAGGGTTAGCTTTTCATTCAGTAGACGAAGCTGTAACAAACAGAAATCCTTCGTTAAAGAGGAGAGAATCTCTGTTTTCCAGTCTTTTTGGTAAATGACGTCACAAGTACCATGTAACTGGTTTTTGCCTAGCATCGTTAGCCCAACGTAAAGGGGAGAATTGAGCCTCGGGGGAGGATTGCCTAGGCCAAGCCCTCTATTCCAGTCCCACTGCTTAATCTTCAAGACCTTCAAGATGGTAGGTCAACTGAATCACCTGGGTCGAACCCTCTAATTCAGAGATTTCTAACAGTAAGTAGAAAATGACCACTGCCTTCAGGACCTTCCTTAGAGATTTCTTACAGTAAGCAGAGAAATTGACAACGAGCAAAGTATTAAAACAACTGTTTATAGGTTTCAGAGGTGGTGTTGCAACTGGATCCTATGGGACAAGCCCATTAGAATAAAAAAAAAAAAATGCTCAGTAAGCATTCTTATATCTTGCTGTCAAAAAGTCAAATTTTTCTGGTAGTTTTCTAAAATCAAAATATGTAAAGTATTAAATGTACTCCATATTTCTTTGTAAGACACTTATACCCTGACACAGCAAAAGCCATACGGAATATTTCATTGTAATAAACTACGACTATTTCTTGATTTAAGTATAAAGCTGAAATAAGTCTTAACGTCTTATAAAATTTTTAATTAAAATAATTACTTAGTTCTTAAAAACTAACTTACTTTCTTAAAAACTAACTTTTATCAAGCATTTTTAAGGTTTACCAAAACTGATATAATTTTGGTCGGCATTTAAAATGTGACACCCCTTTAGTATTGATAATTTACTGTTCTATATGTAGTAGTACGAGATTATTCTAAAAGGAAACACATCTAAAATAATATAAATTTTATTACATTTAACAATTTTTAAATGTTAATTTTATTATTACTTTAAAGTGTCCAAAAAACATTTCTAAGAATTGTTTTGCAGATAAAATGACTAGCAAGGACATAAGAGGGGGATTTCGGGGGATCAGTTCCCTCCTAAAATTTTAGAAGATCATTTCGTGAAAAGAAAATGTTCCACATGTGTGTAGGTGTCATCTGCCTAGTTGTATAAGAACATTTAAATAATAATAATAATAATAATAATAATAGTAATAATAATTTAAAAATGCTTTGGTTATAAAAAGTGTTGCTAATCCGCTGTCTGAAAATGTAAGTTTTCTCTTTATTCTGCTATATTTTGCCATTTCTCGTTAGAAAGATAACAATGTCATCAAATCTTTTTAATTATTTTAGTTAATCTATAATTGTCATATCTCATCCATTCGTTAATAACGTAATTTTGTTTTACTGGATTATTCAGTAAACCCCCCCCCCCCAAAAAAAAAAAAAAAAAAAAAGTTACAGTCCTGATGACTAGTTATTTCTTTTCTGTATGATTAATTTTACGTTTCATTTTTACACAAAGTTCGACCTTTTCTAAGTTTAAATCTAAATGGATTTAAAATTTACAAAGGATACCTAGGTATATTTTAATGTATATTTGGAGTATTATCCTACAAATTACTAAACTGAAAAAAAGCCGAACTTTTAAAATTGAAAATTTTGTTTAGGGTTCGACTTTATTTTTTATGTCAATTACAGTGTATATTCTATGTATGATTTTGAAATTTTGTACATATTTTACTCTTAATGGAAATGTGATACATTTCCATTATTCTTGTGTTCTCTTCCTTGTTTATTCTGTTCAGTTAAAAAGCTGTTACTTTGTACTTAATATATTCAGTGTTTCTGAATCTCTTTTTATATTACTGCATTTAAAAAAAAAATAAATAAAAGTTGGGAATTCGAATTTTGGTAATTTGATTAGCTACTTTCTGTGTGTTATTGTGTTTCATGTTAGGCACCTACGTGACAATATTATCCAATTTGTTATATGTTTCATTCGTGTACCTCAATTCTAAGTTGTTTCCCCTTCTCAGAAATTCGATTATAATTTGAAACTAAATCTATCTAAACATTTAATAGGATGCCATATTTTGGTAGATATTAGTAATAGTTTTTTGCCCATCGATCATGTGGGATCAAAATAATTTTCTAATGATGCTTTGAGATTATGAGGGAGGGAGGTTGTTTGAGTTATGATACAAATTCGTGTTTTTCAGATTTTCATATTTTTAATAGTCGAGGTTCTACTGTATTTAGCTCTTGTCAGGTGTTGAAAGTGTTAAATCAAAGAATAATTCCATCTCTTTTTCTTGCAGGATCATGTAAACCTGTTAAAATATCATGTCTTGGAAAGACTCCAAGACAATGGCATGAGAATTGAAGACAGTAAGTAGCATAATTACTTTAGGAATTTTTCTGATACGAAAATTTATGTGGGTCTGTTCAGAAACTATAAAAAGGTAGATTTTTCCAAAAATTTGAAAAGAATCTTTTTTCTGCTAAAGAACGGTTATAAAGCGTTTGGATTCCCTCACTTATATTGTAAAATTCCGTACTTGTATCAATACTTTAGTTCCTCCCCCCAAAGTTTATCGCATATACAGGAAGCTAATGAAATATCGTAATTTTTGACAGTTCCCTTTAAAATTAGGATTATGATATATTAACGTCAAGTAGCTGATAAAAATCTTATTTTCTAAGGCATTTTTCCGATCAGAAATTATTTAAACATTTTTTAAAACAAAAAATCTGAACTTTTTTTTATACGTTGTACTGTTTAGAAATCTTAGTAGATTTCTGAGAAATCGGGACTGTTTAGTGACAAATTATCGCTAATAGTAAAAGCCAGTACGATTTTAAAGATTATAAAATTCGATAAACCTTTTTATTATATTATACATATATTTCAAAGCAAAGGTCCTGTTTATGAATAATATCAGATTTGAGTGTTTGTATTGTACAGTGAAACTGTACGAAAATGTATGCAATTATGAAAGTATTTTTATTAGTGTTTGGAAAATCTAATCAATTTATTTAAAACAGTTATTGTATAATGTTTCCTTTTTGCTTCATTTTCATTGTAAGTTCTATTTTTTACAAAAGTTATGTATTTTTTTCAAAACATTTAGTGCATTTTTAATTTTTTTGTTTAATTTCTGTTTTAATAATTGAAATACTTAGAAATACTATTTTTTTTTTGTCGTTCAGGGTTTTATTCAAAACACTTTAGTTTTTAAATTATTCTAGTTCAGCATTTAATTAAATAGTCTAAAAAACTTTATAACCGTAATAAAAAAAATAAATAGAATTTTTTTCTAGGTAATTAACCTTAATATAATTTTTATTTTAAATAAGTAGCTGTTTCTTTTTCTGAATATTTTGTGTGATGATCAGAATTTTTTTTTTTTTTTTTTTACTCAGATGCTGCACAGTTAGAGGATGCAGTGTACGGGTACTTCAGGCGAGCCGTGGACCTGATGATACTGGAACTCAAGAAGGCCACGGAGTAAGTGACTGAACAACTGCTTTTCTCTAACAATCCTTATGGAAAATTTATCTGCAAAAAATATGAGCAGGATTACTTGTGCAGGGTATCTCATAACCATGGCTAGCTATTATTATATAATCGATATTTCTTTATTGACTTGTACGTTTGTAGCATCTTCAGAATCTTTTCCCAGTTGGTCAAAATCTTTAATAGTATTTTAATAGTAATCAACCCAGCTTAATCGGGTACCAATCAGTTTAGAACTAGTGGGTCTAAAAGAGGAGATGTTCACTTCAATAGAGTTAACATCTGCCTCGTTATTGTATCTCTGCTATCAATGTTCACTGCACCAAGAATCTCTGTCGAAGATAACTAGTTCACTTTCAAAGTTTTATTTTATGTTTTGTTTTATTTAATTATTCAAATTGACCATTGTCCTTTTCATACAGTGCTTTCTTCAAAAATTGGTTCCTAAAATATTCTTCTGATAGTAGAGGGAAATTATTTTGGCTTTGAAACTTGATTTTTTATTGATTTTATTTTTGTCATTATAACAATATCATAAACTATCCTGAAACCCCTTTGGGAACATTCCTGTAAGCCATTTCATGTCAGAAAGGTGGATCTTTTTCTATTACAGTCACTTGCTTCATTGAGTGTTACCACAAATTTACATTTTACAGCATCTAGGTGTTTTTCATTAGTTTTTTTCAACAATATGCTAAAACAAAAGCAGTTGAACTTTTTTTTTTTTTTTTTTTTTTTTAAATCTGTATGAATTATTTTACTTACAGTACCAGAAGATATTCCTAGTTTCAATCTTTCAATCGGCAGATTTTCTTATTTTCTTTTAGGATCAGAGACTTCAATTTCTTGATATTTATTGATGTTTGAATAGTTTAAGAATGAGATTTTCATTTTTACTTTTTTGTCTTCCAAATTTAATATGTTATAAAAACTTTTTCTTAATGCAATAACTGCCTTTTTTTTAAAAGCAGCACTTTTTGTTCAATACATATATTTACGAATTTTTCTCCTCAGTTCTGCAACCTTTGAACCTGCTATCAGTTTTATAAAATTCCTATGCATTAGAGGTTGTAATCTTAATCATCCATTTTATATTCAAGATTGAAAAAAAAAATAATTGAGATGATAAGTGAGACTATGAATATGTCTTACCCAGTGACAGGAAATTCACTTATCTGGGATGAATAAGGAAATATAAAGGGAGATCTTTTTTAACCTCATTTATTTCTCTTCTGAATTCTTTTATTTTTTTTCGTGTGTTATATTTATTATCAATTAAACAGTTGAATGTAAGGAAGTGTAGTTTCTTTTTCCAAAATTTATGTTGATATATCAATTGTAGGGGTGTTGATTAAAGTTTTTGTTTTTAATCATGGGGAAAATTCAAGGTAATGTCAATTACTTTCTTTGGAAAGATGAAAAGACTTGCACATGTAGCAGATCCTCTTTTTTTTTTTACCTTATGGGCTACTTTGATTCCATATCTGGAAAAGTTGGAACCTAACTTTGGTATGATTTCTTGTACTGGCTGAGTGGACTTTGCTTGAACTCTAGAAGAACGATTTTTTTTAAACTTTTAAGATAATTAAATTTATTTATTTTACAAATACTGAATAATTAGCACCAAAGCCATTAGTTCATGGGCTCTTCAATACTTTTTAGCAACATCCTCTTACAGAGAAAGTACAACATAATTATATAACTGCGCCAAAGTCATTGAATGACTAGAGTTATACAAAACACTGTCCGGTGAATCCATCACCCCTACTCAAAGTTTTGTGCTTGTCTTGGCCAAAAGAGGCTTCTCTGAGATTGCTTCCACTGATTACGCACTCACATATCGAGAGATTTACTCCTTAATGATTAGTTTTTGGTTTGGTTTGGAGTGCTACGGTCTACTTTATGCAACATGAGGGCTAATGAGACCGAGACCTACTGCTTAAAGCCGATTCCGAACGGCTACGAACATCCATGCCGCTATGGGAATCAAACCCATGAACTCCGATACCGACGGCCAGCACTCTAATCATTCGGCCATCGTTTGGCTTTACTCCTTAATGAAAAAAGGACAAGCAGGTCTAGATGACCCTTCTTGACCATTCCAGGATTAGGAAAAGCCTAGGGGGTGCTTTGGAATTTGATGGAGACAGAAATGATCAAAAGGCTGTATCCCGATTACTCAGTGGGCATTTGAGATGCATGACCTACGAATCTGGCCGAAAGGCATTCCAGACTTGTTCCAAGTGTCACCTATTCCTGCCTTCCCCTGAACATATCCTCGATTATTTGGGGTTAGCTTTAGAAGATGTCCATGCGATTCCTCTTCAGGTACTGGACTTTGCTAGGGTTAATGGTCTCATGGATCTGATCTAGCTGTCACTAGATAATGAAGGATTGGACATGCGCACACACACTCAGTTTTGTAAAGTCATGTCTATTCAGACCTCTCAAAAGGGCCACTGCAGTCTGTCTTGGAAACAACTCTCTCCCTCAAATTGTTCATCTCTTATTTGCTGCATGTTGAATTATATATTGTTTAAGAGTCTGATTAACAGTTTAGTTGTATGAAATAAAAGAGAGCGATTCATGGATTGGTCTATCAAGGTTCTTTTTATAGCCAGTGTATCAGCTTGCCCAAAATTCCTTTAAGGCCATTTTCAAAAGGAACTCAGGTGAGCACAGCAAAGCTGTTGCAGAACCAGGGTATTAACCAGTGTGCACCATGGTCCTTACTCTGGAAGTTGTGGTTCGGTTCAAACGTTCGTTATGACATCATTTTGACGTCACCTTGCGGAAACGAACGTTCAAACCCCAATTTGCAACGTCCAGAGTAAGCCCCCATGAGGAGACCTGCCACTTTACATACCTCTTTAAAAGGCTTTATTTAGTATGTCAATCTGTTATTTTTTCTACTCCTATTCAAGTTTAATAAATATCACTGTCATTCATACAAACAGATAACAAAGTGCTATGCATGTATGTATATAATATATATATATATATATATATATATATATATATATATATATATATATATATATATATATATATTATTCCTTGACATGGAGTGCATGACGAGTGGTTTATAGTCATGGCCAGTTGGTCTGGTAAAACCCTACACTGTTTTAGCCCTCAAATGTATTTATTGCCAGACTCGGTTCGGTTGGATGGGTTCCCACTTCGTTATAGAGACGGGATAAACTGAGAGATCAGCTAACATGAAAAATGTTGATACATGAATGTACCTTAACAATATGAAAAAATACATTTTTAACTCAACAATTTATTGATAGAGAACTTTACAAAGTTTCCATTATCTCTTGCTCGTACAAGATACTCTCACATAGTCTTGTAAACTAAAACATAAATATTTACCACTTTTTAAACTTATTGAAGTAGTAGCTCTACTTGAAAAAAAATAAACATTTCCAATGCTTCATTTACAGTATCCAACTGGAATTCCAAGTGCAATATCTAGTTTACTTCTTAGGCAAACTTGCTTTACCAGTAGTACCTGGTGTCTATAGCTTTATGAAAGAAAGCAAGGGGATATGCACATGCAGTAACACAATATTTATAATTAATCTCTATCAGTTAACCAAACAGTTAACGTTTGTTAAACATGCAAAAATGAAGAAATAAACAGGGTGTGACATAGCTCTAGGCTGAAGCAGTTGAATTTTTGTTTACATTTCTACCTGTGCAGGTATAACATAAGGGGTACGATTTAAATAAACTCAAAAGAGAAAATTAGCACAAGTAAAGTAATATATAATTATTAAAACAAATTAATGTTATTTAACATCTTTCACCTTTAACTGTTAACTTTAAGCAAACAGTGACAATAACAAATACTTTTTGGGAAGCAAATAGTTTTGAAATAACAAAACATAATTTCTGAAAATATCTAAGGGACAATTCTACAAAAAAATTTTAAAATCTAAGTCTGTATTAGCATGCATCTCCTTTTTGTTCAGAGCTTTTCTAAACTTGCTGGTAGGGCATTAGTGTCAGTTTCAATTAGGGGTTAAAAGGGGTAAAAGCAAAGAAATGATAGTATATTCCTTAAGGGGCTTCAAGGTTTTATACAAAATCTTTTCATTTGTTTACAAATTTGTTTAATTTTTCCTTACATACATATATATACATGCACACACAGATATAAACTCCTCTAGAACCTTTATCTGATCTAATTCAAATATTGGAATTACCTATTGGTTAATAGAAACTGTAATTTAATTTTTATTTTTTGCGAAAGTTTTTAATAGTTACCAAGTCAAATAGTGAAAGTTGCAATTTAAAAAACAGAAATTTCAAGAAAATATTTTATTTAAATTTAATTTATATTAATTCAAGTAATAACGTACTTTTTAAAGGTGATTTTCTTGAGAAATAAAAGTAATTTTATTTTTTTTAAATTTACTTATTTGTATTTTGCAGCTCGGAGTGTGGGGTAATCACCCCCCGTGCACTGATCCAGGTGTACAAGCAGGGGTTCCTGCCGGTATGTGATTTATTACAATTTCTTTATCTCTTGCTAAAAACTCAACAATATTGTTGAGTAATTCAACAAATTTAAAGGATCGTAGAAATGATATATATTGTCTAAAAGTAATACTTTCCTAATCTATTATTGTGTTATATTTTTCTTGTAACATTTTATATTCTCGTAATAAAACTTCAAAACGTTAAAAATTGAAATTCAAACAGCCTTGTCTTCTTAAACTTATTTGAATTTTAATCCTTTAAGAGGATTCAGTTCCCTTATCATAGGTGCTATTGCTTCTGATATACTTTGAAGTTTTCTGATTTTTCTGTGTGTTTCTGATCAGAAAACTTATTCTACCAATTATCAGCGATATATTCTAGAATCCCTAAAATATATCTACAAATCCCATTCTCGCTTTGTTCTTCCCTCTAATGATAATAATGTATTTTAGCAAGAAGTAAAACGTGAAGGATGAGCGACTATTCAGTCAAATAAATAAAAAATCAGAACTGATTTTAGACAAGCTGTGTCTTATGAAACATTAGAACATGTATTAATTGTGAAATGCAGTAAAAGTTTAAAATGTTTTAAAAATGAGTTCGATAAAGAACTTTTGAAAAAAGTAAAATCTTGTACAACAGCATTTGTAAATGCTAAAGACTAATATGTTTGTTTTGTATATTGGAGAAATAGTATTGCCATTTTTCACATTTTAATTATGTTTTATATGTACACCAAAAAATGTTATTTCAATAAACTACAGATTTTTTTTTTTTTTTTTTTTTTTTTTAAAGCATTACTGGATAGTAGATTAATATATATTTCATAGATTAAATTAATCTTGCCATTTTTTCCAATTTTTCCTTTTTTAAAATTTATATTTTTATTTATATGCTTAAAAATTCCGTTAATGTTAGAAACTACAGTAAACTACAGATTTTTTCCTTTTGGAAGATGGCACCTATGGTTTTTTTTTCAATTATTTGCTTAAAATTTTCTTTGCCACATTTAGTATATTGCGACAAGTTTTATGATTCCATAACAAGGATGACAATATTATGATTTGCTCATTAGGTGAACTTGCACAGATAAAAAGAACTTACAAACATTATTTAGCCTGAATATCACATTAAAATAAAACAACATAATCTGTACTAACATCAGTTCGATCAAACTAATGACAGAACTTACAGTTCATGTTCAAATACGACTAGCCAGTAGGTGTGATGGAACACTTGCATCACTGCCTCTGAATGCATCCATAATTAACATCATCATTGGTAAGAAAATAAATTAAAAATAATTAACAGAAACTAAAGAAAATAAAGCCTTTTTTCTAACAGATTTATGTTTTGGAGAGCAGGATTGTTGAAAGTAACTGATGATGGTACAAAATACATATTACTAAGTACTTTGATAAATGAACACTTAAAAATTATGAAATGTTGTATACACATAAATAATAGAAGTATAAGTAAATTAATTACATTAAACTATTCTTAAATCAAATATATTAAAATAATTCATTTTATTATGAAGTAGTTTGTTAATTTTTAAACTGTTCCTACATATGTATTTACAGACTCCTACAAAATGTGCATGTCACATTCTTCAGATTTATTTATAAAAATCTGTTTAAAGTTTCAATTTCAAGATTTCTGAAACTTGTTTAAATTTAGATAAGTCTGAACTTTTCTATGGTCTAATCTGAATGGCTATATATATCCATGACAGCAGTGGTACTGAAAAGTTGCACCCTACCCTTCCCAAATTTTAGAAATGTTTGCCATCAAGATCTTAAAACTTATTTTAAAATTTCATACAATTTAAACCTTAATTTTAAAAATCCGTAAGTGTTTTGAATTTGATATCAAAAAGTAGCACAGTACCAGTTCTGAATTTTAGAAATGTTTGAAGTCAAAGAAATCTTAAAATTTATTTTAACTTTTCATAGAATTTAAATCTTAATTTTAAAAATGTGCAGGATTTTTGTGATAATTTCTGAATTTTGTATATTTAAATTATTGTTATTGTAGAAATGATATATTCTAAATTTTGAAGATATGTTTTTCATTCAAAGGTCTTATTCATTTACTTTAAATTGTATATGCATTAATATAATTTTTTTTTTTTTAGCTATATCTTGATGATGATATGGCGCTCAGTGAATCCAGGTAATATTTCTTTTCATATTTTGCTATATTAATACAATGCAGTAGTATTACATAAAAATGTATTAAAATATTATAAATACTCAATATATTTTTATAACAATGAAACAGATATTAATATATACATATATGTACATATACATGTATACATACATATATATATACACACAATTTACATATATTATATACACACATATATTTATAATATTGGGCAACATTCCTAGATGTTGTTGTATATGTATATACCCTAATTTCCTGCTTATAATCCACAGTGTTGTATAACCCGCAGGTGCGAATTTCGTGATACTTTTAAAGAAAAATTTCATATAACCCGAAGCGACACATAACCTGCAGCAACGTATAACTGATAAGCTTACTGGCCTATTCTTTTCATTTTTTCCGCGCACCTGGAAAGTCATGGAAAATCATGGATGTAGACAATAGATTAATTTTGTCATGGAAAATCTTGATTTTTCTTGCAAAATGAGTAAATGTCATGGATTCGCTAAACTACTGATTAAAAAAATGCATTGAATTGTTTAATTCTATTTTTACTTGTCATTTGACTGAAATTACTGAGTTTGGTATTTATGTATTATCCTATTGACCCTATTGCCAAGTAAAATTTGTTCGCCAAGGAAACTCAAAGCAAGAAAGCTTAATGTGTGGGTAAATGTGTGTTATTCTGGTTTTTTTTTTCCTTAAATTGTAGATTAAAATTTTATTAATATATTCACTATTTTTTAATAAAAATTATTCAAGATTTTTGCACAAAATATAAGTTTATCTCTAGGGATATTGTATATAAACATTATAGGGTTATATTTGACTATTATTCATGGTCACCTGGATAATACCAAAGTACTCTGAATTCAAATTGGAAACATTTTGATTGAAAAATTGCTATATGATTAAACTTAGGTATGTAGATACACCAATTTATGTTTATGTATATGAGTTTATTAACACTTATAAAGTAAGTTTATAGTTTTTTTATGAATAAATTCCTGTCATTTCTCTAAAAGCATATATTTTATTTGTATGTACATCAGAAGTTTTATTCATATATATTTTAACAAAAGCTTTTTAAAGTCATGGAAAATGATCTGCTAAATCAGGGAAAGTCATGAAAAGTCATGGATTTGAAAAATTTTATTTTGGCAGATACCCTGGCTTTTATATTAGCATGCAATAAATAACACGAGAAATCAGTTAACAATAACAATTTATTGCCATAACAAAAGAACAATGCATAAATTACAACTCAAAACATATCTCCTAACACATCTCTAAACTGAACTAGACTTAACATAAATGAACTCTTACTGGAGTGAAGGGGGAAACAACCTGTTAAACACATGTCTCAATTGAACTCCTATTTGGGAAAAACACAACATAACCTAACATAAAACATACACCAACACCAGTCTCTTCAGAGGCTATATATATACCTGCTAATTTGCATAAAACTCACCCCGTTGCCAAAATATGCCACAGCCGCTAAATTCCCCGATTGGCTGTGGCTATTAACTTCAATAGTCGAAGGGGCATTTCCCCAGGATCGGCAGGAAATTAAAAATAAATCAACTGAAAATGATTTTAAGAAAATTAAGTTGGCAGTTAACCAGGCTATTTTAAGTTTAAAATTCTGAAAATGCCAACAATAACCCGCAGTGGCATATAATCTGCAGATTAAATTTCCGCTTTAACTTCATGGGATTCAAGGAAATGAAAAGCATGTCGTTTTACGACATGCTGTTCATGAAGTGTTATATCTTCTAGTGTTAAAAAGTAAATTTAAATTTTTTTTTCTTAACGATAACAATTTCTTTAAATAAAAGAAAATTAATTTAGCCAAGCGAAAATTTGGATAGACTTAGTAAGGATATGTTCTAAAAATTTACAATTAGTATAGAAAGAATGATACAAATAAAATGTTCGAACACATATTTAAATAAAGAATTCTTAAAATGCATCTTTTTATTCTAATTTAATATGATTTTTTGAGTTATGTTTTAAAATTTTAAACTGGCAGTCATGGCGCTATCTGGCAAGCTGAAAAATGGAGAATGCATCAAAGTGCTGCCATTCCAGATTGTACAAGTGTTATTTCTTGATAGATATAAATATACAAAATGGAAAATATTAATTTAATCAGGTACTTTTATTCAAACCGTTGTGTAATTGATTGAAAATGATTTTTATCCTGATGAAAGAAAAAAAAAAACTAAATAAGAGCTGGTGTTGCCATCTATTGTTTTTTAGGGAAGAACTTTGTAAATTTTATTATACAAAACAATTTTTAGCAACATTTAACAACATATAATGGGGCATATAACAGCTCTGCGGCGTATAATATGCATTAGAAGAAAATTTAAAGTCTTTAAATGTATAATCTGCAGATTATAGGCAGAAAATTAGATCTAATTTCCTGCCTAAAAGATTACAGTCCTTGGAGGGCCTTGGCTTCTTGGCATATATATATATCAGTGGCGTGCAGGGTGTGCACTGCACACGCTGGCAAAATTATGAGAGACAATAATTTTCTGTACCTATGCCTACCTATCTTTAATTGGTATATAATAAATATTATTTCTAATATATTCAAATATGGAAATATAAAAGAAATATTTCATCAATATAAAGTGAAATGTTTTAGTGTAGTAAATTCATTTCGGTGATGTATTTTATTTATTGAAATAATTAGCTGAAAAACAATGTTGTTTTGTTTTAAAAAAATGAATTTTAATAGAACAGTCCAAATTTTACCATTCATTGTGTCTTACAGACAGTATATAAGTTATATCTGTAACACCATATCCCTGGTTTTGTTTTTAAAAATTGTCCAGATGTTTTTCGCAGAATAAATGATTTCCAAATGTTAAAAACAATTAATAAATATAATTTAATTCAGTGACCGAACAAGTAACAGTTCGCTCTATTGTGCCAATGTGCAGTGAAATCCTCTGCACATGGAATAAACGTTCGGTTTGTCGGCACCCATGAGCATCCTGATGAGGCACTGCAGCAGCAGGCACCATGTGTTGCCACGTTTGCTGAACATATAAGTTTTTCGTGGAAGCCCGAGGCGTTGCTTTTTCGACGCCGATATGACACCATACAACAAAAGACATGATTTTTGCTTCAGTGCTAGTAGAATTCTCATAAGTTTACCTGTTTTTATAGCTATAACTCGACTACTCATAGGTAAATATTTTATTTATTGTATTCTTTAAATTTATATTAATAATTAATAACCCATTTCAGAATGGAGAACTCGGATGTCTCAATTAAAGATTTATTGGAAAATCCATGTTCTCTGCACACCCTGCATGATAACCTACCACACGCTACTGATATATATATATATATACACACACACATAAATACATGTGTGTAAATATATATGTATACATATACTTATATATGAATTTATACATACTTATACGCACACACGCATTATGTATATATATATATATATATATGTGTGTGTGTGTGTGTATATGCCATATATTTCTGTGTACAAGACGAACATTTTTTAGGCTTTTTAAAGAACTAAAAAGTGTATGTATGTATGTGTGTGGGTGGGGAGTTGGTTTACATATGTATCTGTGGAACAGATGTAATCTTTTTTAGTGAATGTCTTTGAAGTTGTTGTTATAAAGTCACCAAACTGATAATAACAAAGAGGTTTATGAAAGAAATGGCAAAGAACAAAAATGAAAAGCGGCAAAATGTAAATTGAAGTTTGCAAAAATTTTGAAATTAGAAAAACAAAAAAATTGAAAAATGAATTTTTAAGGGTTTCTTACCTGTGTTATAATTGCTTTGAAAAAGCGGTACACTGATAGGTTAATCTTCAAGTAAATAGAATTCTACATTATCCAGAAGCAATCGATTAATTGTCAAACTGTTTTTCTTTTTTTTATAGCTTATTCTGCTTAAATTTATGAAAATTTTATGTATGGTTATAAAAGCTTAACCTTGTCATAAGCATGTAAACATTGGCTACATGGTCTAATGTTGTACCATGCAACGCAGTAGTAATCTAGATAATTTAGTATAAAATTGTGAATTGAATAATGACAGCTTAAAGTTAACTCAAATTTAAAATGGAAGTTGTTTCTTGCATTTTACTGTAAAAAAGCTCATTGATTGGTTTACCTTGGTAGAATTCAACATTCTAAAAATTGTTTTTTCCTTATGGATTACACATATGTATTTTGAATTTGGGGTAAATTTTTGAAGGAAAATTGCACTCCCGGCTTGTATACAGATGGGATTGTATTTGGAAATATACGGTATATATATATATATATATACACATATTGATTCTATTCCCAATGTTTTATGTTTTGCAACATGCATGACTATGTTCACTAATTTTCTCTATTTTGTTTTACAGCTCCTCCAGTAGCGAGGATCTGGAGGTATAGTTATTAATTTTATATTAAATTTTATGTTCTTTGGCTGTATTAGTATTCTAGTAATAATGGCATGTAACATTTAACAGTGTGACAGGCATCCTGAATTTATTTCTAACTTTTAATTTTAAAAGTGTTCAATTGCAAAATTATCTCCATACATAAGTTCTTTTATTTTTTTTTAGTTTTGAACATTTATTCGCATTGGTAGAATCAAACGTTAGTGTCTAGGTGACTTTTTTCTGAATATTTGTAGCAATCGCCACCAAAAATTATGCCTTATCTGCTTCAAATGTTTCCTTTTGGAATGGACGCAAAATCAGGACATATATAAGTCATTTGGAAGATAGTAGAATTCTTAAAGGTCTTATTTATGTGTGTTGAAAAAAAAAATTGATTTCTATTTCCTGATGAAGAATAGGTAAATTTCTCAAGCATAATAACAGAAAAAAAGTACAGCTGTTTATTTTTGGTTCTTGATGACTAGTAATAAGCACTTGTATGTGTTAACATTGTTCACATGAATCTGTACATTTTGCACACAATAAAAAATTTTTTGCTTTCAGTGTGGTATAAAAAATGCAATTTTATTAATCACATAAGTTTCAAAGTATACTATATATATATTTTTTTTATTGAATTATAATAATAGATAATTTTGATCTGCCAAATGTTTCGTTATTTATGCTTGCTTTTTTTTATAAGAGGTTTGCCTATCGAAACCTTAAAAAGAAACGATCTTGCAATTTATTTTAACATATCATGTAATTTAAATTGAAATTTTAAAAGCTTGTCAATCAAGAGGAAACAATTATCTGACAATTTATTTAAACATTTCATATAAATTGAAATTTTAAAAGTTCGTAAATTTTTCTACTGATAATTTTGGAATTTTGTGTATTAAAATTTTATATTTGTAGAAATGACGTTGTCTAACATTATGAGTTTCTATGATCAGTCGAATGTATTTACTTTAAATTGCATAAATGTAACTTTTTTTTTCAGATGCCCCCGTGCAGCCCCTGCAGCATTGCCAGCCCCACCAGCCCTGCTAGCCCAGCCAGCCCCGCCAGCCCAGCCAGCCCCGCTAGCCCAGCCAGCCCTGCCAGCTCCATATCCTCCAGAAGCTCCAGGTATGTCACTATTTCTTTTTCATTTCTTTATATATAAAATTGTTCTGTCCATGTGTTTGTAACAGAACTCCTAAGGCTGGTCTGATTTTCATGAAATATTGTGTATGTAATTAAGTTGATTTGAGAATAGTTTATATTCACAGTTTGATTCGATAGAATATAATTTTTCATTGAAAATCCAGAATTGCATGCTTTATAACACTTTTTACCACATGCCTTTCATTTCCTTAAATTACATGAAATTAAAGTGGAAATTTATACGATATTTTTTCTGAAAATATCGTGAAATTCGCACCTGAAGGTTATACACTACTGCGTATTATAGGCAGCGGCGTATAATACGCAATCAAACACAAAAATGGTGCTGACCTATTAATTGCCAATGTTTATGATAGTATTTGGCTACTTATTAATATGGATATCTAATAGATGCATAGTTTAGCCTAGCTAATAGAAGCTTATTATATGAGTGTCTCATATAATTGATTAATATCAAAGTTAAATACAATATATTCTCTAAAACAAAGGTTACAAAATACTTCTATAAACTGTACATGTCTTGGTTTTTTTATTTGCCAGTCCTTCAGATATCTGATGATTCAAGATTTTTACGTATCGCTTATTACAAATCTCATTAAATTTTTTATTTGACATATGTGAAATTTCTTAAGTAATAATTCCTTTTAAAATGATGTAATATGTTTCAAATCATTTCTGTTTAAATAGTGAAATATACTATAAGTATTCATTAAACAAAACTTAAAGACAATTATTTTGATATATAAAAAGTAAGGGATAAGGGAAAATATATTTTGTCACTGAATATTTATAGTAAAAACATTAAAAAAGAAAAAAAATCTTTGGTTAATTGCATTTCAATTTTCACTTCATCTGCAGTTCTGAAAATGTGAACATATGTATCCGTGCACACCTGATAGTCTTAGCCCAGAAGCATTTTACTTTTTCTGGATTTTTTTTATTAATGCTTACATTTTAGTTCTAATGTCTTTTTATTTTTTCATCAATTATTTTACAAATTAGATTTATAAATAAAGTTTAATTTTTATTAATGAATATTGTCCTCATAGTTAAATGCTCTTTTTTTACTTGAATTCTTATTCCGTGTTTAATTTTAGTTTTAGTGTACTGTTAACTATATATGTACATATATATATTCCAAAATATATATTTGACAACATCATTAGATATTGACGTTTTTCTGTATTTACAGCACTGCCAGCAGAAAGAGGTCTGCAGCTTCAGATTCTGAGGTACAGTTGTTAAATTATATAAAATTTATATTTATTGACTTAGTATTCCACTGTTTCCATCACAAATTTAGGGGGCCAGGTGACTCATTCCTGACTATTGAAAATGGCCACCAGAAATGACAATGTTTTGTTCAGTTTGTAAACCTACTTAGTAATGCATTAGGTATTAACCGGTGGTAAAATCATATGAAAGTTTATGAAGAAGCTAAATCTTATAGTAAACAATACCACTTAATGATACTAAATGTTATGAAGAATATGGCATCATTTGGTGAAAGATTTAAGTGATAATATTTATTAACTAAAAAAAATTGTAGGTTAGTATCAAATAATTTAAAACATTTAAACCAATAGTTCAGTAATAAAAAAAAAAGAAATAATTAATATTTTAATCATTTAAAAACTTATAAAACATATCAAACTAGCATAATTACTAAGATCTCAGAAATGTGGCATCTAAAAATTTGGTGATTAACACTAAGAATTTGGTATGTTTCCTTAAACTTGTATTCACATTTAATATGCAATTAATACACCAAAATACATTTGCAAACGTTTATCATAAACTTCAATCCCGCATAAACCTATGCAGAGAAACCAAAAAAAATTTAAAGTTATGCTAAAAAAATTTAAATTTAAGCTGTGGTTTTTATTTGTGAATATATACCTATATCTCATGTTTGGAATTTAAAAATTAGAAATTAAAGCCTTACAAAAAATACGAGAAGTTACTTACTTGAAGGACGGTTTTCTTATAATACACATAAGTATAATGAGACCTAAACACATTCATTTCAGTCTTTACCAAAACTAAACCCGGAGGGTGGCGTAGGTGAAATTTTCATTGGTTAACAAAATATGTTTGTATAAATTGTTATGCTGTATGACAATTATAGTGGTATTCTTCAGTATATGAATACATTCATAGGAAAATTGAATCTTTACATTGTAACAGGATTTTAAATTTATATCTTTGAATAAGTCAAAGTCAGACATATACCAAAAATTATTTTTTGAGGACAACCTTGATAGTTACAATTCCAAAACCTTATTTACAATTGCTTGTATTTCTATGCATTGTTACTTGTTACCAGTATGTGTTTCAACAATATCATTTATATAAACTGACATAAATTCAGACTATCTGATCTTCCTTTGCAGGATGGCAGCCTCTGGAAGCGGCAGTGCATCCGGGAGGAGTCCCTTGACTCCGTGAGTATTTATTTCGAACAATTTCATTTTCCACAACATTTGAATGCCATTTAAAAACCAAGCACTCTATTTCTATTAAATTTAATTGTGCATTTGTTATGTGATGACCATGAAGCATTCCTGACTCTGGTTATGTTCTCGAAACTTTGCTCCTTATTCAACAATATAGCCTAGATAGAAAACATCTTTGTGTCTAGGCAGCTTAAGTCAGACACCTTTGTTCAATTGGCAAAGGCAACATTCTTGTAACTAGAGGGTTGCAAGTTTGGAGCCCAAGCCAGCCTAAGATCCACCATGTTTGTTAAAGGTGACTGAGGTATATAAAAATGTTCGTGGTCACAACGTCCTCC
Organism: Pardosa pseudoannulata; assembly: GCA_032207245.1. Lineage (NCBI taxonomy): Eukaryota > Metazoa > Arthropoda > Arachnida > Araneae > Lycosidae > Pardosa > Pardosa pseudoannulata. The sequence goes on from CM063498.1 coordinate 198,549,153, forward strand.
AATACCTGTAGGGGAAGCAAGCCAAACCTATGGGTCTTCTGCTTGGTCCCTGCTTCTAAGTTACGAGGACCCACGTACTTTCATCCTAGTGGTATTTGTTCAAAAGGAACATCTCTACGACTTAATATGAGTAGTGTACAGCCGATTGTGCTTTGTTTTACCAAGTGGCATCAGAAACAACAACAGCAAAACATCCCTAAAACATTAAAAGCTTTATGGTTGAGTTGACATGCATGCCAACTAGTATGAATTTCATTTTTTCTCTGTAAGATTATATAGTTGCATGAGAAAATTGAGGAGTTTTGAGTTAATTTTAGATTGCACAGATTTAGGTTACATTATAAGATTGTATGGTTGTTGCATGTAAGAAACATGTGGTTTTGATGGAAGGGATTGTGCCTTGGGAGTACTTCCCCCACCCCTAAGTTTCTGGTTTATTCAATCATCACTTCTGATAATATACAACCTAGATGATATTTGGAAATAATATCTAGGTTGAAAATGTCCACCATGGTAGTTTGAATTCAAAAGAGAGAAAAAAATACATAAATTAAGGCTTCTTATCAAACTTTCATTATTGCTTATGTTCAGCTGTAAAGCGAGTATTCTACTACAGTCAGCCAATCCAGTCATTGTGGGGGGGGGGTTAAAGGGAAGTGATTTAAGGAACTTAAGGCTTTGACCTTTGAACGAGTATTGATTTATAAGTGTAGTGTTACAGGGAAGCATTCTCGTTATTCTTATATGTGCTTCTGTGAGTGTGTGTGTGTGTAGGGGCTTATATTTCACTTCTGTGTCTGGTGATAAATCTAGTGATTATTGTATCGCAAAAGAAATTTACTGGATATTTAATTGATGTAAAAAGTTGCCTTAAATACTTTAAATCCTAATAATATTAGTTTTATTTTAGGTATTTAAAAATAACATTAAAAAATTATTTGTTAAATCTTAAACCATCAATGTGTTTTGTGAGGCTAACTGGATAGTTGTTTCTATGTAGTACACAACTTGGTTTTTTAAAATGTTAATCCTGATTTGCTGTTAAGCATAATTTATTTGTTCTAATAAGCTGATTGACAATATTGTTTTTAATGAAAGAACACTGAAGTTCTGAAGTTTAAGAATTTCAGAATCTTTTATTCTACATATCAAAAGTAAATTACATGACTAATCACTTCTATATTTAAGTGTAAGGTATTTACACATAAGGATAAGTTAGGGTGCTACTACATAATTCTAAAGTTACAGGGATAGAAGTTTAAAGTACTGCTGTTTGTATTTCTGTGTGGACACTGTCTGGTTGTAATTTTGTGGATTACTTGGTTGAGCAGGTTAGCTGGTAATTCTTCTGTTTCATTAATTTGCTGAAAGGGGTTGTGGGTTTTATTTTTAAAAATGGTAGATGTTCTGCCCAGGGCTTCAAACCAGAACTGAACCCCAAACTGGAAAAACCTATTTTGATTGGAACAAAACCAGAACTGAACTGAAAAAAAAATATCTGTTTATTTTGTTTCGATATATCTTCAGTCATTTTGTCGCTGCAACCAACTTATTAATATTATCTAATTTAACATCAACCTAATGTCATTTCCTGTACATTATGCCAAACAATAGCAGAGTTTGTGGGTTCAAATCCCACAGTGGCATGAATGTTCATAGTCATTTGGAATAGGCTTTTAACAGTAGGTCCCAGTTCCAAACCAAACCAAACTATTTGTACATTGCATATCAATTTTCTGTTTTGATATTCATTAGTACTTTTCTATTACAGTTTTGCATGAAACTACAAATAGAAGGTAGATTTATATTTAGTCGAATGTTCCTTTGTTAAATGCAATATTGATAATGGATAACAATGCCAATATCTGCTAACTGCTCGTATCATACATGCAGGTTAATTGTGTCCATTCACATGCACCAATTATAAAAAGAATAAAATCTTCTACATTTTGGTAGAATTACTTTGTTTATAATAGAATAGTGTTTTTAGTACAAATAAGAATATACATTATATAAAATTATTCATTTGGAACTGAAAAGAAAACCATTATTTTTGGCTGAGCAAAAACCAGAACTGAACCAATATATTTTGAAATTTGATGTCAGAAAAATTGCTGGGTAAGAAGACGGGTCAAATGCTGTGGTAGGAATCGTCAAAAGCAGATGCTTTTCAGTCAGCTGCAAAGTAACCAGAATTGTTTAAGTTTTTAATATTATATTGAATGTGGCAGCACTTGCTTTTATATAGTGTTTGCTGCAGATATTTATGGATATCCTCCAGTAATCACATTGACTTTTGCCGGCTGAACATTCTGAACTAATTTAGTGGATGGGGGAATAACATGCAAAATCCAAAGTGTGCAAACTCTACTAAAATTAAATGAAGATTATAGTGATCAACTGCAAGTACTAAAGAGTCCTTTACAAATCTTTATATATAGATGAGCACTTATTTGTTTTTTGTCTCTGTATATATTTAAATCTTTCTTTTTATTTGTTAATTTTAATTTTTTCTTCAAGCGACTCAGTCAATCTACCTGAGCTATTCCTCTGCTAATGGCTCATTTCAAAAGTAACTTTATTTCTGTTACGATTGCATAGTTTATTGTTTTTAAAAAATTGTATGTTTTTATTTATTAATATATGCCAGTGCTTCCGATATACTCAAAATTTTTGGATTTTTTTTGTGTTTTTCTGATCTTTTGACTGGGAAAACTAATTCTTCTGATTTTCAACGATATTATCTAAAATCCCTAAAATTTCCCTACAAATCTCGTCTTTGCTTTGTTCTTCCCTCTACCAATAATTCTGTATTTAAGCAAAAGAAAAAAAAAAAAAAAAAAAAAAAAAAAAAAAAGCGACTGCTTAGTGCAATGAGAAAAAAATCAAATTGATTTTAGACAATTTCTGTCTAATAAAACATTAGAATAGTTGTTAATTGTAAAATGGAGTAAAAGTTTAAAATGTTCTAAAAATGAGTTTGACAAACAATTTTTGATAAAAGCAAAATCTTGTACAACAGCATTTGTAAATGCTAAAGACTAATATGTTTGTTTTATATTGGGTGATTCTGATCCCAAAATTTCCAAATTTTCCTAAAATTTTAAAACAGAATTTTTTTTTTCTGAAAATTTGAAAAGAATTTTCTGAAAAATGTGTTTCTGAAAATGAAAAAGAAAGTTTTTTAAAACCATCTTCCACTTCAGATATAAAATATATAAATGAATTTGGAATATAATCAGAAAGTTATATCTTTTCTCACCCTTTCTCTTTTCTGCTGCATCCACAAATCTTTTTTCTACCTAAGAAGAGTAATAATGTTATGTGATTTTCTTTTTTAAAGCAATATATTAAAATTTCAATTTATGTATTTAGATTAAGGAATTGGAATTTTTGTTTTCTAGATAACCAAAAAGATGTTTGAACAGAACACACTTATATTTTCAACTTATAATAAGAACTTATATTAAGAGGATATATATTAGAACATATTAACATATTGATGTTTGGTAAACAATGAATCACAGTATTAAAATTCAGATACCATTTAGCTCTAGTTTTGACATCCAGAAAATAACCTTCATATAGTTTTTATTTTAAATTAGTAGCGTATACTTTTTCCGAAAATCTTGTAGGATGTTCAGAAAAAATTTCTTTATGTAGAATCACTCATGTTTATATATTGGATAAACATTATTAACATTTTTTTCTTTTTAATAATGTTTTATATATATACCAAAAAATATTATTTCAATTACAAATTTTTTAAAACTTTAAAAGCATTTATGTAAACTAAATTAATATGTCTTTCATAGATTAAATAAACATTCCCATTTATCCCTATTTTTCTCTTATTAAAATTTATATTTTTATCTATATACTGAAAAGTGTCATTCCTGTGATAAACTATAATTTTTCTCTTTCGGAAGTTGGCACCTATCTATTAATGATTTATTTGTAATCATTTTAAAAATGTTTTAAAGTGTGATGGCAAGGAGGTAACGCTAATAAGTGAATAATATAAATAAATGCTTTCACACGTTAAGAAGACTTTGACTTGTTTCCTAAGAAAAGGTTTGCATTGTAAATAACCATAATAAAGTAATAAGACCATGGTATCAATATTTATTTATAAAAAGTTTGAGTTCTAACATAAATATTTCTTTCTCTAGTTCTCGGGCACATGGGAGATGGAGTCTGCACCATCTTCCACCAGCAGCAGCCTCCACCACCAGTCTCCACCATCCTCCACCAGCAGCACCCGCCACCAGCAGCACCCCAGCCATCTGCCAAGGCTATGCCATCCCGGCAACAACCACGACGTGCAGCAAAACAGCAGCTGCCAGCTGGAGCTTATCTCCCCATTCGTCGCAGGAGACGATGCGGCAACTGTGCAGCCTGCTGCACTGCTAATTGTGGCTCCTGTACTATGTGCATGGATATGCCATGCTTCGGTGGTGCAGGCCTCAGGAGGCAGTGCTGCAAACTGCGCCAGTGCCTTAATGTAAGTGCTACTCATTCTATTCTGTACATATTCACTTATATGTGTTTATCCTTTGTATATAATTATATGCATGTACATACATGTTTAATGTGCATGTATGTATACATATATTTGCATTTATATATACACCAACAAGCCATTACATTATGACCACTCTATTAACCCCTTGAGGATCAGCATGTAAATGCTATATAAGTCAATCGTTGAAAACTGTTGCTGTTTAACGACATCTAGTAATTAAATCTAGTATTTAAAAATTCAATTAAAATGTTTCGATCTCTTATTATGCATATGCCATGCTGGTCTCTCAATATCAACTGGAGCTCTTTGTGTAAAGGCAACGCTGGGCTGCTTAAGAGTGGAATTGCTGCGTCGTGTCCACAAGACGTTGGTCGCGATTGGATTAATAACATGTAGAAGATCACCTTTACCTCTAAAAACTGCCAGCACCTGGCATGGCATCAACTGCACAAAGCGTTGGTAAGTAGTCTGAGGTAACTGGTATCAAGCGCTGATCAACTGGTCCTGCAATTCTTGCACAAATTTGAAATGTCTGTCGAACCCCTCCCTGATGATTTGACCCTTGTGAGATGGTACATTTTTCTGTTGGTAAATATCATCCCCCACCTGAAATACTGTGGTAATGAATAGGTGAACCTGATCTGCAATGAATGGATTATGGGTCCAAATGGGCTCCATTAAAACATTGCCCACACCTTATCTCCACCACTGGCTTGTTTCATTCCAACTGTGCATCCAGGAGCTAAGATTTTTCTTGAAAATTGGCATATTCGCAGACACACATTAATGTGATGGACCAGATAACATGATTAATGAACCAGAAAACTGCCGTCCATTACTCTAATATTTAATTCTGATTTTACCTTAGGAGAAATGATTCTGATCCAAAATTTTATGATATTTGAGTGTGTTTGTTCCAAAAATTTTCTTTTTTAAACAAAAATTCAAAATGAATTTACAGAAAAACATGAATCCTTTTTCACTTAATATATCTATTGTCTTAGAAACTAGATATATGATATGAATGAAATGAAACAAAATATACATCTATATTTTGTGTCATCTGATTAATTTCTTTCAATTTAAAATAATATGCTATTTGAATATATTTTAGATCAAATAAGTAAGGAAATGATTATCCTTACCTTTAAAAATAAATGTGTTGAAATTTAAATTTATGTATCAAAATTTAACAAAATAAATTTTTGTTTTACACACATTATTGTATCTGTACTTGCATTATTTTATGTAGAACACTCTTATATTTTTACCACTCTATAATTAAGTGATATATATCAGAACATATTGATATATCGACATTTGGTAAACTTTATATCACAATATTAAAATTCAGATATCCTGCTCTAGTTCCCACATCTAAAGATTAATCTTAATTTAATTTTTAATTTGAATTGGTACTTTTTCAAAAAATTTTGTATAATGCTCAATTTAAAAAAAAAATTTTTATTTATTTATTTATTTTTTAAAAAAAATTTTAACCACCCATAAAGCTTAGATTTCTTTGCCTCCCCCCCCCTCCCCTCCATTTTTCGATGTTTCTTGGTCCTTTAGCTTGCATTGAAGTATCATCACAGTGTAGGTCGGCTTCTGGCTGCATTGGCTGATATGCAGCAATTATGAATACCGATTAAAAGTTGAATATTTTAAATGTTACTTATTTTGATTAGTTAGTTACATATGTTTATGTGTCATGTAAATATATAAATTATATATGTATGTATATTTATATATATGTGTACTTTGTCACTTTGTGCTACAGGAATCTTTTCTTATTTTAGATGTCATAGTCTCCTTGTGGCGTCTGGTGGTAAGCTTATTAATTTTTTTTTAACTTTAATTTTTTTAATTTAACTTTTTTAAATAATTTTTTTATCTATATAATTTAGTATTTTATCATATCATTTGAATTTAGGTCTGTATCAATTTTAATGACCTTAATTTGTTTTTACATGTATTTTTCAAATCACTTGTTCTTTAGACTCAAATTTTTTCTTAATGTTTAAATTGTACTTTTGTATTTGAATGCTACATATATCAATTTGATAGGATCATTCTTGTATATTAGTCATGGTACTAGACCAGACATACCTTTCAGTATTTGATCGGTAAATTTGAAAAAAAATGATGATATTCCTTTTTAAATATGCAAGCTTTAAAATACTTTTATTTCACCAAATTTTCTGATTTTATAATTTGTTTGTTTTATTGAAAATTAAAAAGTCAATCTTTTATTTGGGCAAAAATAGGAAGGCTGGTTAAAGAAAACTGGTTCTTACCAGTTAGGTTAGTTACTTTACACAAACAAAGAATCATTTATTATTCACTCACATCACTTTAAAAGTGATATTGTGTGTGTGTTCATGTGCTGTGTCTTAAGTATTATGTTCAGTTTAAGAATACATCTCTTTTTGTTTTTAGTTTATTCTTTTATTAATGATTTTACATGTTTAATAATATTAATGCATAAAATAACATAGTTAAATATTTTAGAGCTATCACCTATAAGAAAAGTTATTCATACAAATTGATGTATGTGTTTCTATTATTTTATACAGAACACTCTTATATTTACAACTCTATAGTAAGGTGTTATATATTAGAACATTTTGATATATCGATATTTGGTAAACAATATATCACAGTATTAAAATTCAGATATCCAGCTCTAATTCATATTTCTGGAAATTAACTTAAGGTTAATCAAATAATAAAGATAATAATTAATAATAAGGTTAATAAAAATTAAGTATAATTTTTATTTTAAATTAGTAGCTCTTACTTTTTCAGAAAATTTTGTGTGATGTTTAGAAATTTTCTTTTTTTTTTTACTTAAAATCACCCATGAAATATTCTCAGAATGATAGATATGTACCATTCTTCATTGAATTATCCTTTCAGTCCAATCCATCAAACACTTAATTTAATCATGTGACGCCATGTAAAAAAAAATTTCCACTTCCCCAGGGTCCTGATCCAGATATGAAAAGAAAAACATCCCTTCGCTTAATGGTTTGAGCTCTTTTGAACTCTTATCAAAATAATATTTTTGCATTTTCTGTCTTTCCAAGAGCCTACTTCTTGCTTCTAAATTTTTGTTTACTTGTTCAAAAGATTCCCTTATTGGCAATAATCCATTTATTTTTCTTTCAAAAAATATTTCTGAAGGGGATGGTAAGTTGTTGGAGATTGGAGTATTTCGGTATTCAAGTAGAACTAAATATTGATCTTTACTATCAGATTCTGCTTTTAGCAACAACTTCTTTACTGTTTGAATTTATTGCTTTACCATGTCATTTGATTGTGCAAATTCAGGGCTAGATGTTTTATGTTCAAAATTCCATTCATTAATAAATTTCTTGAACTCTTTGATACTGAGGACCATCGTCAGAATACAAGAGTTTTGGGATACCATATCTAGCAAATATATATTTTAATAATTTAAAGGTATTAATGTTTGTAATCTTCTATAACTGTCCAATTTCAACAAACTTGCTAAAATAATCAATTATAATCAAATAATTCTTCCCATATAGATGAAATAAATCTGTACCTAATGTTTCCCAAGGTCTGTATGGTACTTACTTTGGCATTAACGGTTTCTTGGTATTGTGTTTTTGATACTTCAAACATGTAGAACCAATTAAAATTAAATCTTCAATATCTTTACTCATTCCAGGCCAGAAAAGAATTTCCCTTGAACTACTTTTGCACTTGTCAATTCCCATATGATTATAACGTATTATTTCTAACACTAACTTACGTAGATTTTTAGGAACTACTACACATGAATTTTTAAAAATTAAACCATTCAATTCTACAAGTTCTCTAAAAAGAAAAATAGCTTTTTCTTTTTCTGCTACTTTTGATTTATTGTTAGGCCACCCATTTTTAATTAATTTCAAAGCAATCTGTAATTCTTCATCATCCGTGGTTGCATCTAAAAACATCTTTTCTTTCTTAGGCGACTTATCCACTTCTGCATTTATCATACATACATGAGCTTCAATTTCTTCTTCAAATGCATCATTTTTTTTTCTTGTATAAATGATCTAGATAGTGCATCAGCTATTGCAAGTTCTTTTCCAGGTTTGAATTTAATAGTAAAATCATAAGGTTGTAGGCGAATTCTCATCCTCTGGAGACATAAAGGGCACTTATTCAATGGTTTCTTAAAAATAGCTTCCAATGGTTTATGATCACTTTCAACAATAAAATTATTTCCAAAGACATAATGATTGAATTTTTCACACCCAAATACTATTGCAAAGTGTTTGTTTTTCAATCTGTGTACGTAATTTTTCTGGGTTGCTGTTAAAGATCTAAATGCATAAGCTACTGATAAATTATTTTGTAAAAAAACAGCACCTAATCTAGATAGTGAAGCATCTACAGACAGCATTACTGGACTCTACAATCAAATATTGCAATACGGGTTTGTCAACTAATATTTTCTTTAAGTGAAAAGCTTCTTCGTGTTCATGATTCCATTGCCACATCACATTTTTCCGAAGTAGATCTCTCAATACAGTTGTTTTTTCCAAAACATTTGGAATGAATTGAGACACATACATAATCATTTCTAAGAAAGTTTCTAATTCTTTAACATTCATTGGTGATTTCATGTTCAAAATTAACTTTTTTAATAACACCATCATGTTCCATATGCCCCAATTCTTGCTTTAAAGAATTCATAAGACCTAACGGAAATCTTCTACAGGGTTCTATAGTTCCAACTGCTCCCTGTTTAATTTCATATTCATAATCAGCAATTTGACCAAAACCTAGAAACAAATCACTATATTTTTGTTTAACCCATTTATAGTTATCTGTTGTTACTACAGGATCAATTCTTCTAATCAGACCTAACTGTTGAATTGTTTTTAAACCCAAAATTGCTTGAACATTATCTTCACATTTTACTATTTGGAATTCTATCTCATTTTTCAATCCACTTTGTGTTTCACATTTTAAAATACATTTACGAAGAACTTCAGTTTTCGTACCATTGTAATTATTTAAAATAGCCTCTGTTTTTCTTATAGAATCTTCTTATATTTAGTAGTTTAAATTTTCTATATGGCAACACATTGCATTGTGCTCCCATGTCCGATTTAACATACAAATATTTTGAAATATTTACTTTAAGTTTCTCTATCGAGTCATTAGAATTTATGTTCAATTTTGTTTCTCCCGAAATATATTCTTCATTGGAATATGGCTTCTTGTTAGTAATCGGAACTGGTTCATTAGAAATATAATTAACTGTTTTCCTAAAATTTATCTTATAAAAATGATTTTGTTTTTTACAATATAGACAAATTTTATTAAAAGCAAGACAGTTAAAAAGTGCATGAGATGTGCCACATTTTCAACGAATTTTATTAAACTCACCTGGATCTTCCAGTTGTTTTGATTTCGTTTTCATCTCATTTTTCTTGTTCTTGAATGCTTTTCTACTACCCCTACTGCTGCCATAGAACTTTTGCTAGGCATGCTTCCTTTGCATCTACGGATTGAAGCTGAGGCTATAATCTGTATGAAGCAGTTTAAGAGTCTGGGTCTTTGGAGGGATTACTCTTTTTATCTCTCTTGGGGACGTTTTGACTCTTCCATGACTAATAAGGCTTTTTTTATAATGCCTACTGATGTTATCAATACCAGGTTTACATTCTGTAAACCCTATAGTGTTCATTTCCCCTCTCCGGAGGACTGGCTTAAGAATCCTAAGTGGCTTAAGGGCAACTGCAGGATTTGGTTTACTGATGGTTCTAAACTTAATCATCAGGTGGGTGCTGCCCTATAGATGGCACCAAGCTTTTCTTTATGCTTGGTAAATATGCTACTGTTTTCCAAGCTGAGGTCTTTACAATCTATATGTGTTACAGGACTTGTCTTGGCAGGGGTTTTCATAAGCAAATCATTCATATCCACTCTGATAGTCAGGCTGCGCTCCAAGCCCTGTCGAGGTGTAGTATTACCTCTGCATTGGTTCGGGAGTGTTTGGAGTCTCTTCGTGACCTTGCCTCAGATAACAAGGTTAATCTTTACTGGGTTCCTGGTCATATGGGAATTCAGAGTAATGAGCTTGCTGATTATATAGCTAGGAAGGGGTCCAGAACTTCCTTTACTGGACCTGAGCCTGTCCTTGGTATTGCTCCGGGGTCTATTAGGAATTCTGTCTTTAGGCATTTTAGGCACCTTCAGTATTCCAAGTGGCTTATTGGGGATGGTCATAGGCAAGCTAAAGAGGTTAATCGTGACTGCCGCAGCTTGCGTAGCAAGGATTTGCGTAGTAATATATCTTGACGCTTCATAGGAATGGCCTGAGGAAGGCAGTTGGTCTTCTTACTGGTCATTGTGCCCTCAATAGGCACCTCAACATAATAGGTATTAGCTCTGATCCCTTGTGCTGTAGCTGCCGTCTTGAGGAGGAGACTGCTCACCACATTTTGTGTGATTGGGAGTATTTCTCGTTTCTAAGGTGCCTCCTCACTATGGTCCACTGCAAGCCATCACCACCATCTGCATCATTTTTTTTTCTTGTATAAATGATCTAGATAGTGCATCAGCTATTGCAAGTTCTTTTCCAGGTTTGAATTTAATAGTAAAATCATAAGGTTGTAGGCGAATTCTCATCCTCTGGAGACATAAAGGGCACTTATTCAATGGTTTCTTAAAAATAGCTTCCAATGGTTTATGATCACTTTCAACAATAAAATTATTTCCAAAGATATAATGATTGAATTTTTCACACCCAAATACTATTGCAAGTGTTTGTTTTTCAATCTGTGTACGTAATTTTTCTGGGTTGCTGTTAAAGATCTAAAGGCATAAGCTACTGATAAATTATTTTGTAAAAAAACAGCACCTAATCTAGATAGTGAAGCATCTACAGACAGCATTACTGGACTCTACAATCAAATATTGCAATACGGGTTTGTCAACTAATATTTTCTTTAAGTGAAAAGCTTCTTCGTGTTCATGATTCCATTGCCACATCACATTTTTCCGAAGTAGATCTCTCAATACAGTTGTTTTTTCCAAAACATTTGGAATGAATTGAGACACATACATAATCATTTCTAAGAAAGTTTCTAATTCTTTAACATTCATTGGTGATTTCATGTTCAAAATTAACTTTTTTAATAACACCATCATGTTCCATATGCCCCAATTCTTGCTTTAAAGAATTCATAAGACCTAACGGAAATCTTCTACAGGGTTCTATAGTTCCAACTGCTCCCTGTTTAATTTCATATTCATAATCAGCAATTTGACCAAAACCTAGAAACAAATCACTATATTTTTGTTTAACCCATTATAGTTATCTGTTGTTACTACAGGATCAATTCTTCTAATCAGACCTAACTGTTGAATTGTTTTTAAACCCAAAATTGCTTGAACATTATCTTCACATTTTACTATTTGGAATTCTATCTCATTTTTCAATCCACTTTGTGTTTCACATTTTAAAATACATTTACGAAGAACTTCAGTTTTCGTACCATTGTAATTATTTAAAATAGCCTCTGTTTTTCTTATAGAATCTTCTCTTATATTTAGTAGTTTAAATTTTCTATATGGCAACACATTGCTTTGTGCTCCCATGTCCAATTTAACATACAGATATTTTGAAATATTTACTTTAAGTTTCTCTATCGAGTCATTAGAATTTATGTTCAATTTTGTTTCTCCCGAAATATATTCTTCATTGGAATATGGCTTCTTGTTAGTAATCGGAACTGGTTCATTAGAAATATAATTAACTGTTTTCCTAAAATTTATCTTATAAAATGATTTTGTTTTTTACAATATAGACAAATTTTATTAAAAGCAAGACAGTTAAAAAGTGCATGAGATGTGCCACATTTTCAACGAATTTTATTAAACTCACCTGGATCTTCCAGTTGTTTTGATTTCGTTTTCATCTCATTTTTCTTGTTCTTGAATGCTTTTCTACTACCCCTACTGCTGCCATAGAACTTTTGCTAGGCATGCTTCCTTTGCATCTACGGATTGAAGCTGAGGCTATAATCTGTATGAAGCAGTTTAAGAGTCTGGGTCTTTGGAGGGATTACTCTTTTTATCTCTCTTGGGGACGTTTTGACTCTTCCATGACTAATAAGGCTTTTTTTATAATGCCTACTGATGTTATCAATACCAGGTTTACATTCTGTAAACCCTATAGTGTTCATTTCCCCTCTCCGGAGGACTGGCTTAAGAATCCTAAGTGGCTTAAGGGCAACTGCAGGATTTGGTTTACTGATGGTTCTAAACTTAATCATCAGGTGGGTGCTGCCCTATAGATGGCACCAAGCTTTTCTTTATGCTTGGTAAATATGCTACTGTTTTCCAAGCTGAGGTCTTTACAATCTATATGTGTTACAGGACTTGTCTTGGCAGGGGTTTTCATAAGCAAATCATTCATATCCACTCTGATAGTCAGGCTGCGCTCCAAGCCCTGTCGAGGTGTAGTATTACCTCTGCATTGGTTCGGGAGTGTTTGGAGTCTCTTCGTGACCTTGCCTCAGATAACAAGGTTAATCTTTACTGGGTTCCTGGTCATATGGGAATTCAGAGTAATGAGCTTGCTGATTATATAGCTAGGAAGGGGTCCAGAACTTCCTTTACTGGACCTGAGCCTGTCCTTGGTATTGCTCCGGGGTCTATTAGGAATTCTGTCTTTAGGCATTTTAGGCACCTTCAGTATTCCAAGTGGCTTATTGGGGATGGTCATAGGCAAGCTAAAGAGGTTAATCGTGACTGCCGCAGCTTGCGTAGCAAGGATTTGCGTAGTAATATATCTTGACGCTTCATAGGAATGGCCTGAGGAAGGCAGTTGGTCTTCTTACTGGTCATTGTGCCCTCAATAGGCACCTCAACATAATAGGTATTAGCTCTGATCCCTTGTGCTGTAGCTGCCGTCTTGAGGAGGAGACTGCTCACCACATTTTGTGTGATTGGGAGTATTTCTCGTTTCTAAGGTGCCTCCTCACTATGGTCCACTGCAAGCCATCACCACCATCTGGAGCGGCTTTGGCTTATCATGGCCGATGGTGGCAGACGATAAAATAGCCTTGGCGGACGATAGCTTTGGAGGCGGTTTTTCTCCAAAGATCAAAGGCAGCCAGATGCACAATTAAAGTGCGCAGTGGACCCTATGGACGAATCAATGCACTCAGCTCATTTAGTGGCCCAGCGTGTGGATGCGACCCGTGAACCATCGTTCGAGGTCACCATCAAGAAGTGGTGAACAACTGGCCATAGTGTGGAGGCTACATTAGGTTTAAACACCTTGGTCGCCACTTCCTTGAGCCTTGGGAGCTGCAGGGCATCCCTGTTAGCTGTTTGCTGAGATTTGCCTCAGCTTGTGGTCTTTTCTCTTAGGTACATTTGAGTCGTGTTTTGTTCTTCTTGGGTTTGGGTACAATATACCTCTGGTCGCGATGCCCTGCTCTTGGGGAATCCCCCAAGGGCTGCCCTAAAGGTGATTTCATTCATTCAATGCTCTTTCATATGTTTTAAAGTTCTTTTTCACCTTTACTGAATCCACATTATTTACATCATTCATTGTTTTCAATTGCATTTCTGCCAATTCCGATGCTTTACATATTTTAACACATTTATCCAGAGTTAGTTGACCTTCTCTTAATAATCTCTCTTTCAGATTTTTATCACCAATGCCACTTATTGTTCTGTCTTTTATTAAGCTATCTTTCAAAGTAGCAAATCCGCAATTAAGACTTAGCTTTTTCAGCTGAGTAAAAAATACCTCGAATGTTTCACCAGATTGTTGAGTTCTTATAAAGAAAATATGACGATCAACACTTTCGTTACTCTGAGACAAACAATAATTTTCAAAAGCTTCAAGTGCTTTTACATACTTTTTTGCGATCTTCTTCGGTGAACTCGAACGTATTATACTTATCAACAGCATCTTCGCGTATAACATGCAGTAATATTGCTATTTTCATTTCTTCTGATTTGGAAGCAGCACCAGATGCAATCATATATATTTCAAAAGACTGTTTGAATTTCTTCCAGTTTGCTGCCAAATTACCTTTGAAGAAAAGACCACCTGGGTTTTAATCCATCCATGGTGAAATCGAAAGTGAAAACAACGTTCTGTTTGACGCAAATCGAAATAAACTTATTTTTACAAATTTTCAAACAGCAAATCAATAAAGCGTTATAATACAAATACCTGACGGCTGTGCCATGTCATATATATTTCTAATATATAAGGTAGGTTCAATAAATTATTAGAGCATGGAGAATACACACAAGCTACATGTCAACAACATTTATTTTATACTACACAGTTACGGTTACAAATCACTAAACAGTTATCGACATGATAAAAAGAAGGTATTGATATATGACAGCATTTGCCTAATTTTGTCACAGATATATTTCTCTGTAGATCTAAGGTCATTGCTTGAAAATTTCACAACTAAGGCTACTATTCTCTTGCAGTCAATTTGACATTTTTCCAATTTTGCCACAGTTTTTCTGTACACATATTTTTCTGTGAAGCTAAAGTTATTGCTTGAAATTTTCATAAAGATTGCCTTTTTCCCAGCCATTTTTGGTATTTCCCTAATTCTGCCACAGTTAATTACATTTTCATGTGAACATAAAGTCATTGCAGTACAATGTGAGATTTTACAAAATAGGTTGTCATTTTCTCTGAGCAATTTGGCATTTTCCCAATTTAGGCACAATTATATTTTCTTGTGAATGAAAATCATTGCTTCAAGATTTCACTCAGTAGGCTGCTCTTTACTCTCAGTTATTCTGATGTTTTTCCAATTTTGCCATAGTAGTTATATTTTAATGTGAGTCTAAAGACATTGATTGAAGATTTCACAAAATAGACTGTCATTTATTCACAGTCATTTTGGCATTTGCCCAATTTTGCCAGAGTTATTACATTTTCATGTGAATCTAAAATCATTGCTGAAAGTTTTCATAAATTAGGCTTTCCTTAGTTGCATAACTTTGCAACCTATTAGTGAAATTAGATTTCATCTTTATAATCTGCAAAAGTTCACAAAATAGACTGTCATTCATATGTAGCCGTTTTCGCATTGCCCCAATTTTATCATAGTTATTATAATTTCCTGTATAAAGTCATGGCTTGAAGGTTTCATAAAGTAGTCTGTCCCTTGCCAAAAATCAAGTTGACCTTTGCCCAATTTTGCCAGAGTTATTTTGTTTTCATGTAAATCTAACATCATTGCTGAAACACAAATTGGGCTGCCCTTTACTAACAGTCAGTTTGGTATTTGCCCAGTTTTGTTACAGTTATTACATTTTCCTGTGAATCTAAAGACATTGATTGAAGATTTGACAAAATAGACTGTCATTTATTCACAGTCGTTTTGGCATTTGCCCAATTTTGCCAGAATTATTACATTTTCATGTGAATCTAAAATCATTGCTGAAAGTTTCCATAAATTAGGCTTTCCTTAGTTGCATAACTTTGCAGCCTGTTAGTGAAATTAGATTACATCTTTATAATCTGCAAAAGCTCACAAAATAGACTGTCATTCATATGTAGCCATCTTGACATTGCCCCAATTTCATCATAGTTATTATAAGTTCCTGTATAAAGTCATGGCTTGAAGGTTTCATAAAGTAGTCTGTCCCTTGCCAAAAATCAAGTTGACCTTTGCCCAATTTTGCCAGAGTTATTTTGTTTTCATGTAAATCTAGCATCATTGCTGAAACACAGATTGGGCTGCCCTTTACTAGTCATTTTGGTATTTGCCCAATTTCGTTACAGTTATTACATTTTTCTGTGAATCTAAAGACATTGATTGAAGATTTGACATCATAGACTGTCATTTATTCACAGTCGTTTTGGCATTTGCCCAATTTTGCTACAATTAGTCTTTTCCTCAAATCAAAAGACATTGTTTTAGATTTCACAAAATGGACTGTTATTTACTCATAATCATTTTGTCATTTACCAATTCTGACAGAATTATTACATTTTCCTGTGAACATAAAATCATTACTTAAAGATTTCACAAAGTAGGCTGTAATTTTCACTGAGCAATGTGGCATTTACCCAGTTCTTCCACAATTTTACCTCTGTATAACAGTCATTTCTTGAAGATTTTGCAAAGAAGCCTGTCATTTTCTCTGAGCAATTTGGTATTTGCCCAATTTAGCCATAGTTATTAATTTTTTTTGTGAATCTAAAGACACTGAAGATTTGACAAAGTAGGCTGTCCTTTACTGAAAGTCAAATTGGTATTTGCCCAATTTTGCTACAGTTATTACATTTTCCTGTGAATGGAGACATTGTTTGAAGATATGACAAAATAGACACATTTACACACAGTCATTTTGGCATATGCCCAATTTTGCCACAATTATAACATTTTCGTGTGAATCTAAGATCATTGCTTACAGATTTCACAAAGTAGGCTATTCTTTACTCATAGTCATTTTTGTGTTTGCCACAAAGTAGGTTATTCTTTACTTGCAGCCATTCTGCCATTTGCTCAATTTTGCTACATTTATTACATTTTCTCGTGATTCTAAATTCATTGCTTGAAGATTTCACAAATTAAGCTGTCATTCTCTCGCAGTAAGTTCAGCATTTGCCCAATTTTACCAAAGTTTTCCTGTGCATACATTTTTTCTGTGAATCTAAAGTCATTATTTGCAGATTTCATTCAGTAGACTGTTATTCTTAATTCTGCCTAAGTTCTACATTTTCTACAGGCATAAAATTATTGCTTTGAGATTTCACTAAGTAGGCTTTTCATTTTCTCTGAGCAATTTAGTACTTGCCCAATTTTAATCGCAGGTATTACATTTTCCTGTGAATAAAAATCATTGTTTAAAGATTTCACACAGTAGGCTGTCCTTTACTCCCAGTTATGTGTGGCAAAACCTTTGCACAGTTTTGCCACAGTAATTTCATTTTCCTGTGAATCTAAAGACATTGATTGAAGATTTCACAAAGTAGGCTGTCTTTTACTGAAAGTTAAATTGGCATTTGCCCTAATTTTTTCAGTTATTACATTTTCATATGAATCTGAAATCATTACTGAAAGCTTTAATAAATTTGACTGTCCTTAGTTGCTTAGACTTTGCAGCCAATTAGTGAAATTAGATTTTATCTTTTTTTGTAATCTGCTAAATTTTGTTATTTCCCCAATTTTGCTACAGTTTATTTAAATTGTCTGTGAAACTGTAGTCATGCTTAAAAATTTCACAAAGAAGACTGCCATTTACTCAGTCATTTTGACATTTGTTGATTTTGTTGCAGTTACTGCATTTTCCTATGAATCTAAAGTCATCACTTAAAAGATTTCACAAAATAGGCTGTCCTTTGTTCGCAGCTATTTTGGTATTTCCTTAATTCTGCCACAGTTATTACATTTTGCTGTGAAAATAAAGTCATTGCTTAAAAGATTTCCTAAAGTAGGTTGTCCCTTACTGAAAATCAAATTTACCTTTGCCCATATTTGCCAGTGTTACATTTTTATGTAAATCTAAAATCATTGCTGAAATTTTTCACAAATTAAGTGGCTATTTTCTGACAGTCTTTTTGGCATTTGTCCAATTTTGCCACAGGTGTAACATTTTTCTGTGAATCTAAAGACATAGTTTTAAGATTTCTGAAAATAGGCTCCTTTACTCGTTATCTTTTTGCTATGTGCCGATTTGTCAGAGTTGCAGCATATCCTATAAATCTAAAATCATTGCTTAAAGATTACACAACTGACACTGTCCTTTTTTCTCTGTTATTTTGGCATTTTCCCAATTTTGCCATAGTTATTACCTTTACTATGATCTTTTTACTATGTACTTTTTACTAGGAACATAAAGTCATTGCTTGAAAATTTTATAATGCAGTCTGTCCCTTACTCCCAGTCATTTTGGCATTTGCCCTGTTTTGCCTCAGTTACATTTTCCTGCTAATTTAAAGACAGTGAAGATTTTTCAAAGTAGCCTGTTATTTACTCAGTCATTTTGGCATTTGCCCAATTTTAACACACTTATTACATTTTCCCTTGAATCTAAAATCATTGCTTAGAGATTTTACAACTTAGGCTGTCCTTTTCTGTCATTTTGGCATTTGCCAAATGTCGTCATTATGTGATGATTTCACTAAATCATTACTGTCATATTGACTTAGCCATAAATTTTTCAGTCTATTCTTCTGAAAACCCCATAAAAACTTGTTGACAGGTATTTTAGGGACTTGTTCTGGATACTGATCCTGTCACCTAGTCAACATGCATATGAACCTTGCAGAACTTGTTCTTTGTTTTATGAGCTTTCATTTCTTTTGATAAAACTTTGATTTAAGAAAATTGCTCTTGCATGGTTGTTTGGATTGTGGAGGATATCCAAATAGATAGTGTTTTCATTGTTACCTTGTTCTAAAGGGTACAAACCTAATTCTTTTCAACTAGATTAAGAAACTGCTGACCACTACATAGGTTTGTGCTAGTGTTCTGATGTGCCCTTTCCACAAAGGCAAATTGTTCACCACTCCAGTACTGGTCCTGATATGGCAACCTTGGACGATTAACAGGTTACATCCACACACACTGGACCACTTTGAGCAGAGTGCATAGTTGCATTCATTGAGTCTACTGTCACTTTATAGCACATGGCAGCTGTCTTTGATCTTTGGAGAAAAACTGCTTCTGAAGCCATTCTCCACCAAGGCCTTTTTATCGTCTGCCTTTATCAACCTTGATAAGTTATACTCCCTCCAGACAGTGGACCATAGTGTGGAGGGACCTCAAGGTATTAGCAAGTTGTTCAGGAAACTTCTGTCAGTCCTTAGGGTCACTCACCTATCCTTTGGAGTATTGTAGTGGACTACACTCGCAAGGTATGGTGTTGTTTCAGCTGCCAAATTTGTGTTGATAATGTGGTTATAATTGTTTGGAATTAATTTAGTTGAACTATTGCTGTTATTATGAATGAGGCAGTCAAGCTTACTGCTTTGTGGTGTAAAAATTTGGGCTTGTCTGGGAATTCACTTAGTCATTTTTCCCTAATTTTCCATAAGTTTTTGATAAAGCCAGTGTTTTTCCTCATTTTCCAAATTTATAATCGATAATCTTATGTAGGGAGGTATATTTTTGTAATTGTTTTATGGAAAATCTTGATTTTAGAAAGTAATTAGAATTATTCTTAACACATGAATCATCTTCTCAATGTATACTGAAATGAACTATCAGTTAACAAATTTCTGTAGTAAACACTTGATTGATTTAGTGGTTTTTAAAATTTTATTTATACATTTTTTTTTCCAATTATTATCCTTATACAATCTTGCTTATTTATTTCCCTTTCCTTTGCTGTATAACAGTTCTGAATTTCTCTTCTAGTTATATTTAACCATTTAATGGGGAAGTTTTTATCCAAGATTCTCTTTGTTATTCGTTTTTTATAGTTTCTCCATGCATTAGACCTCTATTGTTAGTAAAATTAGATTTATTGTTTTTTCTGTTCTAATTTTTTTCTCTGTTACTTTTCTTAAGTTGCAGCTGAAATGCATTAATACAACTCTTAATACTCAATGAATTAAAAAGTATATTCTTGTATGAATTTATGCTTACTATACTGTTATTTTAATATTTTATTATTGAAAACTTATGATATGAAATATGTAGCAGTGTAAGGATGGAGTTAAAGATAGTAATAAGAAATAGTATCGTATTATTGCAAAAATAACATGTGAAACCTTTCTGGGATACAGTAATAAACATAACGAGTATCATGTGCTCCAAATTCCAACTATAAATCTTACAGCAGGAGTAGTTAACAAATTTTTATTTATAATAAGAGAGACTTTCTAAGGTGCAAAATTTACAAAAGAACGTTGTTCATATGTGGGCTACAGATTTGTGTGAGATAGTCTTTACCTTTCATTAGTCGAAAGTGTAATCTTGAACCCTGGGAATCTTGACATATTATTTAAAAATTTTCATTATTTGCCTATTATTCAAAATTTATGCCAAATTGGTTACTCAGTTGTAATTATAAAATATTAGATATCTAGAACTGCTCATCTAATAGCTATTGTGACATTTATAGAAACAGCACCATATACTAGCTTAGGTCTGTATAAGAAGGAATGATGTATATGAAGGAAGAATGTTGAAGGAAAATTATCCTTAATTTTGGAGGTTAAGGATTAAAGAAGTGTTCCTATTATCTATCCAAAATACAATCTAAAGAAATATATAGAACTATAAAAAAAGTAACGCAATTAGTAACTCAAGGTGCCATAAATGAACATCATCCTTAAAAAAAATAAAGAAACATTATTAATTAATTGCAATCACTGAAAATGTTTAATAATTCACTAAAAACATCCTTTGTCATTTTAAAAATATCGGCTTACATACCTATTTCCTTTTTTATTGTTATTAATTTCGAATAAATAATTTGTGTTTCAGTGAGTCATATTGTATTAACTACTGTACATTTAGTAATTTATAGTTTATTAGATAATACATTTTATATATAATGATTATTATTTCACCTTTTCCCTAAAAAAGTTTTGGGATTTGATCAAATCTCTTTCAGTAAATAACCCAAAGTGTTGTCATTTTAGCATCTTCCAAGAATGCTCCATGAATTATCGAAGTCTCCTAAAATGCCTTAATATAAATCCAGATATTTGATTAAAATTTTAAATTAAAGTTATGAAAACTAAATTTAAATTTAGAAATTCGTGATTATTTAATAAAAATTTAACATACAAATAAAGCATATTCCCCTCAAACTATTTCATTTATTAGCAAAATAATACCCTCAGAGTGTTAAAAAATATTTAAAGTATTAATCAGGTAAAAATAGAAGAAAATTAAAAATTAATATACTATGAACATTTTAAAAATTAAAATATTTTGCATTCATTCTGAATATATGATATAGAAAAAAAACTTGTTGATACATTTTCTCACTGTATTTGGCGTTAGGGGTGCTGGCCAGTTTTGCTACGAGTGCCAAATGACCTACTTACAGCCTTGCATGAATGGTTCAGCTCTCTTAGGGAAGAATTGATCATCTCTCTTTGATCATATATATATATATGCATATGTCTTCATAATTTAAAAGCGTCATTTTCCTTTGAATCTCAAATCTTGGAAATTTCTTATTCATAAATTTCCTATAAGTAATCAACAATCTTACTAGTAATCTGAATTTTCCCCAATGTTTGTATTCTGAACGATGGCTGAATAGCATATTACTTCTCTTCAGTACCGGAGTTCGCAGATTCAAATTCTACTGCTGTTTTGGATGTTAATAGTCATTCAAAATCAGCTGTAAGCAGTATTTTCTGGTCTTATTAGCCTTTGTGAGCAAAACATTAGACAGTAGCACTCTAAATCAAACCAAAATCTTTGCTTGTAGATAATTTATAGGACTTTGGCCACTTCTATTGTGACTGCTTGGCATTACATGCTTAAAATAAGTGTTTGGAGGGTTAGATTGAAAGGAGAACCCAATTAAAAATGGATCGTATCCTTCATTTGGAGACTATTCCTCTAAAAGAAAGATAAGTCGGTTTTTCACAGTGAAAATCAAAAATTCTTTTCTGATTTAAAAAAAGTGATTAACACTTTTATAAATGCACATACTCCCAACTATAAGACCCTTATGATATACATGAATTTTATAATGGAAAAATTATGAATATAACATTACCTTATCAAAGATATGCCTAATATAAATCACACGTAGTGCACTGTAAGTGAATAATTTCATGATTCTTTACAAAATTGCTGATTGTATAAAATATACAATCGAAATGATTAGTAAGAAACTTTTTTCCTCAACATATTCTTTTTTTATTTTTACTAAACAAAATCTTGGTATTTGGTTTGTGAATATATATTACTGTATAAATTTGGTTTTATGTTACTTTATAATCTCTGATAAAATAAAAGTACTTTTAGAACTATATAATAGAATTGTATATAATAATAGAACTGTAATATACTATATAATAACAGAAGTAAATTTTAGAACTTAAATAATTAACACTGAAATATATGTCTGGTCTAGTATTTTGATTAATAATATACAAGAGTGTGTCTATTAAAATTATATATGTAACAATTTTATTTAATTTCCATTCGTATAAAATAAAGTTTTAAATTTTAAAATTATATATAACAGTTTCATTTAAATTTAATTTTCATTTGTGTATTATAAAGCTTTAAATTTTAAAATTGTATATGTAACAGTTTCGTTTAAATTTAATTTCTCTTTGTGTATTATAAAATTTCAAATTTTTTTATCTCCATCTGATTTTGTTTTATTTGATTAATTGTTCTTCATAAGTTCATAGCAAATTAGGGTCATTAAAATTTCTAAATTTATTATCATTAACTTTATTATTTTTTAATTGAATATAATTTTGTACATATGCATTATTAATTTTTTTTTTTTAATTTTTCTTATTTAAGTATTAAAATTATAAAATTGTATTAAATATTTATAAATAATAGTATTTTATACTTGATATCATAATATTTAAATTAAATTCTTTTCCTTATAAATAATTTTTTAACTTTACTGGGCTGCTGGACTTTCTTGTTATTTTTTGTATTTTGATATTGTATATGGTTTTTTTGATTTTATGTGTAATTTTGTTGTATAAATTTTAATATTGATTTAATTTGTATAAAATAATATTTGAAATAATAAATGGTGTTTTTTTTGCTTTATCTTTAATAATATTTTTAATTACTTTCTTATTCAATTTTTAACTTTTAACTGGGGCTGCTGGAACTGTGTTTGTACATATTCTGTTGTATATATAATTTGATATTGTATATGGTTTTTGATTTTATGTGTAATATAATGTTGTATAAATTTTAATATGATTTATTTTGTATAAAATAATATTTGAAATATGATAAATGGTGTTTTTTTGCTTTATCTTTAATAATATTTTTAATTACTTATCTATTCAATTTTTAACTTTTTTTAAGTGGGGCTGCTGGAACTGTGTACATATTCTGTTGTATATATAATTTGATATTGTATATGGTATTTTTTGATTTTATGTGTAATATAATGTTGTATAAATTTTAATATTGATTTATTTTGTATAAAATAATATTTGAAATATGATAAATGGTGTTTTTTTGCTTTATCTTTAATAATATTTTTAATTATCTATTCAATTTTTAACTTTTTTTAAGTGGGGCTGCTGGAACTGTGTACATATTCTGTTGTATATATAATTTGATATTGTATATGGTATTTTTTGATTTTATGTGTAATATAATGTTGTATAAATTTTAATATTGATTTATTTTGTATAAAATAATATTTGAAATATGATAAATGGTGTTTTTTTGCTTTATCTTTAATAATATTTTTAATTACTTATTTATTCAATTTTTAACTTTTTGGGGCTGCTGGAACTGTGTCTGTACATATTGTATTCTATTGTATATATAATTTGATATTGTATATGGTTTTTTGATTTTATGTGTAATATACTGTTGTATAAATTTTAATATTGATTTAATTTGTATAAAATATTTGAAATATGATAAATGGTGTTTTTTTGCTTTATTTTTAATAATATTTTTAATTACTTATCTATTCAATTTTTTACTTTTTTTAAGTGGGGCTGCTGGAACTGTGTACATATTCTGTTATATAAATTTTAATATTGATTTAATTTGTATAAAATAATATTTGAAATGTGATAAATGGTGTTTTTTTTGCTTTATCTTTAATATTTTTAATTACTTATTATTTATTCAATTTTTAACTTTGTGGGGCTGCTGGAACTGTGTCTGTACATATTGTATTCTATTGTATATATAATTTGATATTGTATATGGTTTTTTGATTTTATGTGTAATATACTGTTGTATAAATTTTAATATTGATTTAATTTGTATAAAATATTTGAAATATGATAAATGGTGTTTTTTGCTTTATTTTTAATATTTTTAATTACTTATCTATTCAATTTTTTACTTTTTTTAAGTGGGGCTGCTGGAACTGTGTAAATATTCTGTTATATAAATTTTAATATTGATTTAATTTGTATAAAATAATATTTGAAATATGATAAATGGTGTTTTTTTGCTTTATCTTTAATATTTTTTATTACTTATTTATTCAATTTTTAACTTTGTGGGGCTGCTGGAACTGTGTCTGTACATATTGTATTCTATTGTATATATAATTTGATATTGTATATGGTTTTTTGATTTTATGTGTAATATACTGTTGTATAAATTTTAATATTGATTTAATTTGTATAAAATATTTGAAATATGATAAATGGTGTTTTTTTGCTTTATTTTTAATAATATTTTTAATTACTTATCTATTCAATTTTTTACTTTTTTTAAGTGGGGCTGCTGGAACTGTGTACATATTCTGTTATATAAATTTTAATATTGATTTGTTGTAAAATTTTGTATAAAATAATATTTGAAATATGATAAATGGTGTTTTTTTTTTTGCTTTATCTTTAATAATATTTTTAATTACTTATCTATTCAATTTTTAACTTTTTTTAAGTGGGGCTGCTGGAACTGTGTACATATTCTATTGTATATATAATTTGATATTGTATATGGTTTTTTTGATTTTATGTGTAATATACTGTTGTATAAATTTTAATATTGATTTAATTTGTATAAAATAATATTTGTAATATGATAAATGGTTTTTTTTTTGCTTTAAACTCATCTTTAATAATATTTTTAATTACTTATTTATTCAATTTTTAACTTTGTGGGGCTGCTGGAACTGTGTCTGTACATATTGTATTCTATTGTATAAATAATTTGATATTGTATATGGTTTTTTGATTTTATGTGTAATATACTGTTGTATAAATTTTAATATTGATTTAATTTGTATAAAATAATATTTGTAATATGATAAATTTTTTTAAAATTATACATCAATTAAACTCATCTTTAATAATATTTTTAATTACTTATTTATTCAATTTTTAACTTTTTTTAAGTGGGGCTGCTGGAACTGTGTCTGTACATATTCTATTGTATATATAATTTAATATTGATTTAAATAATTTGTATAAAGAAAATAATTACATAATTTAATAATTTTTAATTTTAATATTTAACAATATATTAAATTATTTTCTTATATTCAATTTATAACTTTTAACTGGGGCTGCTGCTACTGTTGCTGTACATATTCTATTGTATATATATAATTTAATTGATCTAAATAATTTGTATAAAAGAAAATAATACATTATTTAATAATTTTGTTTAATTGTCTATTTATTAAATCAAATTTTTAACAATTTTTAATTATTTTCTTATCCATTCCAATTTATAACTTTTGTCTGGGGCTAGTGCTACTGTTGCTGTACATATTCTATTGTACATAATTTAATATTGTTGTAAATAATTTGTATATAAGAATATCTTACATAATTTTGTTTAATTATCTATATAGTAAATCAATTTCATATCTTAACAACATTTTTAATTATTTTCTTATCCATTCCATTTATAACTTTTAACTGAGGATGGTGCTACTGTTGCTGTACATATTCTATTGTATATAATTTAATATTGATTTAAATAATTTGTATAAAAGAATATGTTATGCAATTTAATAATTTTGTTTAATTGTCTATATATTAAATCAATTTCGTATCTTAAACAGGCTTGCACTTTTTTTACAATTTATCACTTTTAGTCACTTTTTTTTTATAGTGTATCACAGCAAAAGTCTGTTGTTGATAAAAGAAAATCTGAATGAATAACAAAATATTTTAATAAAAGACCAAAAATGTGATAATCTAATCTTATTTTTCGTATTAAAATGTAGTTAGTCATATGGTTTCCAGAATTGAGTGATTTTAAAAAGTCGTAAAGAAGTTCCTGAAATCTACATTTGTACTGAAATGTACATTTAATACATTTAAGTAATTTACGTCAAAGCACGCATTTCTCTTTTTCATTTTCTTCACAATTTTTGTTTAGAAACTCTAATCTATCTTTGTACATATTTCAAAACATTTTTAATATATGCAGAAAATTGTGATTATAAAATTAATGTATTGTATGTATTCAAATCTAATTCATAGATTTTCTTGAATAAAAAGCAATGGTGAGTTGTGTTAAACAAAATTTTTAACCTTTTTTGTATTTGACGCTAAAATCATGTCTTGCATGAATCATTTGATTTAGAGATAAAATAAATAGAAAAATTTTAATAATAGCATCTAATCAAGAGGAGAAAAAAATTTGCTTTTTTTTTTTCAATGTTTAGTCACTTTTTGGTCACTTATTCTGTATTATTTGTCACTTTTCTCACCATTTTGAAAGTACCTCAGCAGTTGCAAGCCTGATTCTATTGTATATAATTTAATATTGATGTAAATAATTTGTATATAAGAATATATTACGTAATTTTGTTTACTTATCTATATAGTAAATCAATTTCATATCTTAAACAACATTTTAAATTATTTTCTTCTATTCCATTTATAACTTTTAATATCAAACTGTTGCTGTCATATTCTATTGTATATAATTAATATTTTTAAAATATTTCTATAAAAGAATATTTGCATAATTACAATTTGTATTTAATTTCTATATATGTAAAACTAATATCTGGTTTGTTGTACAGTTAACAACTATATTGCTACATTCATTTGGCATATTCACATATTTTTACAATTTTTTTCATATAAGAGACTATGTTTAGCACTGAAATTTGTAAGAAAATAGTATATTAAGTACAATTCTAAAATACATTAGTGCGAGCAGATTGAAAACATCATTTATTTCCAATTCTGTTGTTAAAAGTTAGCAACAGAATGTTACCATATCTGGTGTACAGCTTTAGGCACTCATTTTGTATCATATGACACTGTGAAGGTTTAGTACCAAGAACTCAATGACTATGACATTCAAGAACCAGAGTGCTCTGGCCAACCGACTAATGTTGAGGAGGCCTGCCTGCGAGGACTTGTGGAAGAAGATCAGTATACAACCATTCGAGAGTTAACTAAGGAATTAGACATTAGTATATGCGAGCAGATTGAAAACATCATTTATTTCCAATTCTGTTGTTAAAAGTTAGCAACAGAATGTTACCATATCTGGTGTACAGCTTTAGGCACTCATTTTGTATCATATGACACTGTGAAGGTTTAGTACCAAGAACTCAAGGACTATGACATTCAAGAAACAGAGTGCTCTGGCCAACCGACTAATGTTGAGGAGGCCTGCCTGCGAGGACTTGTGGAAGAAGATCAGTATACAACCATTCGAGAGTTAACTAAGGAATTAGACATTAGTATATGCGAGCAGATTGAAAACATCATTTATTTCCAATTCTGTTGCTAAAAGTTAGCAACAGAATGTTACCATATCTGGTGTACAGCTTTAGGCACTCATTTTGTATCATATGACACTGTGAAGGTTTAGTACCAAGAACTCAAGGACTATGACATTCAAGAAACAGAGTGCTCTGGCCAACCGACTAATGTTGAGGAGGCCTGCCTGCGAGGACTTGTGGAAGAAGATCAGTATACAACCATTCGAGAGTTAACTAAGGAATTAGACATTAGTATATGCGAGCAGATTGAAAACATCATTTATTTCCAATTCTGTTGTTAAAAGTTAGCAACAGAATGTTACCATATCTGGTGTACAGCTTTAGGCACTCATTTTGTATCATATGACACTGTGAAGGTTTAGTACCAAGAACTCAAGGACTATGACATTCAAGAAACAGAGTGCTCTGGCCAACCGACTAATGTTGAGGAGGCCTGCCTGCGAGGACTTGTGGAAGAAGATCAGTATACAACCATTCGAGAGTTAACTAAGGAATTAGACATTAGTATATGCGAGCAGATTGAAAACATCATTTATTTCCAATTCTGTTGTTAAAAGTTAGCAACAGAATGTTACCATATCTGGTGTACAGCTTTAGGCACTCATTTTGTATCATATGACACTGTGAAGGTTTAGTACCAAGAACTCAAGGACTATGACATTCAAGAACCAGAGTGCTCTGGCCAACCGACTAATGTTGAGGAGGCCTGCCTGCGAGGACTTGTAGAAGAAGATCAGTATACAACCATTCGAGAGTTAACTAAGGAATTAGACATTAGTGCCATGCCCATTAGTCATACTTATACATCACAAAAACGTACCATAAAAGTTCAATCGTTGGGTGCCGCATGAGCTGACTCAAGCAGGTAAGGAGAGACATGTTTAGGCCTGCACTAATCTGCTCGAACATCAATGCAAGGACAAAATGCAGAGCAGGATCATCACTTGTGATTAAAGGTGGATTTACTTCAACAACCAAAGCCGAAAAAAAGGTCTGTGCCCGGTGAGCCTGTCAGCAGTGTCGCAAAGAACAATTTGACCAACTAAATGATCATGCTTTGTATCTGGTGGGATTGCTGTGGCCTTATCCACAAAGAGTATCTAGGAAAAGGTAAAACTCTCGACAATATACTGTACAGCAAGATACTAGTCTGTGTTGACGCTGTTTCAAGGAAAAACATTGAACACCGGCACGAAAAGGTAATGTTCCATCAAGATAATGTAGGATCACATGTATCCTGCATTCACCATCTTGACTCTGTACAGAATCAAAAAGTATCTTTTGCCATACCCACCATACATCCCAGATATAGCTCTGTCGTACTTCTGCCTTTTTTCACTCCTGCAGCTTGGTTATCAAGTTTCTGGGCCAAAGGTATTGAAAAACTTCCTAAACGTTGGCAGAAAATCATAGATTGGGGTGGTAATTACTACCCACCTAAAGTTATTGCCTTTGTGCTTATTTTTCTAACTTTATTAAGTTATTTTTTGGTGATACCGTTTGGTGATATCGTTACAACCTGATATGTTTAACAACATTCTATGTTATATTGTTGTAAATTCAATTTGTATATGCTAAAGGGAATGCTATTGCTGTTTGTTTAATTTTTCATATGTATACATTATATGCAATATAATTGTTGCCATACCCAATAAGTTTTATTTTTCCAACCTTGAATCTGGTATGCAGTTGAGTTTTGGTTATTTTGGGTTATTAAGTATACTCTATGTAAATAAATAATTTGTATTGTCTATATTTTAAATAAATCTGATGTATTTAACAGCATCTTATTGTCACTTAAAATGTCTTTTTTTCAATTTCATACAACAAATAGTGTAAATTCTGATACTAAAAGTTTCTAACTATCTGTGAGTATATATATGAATGTTATGACATATATATATACACACACACACATAGTTTCCGTGCACCTGGAAAGTCACGGAAAATCATGGATTTAGACAATGGATTAATTTTGTCATGGAAAGTCACTATTTTTCAAGTAAAATGAGTAAAAGTTTTGGGAAGTCATGGATCCGCTAAACTACCTATTAAAAAAAAAAATGGATTGAATTGTTTAATTCTATTTTTACTTGTCATTTGGCTGAAGTTACTGAGTTTGGTATTTATGTATTATCCTATTGACCCTATTGCCAAGTAAAATTTGTTTACCAAGGAAACTCAAAGCAAGAAAGTTTTAATGAGTGGGTAAATATATATTATTCTGTTTTTTTTTCTGAAAAATGTAGATTAAAATTTTATTACTATAATAATAATTATTTTTTAATAAAAATTAGTTAAGAATTTTGCATAAAATATAAGTTTGTCTCTACAGATATTGTATATAAACGTTATAGGGTTATATTTGGCTATTATTCATGGTCACCTGGATAATACCAAAGTACCCTGAATTCAAATTAGAAACATTTTGATTGAAAAATTGCTATATGAGTAAACTTAGGTATGTAGATACAACAACTTATTTTTATGTATGTGAGTTATTAACAGTTATAAAGTAAGTTTATAGTTTTTTTTATGATAAAATTCCTGTAATTTCTCTAAAAGCATATATTTTATTTGTATGTACATCAAAAGTTTAATAAAGCTTAAAGTCATGGAAAATGATCTGCTAAATCAGGAAAAGTCATGGATTTGAAAAATTTTATTTTGGCAGATTCCCTGTATATATATGTATGTCACACATGTATACAGATCCAGTGCTGGTAAGTTTGCATGCATACAGACAATAAAGTTGGCCAATAGAATATTAAAATATTGCCTTAGTTGGCAATTTTTTTAAAATTATTTTTCTAAAAATATTTGGCAGGAAAATTATTTCTTTCCCTCTTTGCCTTTTTTTGCATGTACAAATAATTTTCTTAATTATTAATTTCATTGTCATAAACTTTAGTTATTATTTAGTGAATACATTTTAACATACTTTATTATTTAACTAAGAAATGGAATTGCAGTATATTAAACCATTTTTAAAGGAATATATTCTTTTAAAATTTCACAAACACTAATTTAATCCCTCTTGCAATAGGATGCAAAATGTATTTTAGGATGTATAAGTCTGCTATCAAACTATGCTGTCATTAATTGTATCCACACGAGTGAAGTTTTATAATATCTTTTATATGATAAGCATTTCAATACTTTAAATAAATATACATATATTTTTTACTTTTTTTACTCTTAACCAATTATGTTGAGTACTTTATATAAATATAATGGTTATTTATAATGTACAAGAGTAAGACAGGAATCTATTGGGAATCTGTATTAATAGGGAGAAATCAAATACTATCTTGCAAGCAGGTGACTAATATCCCAGCACAAGCCTTGTTGGAATATAAGCATGCTTATATATGTATATATATATGTGTGTGTGTGTATATCCCAGGTAGCACAAAAATACCTGCTAATTTAAAAATTATAATACCAACAACATCTAGTGGACTCCTCCCCCTAAATGATATCCCCAAATATTAATTTTGGATATTCAGAAATGTTGGCCAGTATTCCTAGATATTCTCAAATATCCTTTTTTGATATTTATCAATTGTTATGATCACGAGGCTCATAACAAAGTTCAGCAGAGTTAATCACTTCCAGAGAAAAAATGCAGACTTATTGGTGGGATTAAAAAAACATTAGACCATCGAAAGATAAACACAAGTTCACATAGTTTGCGTTGGAAGGCAACTTGATGGTTATGTTGCAACCTAACAACCCACACACCAGCAAACATGTGCCGTGATATA
This sequence comes from Pardosa pseudoannulata, assembly GCA_032207245.1. Lineage (NCBI taxonomy): Eukaryota > Metazoa > Arthropoda > Arachnida > Araneae > Lycosidae > Pardosa > Pardosa pseudoannulata. The sequence goes on from CM063498.1 coordinate 198,580,830, forward strand.
TACTTCTTCAGTTGAAAAAATGACAATATTGTTGCCAAAACAAAGGTTCCAAGAAAGAATAACTTATTCAGTGATGTCACAGTTTAACCGGGGAAAATAAATTGAAAGGAACTGAAATGATTCCTGGTTACACTTTATGGTGCACTATTAGTAATCACACGAGATTACCAAATTACGCTCAGTTAAAAGGGAGAAGAACGGGTTATTACCTCATATTGAGCATCAATGTTGGATAATATTTTCCCACTATCAATGAACAATCTTTTTTGATATTTATCAAAGTTTGTAAACATTTCTCTAATATATGTGAATACCATTTTTTGATATTAATCAATGTTGGTTAATATTTTCCCAATATAGGTGAATACCATTTTTTGATAATTATCAATGTTAGTCAATATTTTCCCATTATCCTAGAATATCCTTTTCTGATATTTATCAAAGTTGGTCTACGTTTTTCCAGTATCCCTGATTTTCTTTTATGGTATTTAGTAACGTTTCCCAATATTGGGGTAGTTACAGATTGTTCGGGACACCTTAGCTATAAGCTGTATTCCTTATTGTGAGAGTAGAAAGTTTCTGTCAGGGTGAGCATCAGGAAATGGTTTTGAATTAAGTGAAAGATTACATATAAAGTTAAGAAGTTACATTAAAGGTAAAAACTATAGGCCCTAGATAGCAACTAAAAATAGTAAAAAGAAAAAGAATTTTTAATGCTAAAGGTCCCATACATAAATTCTTTGGAATTCAATAAAATTAGTTTATAAATATTATCTATAAGTCTTGTAAATGTAAAATGTTTTAATTTTTTTAAAATTCTTAGAAGGGTTTGCCTTAGAGGATACCATAGGCAGGAATGAGGGGGGTTAACTGACAAAAACACCCCCTTGTACAGTGTGCACACAATACTTTTTAAAATTTTAATTATTCTAAGAACAAAAATAAGTGTTTTTAGAAAAGTATAATAAATAAATAGTTCAACAAATTATAAGTTGTTTGAATAAATATTTTTGTTTAGCATAAGTAAAAAAAAATCAAATTACTAACTTTCAAGTTACAGCAAGTATAAATACATATATTTCGGAAGAAAAAATAAATGCAGTACTATCATCTATTGTAAGTTTTAAATATTAAAAACATAAAAAAATTGATTAAAAAAACACTCGTATATCTCCAAAAATTAGAGAAAAAAATGTTTAACTAAATGTTGCTGTGAAACCACTGTCCGATAAAGGGTTAAAATAAGGTAGAAAGTTTTGTTTTTGGTGATAGGGCAAATTATTGCAGTTTTCCAGTAATGCGGGAAATATTTTAGTTTAAAAATATAATTATAGCAGATAGGTATATTAAAATATTTGAAGGGATATTGTCAGAGCCAGGAGATTCAAAGAGTTTTTACTTCACAGACTTCATTAATGTTGGTTGGCTTGGTGTGTATTTGTGTTACCTTTATAAAGAGTGAAGGTGTCAGAAGGGAATTACATGGTACTTCAACAATAATATTCCAAACAATCAAGCACCAAACCTGGCCCATATGGCTGTGAGGCCTTCCATACAAGGGTTTTCTGGGTAGCTGCAACTTCTATCCAGTATATTCAAATTTCTTAATATCGATGAAATTTTCAAATCAATGACATATAACCATGTTTACACGACTTTTCCACTGTAAACAGAAAATGTTTTTCCAAAGGGAATAAAATATAACTGAAAATTTCTTTCTCAATTTCTTATAT
>CM063498.1:198587562-198747562 GCA_032207245.1 Pardosa pseudoannulata
TTGAGTTACCACAGCTCATTGAAAACAATATGTATATCTCACAATTACGATGGCAAATAAACGGGGTTGAATGCTTACTTAAACATGAATACCTAACTTTTGATTCAGTCTTATATCTGATATTATTGTTGTCCTGTTGTTTCTTAGTATTATAACATGTTGCGGAAGAACAGAATTTTCTCTGATGAAGAATCTCATCAATTGAATCAAATTTCTAAGTACCTGTCAATTTTATATATCAGTATTTGACTTCTATTGCATGCAACAGCTTGGTTGAGAGAATTACGGTTCAATGTTTAATATCTCAAGGACTTCTTAGACCGAGACTTGTTGTTTGTAGCTACAAATATTCAAGCTAACTTTTAGAAGTTGATCCCTCACAGAATTTAATATTAGATTAGCCAAAAGACTTCCAAAGAAAAAAGTGTTTTATTAAAAATTTAATAGAAATGATAAAGGGATTTCATATTAATGACCGCAAGAAAAGGGCTCTATATTGTGTTTGGAACCATTTTTAAATTTTATACCTCCAAATTAGTATTAAATATTTTCTTTGCCGAGAGAAAATATTTATGTATTATCTATATACGTGTTCTTTTTGCAGATTTCATTTTTAAGACGCACTAAAATTAACTTTTTTAAACTTTACGGTTTAAATATGCCAAATAGCAAAAAAGTGCCTATTTGGCTTTTTAAGCTATTTATCTATCATCCAATTTTATATGAATGAAAAGGACGAATAACTTTTTTTTTTTTTTAATACATTAACTTGATAAATAACTATCAAGGAGACATACGTGTTTTGTACCATTGATATTATATTATAGACCCTGGTATTATATTCAGGGAGCCATAGCTTAAAATATTTTCACACGGAGCAATTGATAGCAATAGTATCAATTAATACACAATTGTAATACACACCTTTAAAAACTCATCTAAATGGTTTAATTCGGAATACTATGGAGTTATGGTCAACTTTTGACTAGGTTATAATTAGATTTCGACTTACTATTTAAACTCATTTCTTAACGTCCATGCTACAAATGCCGAACGATGGCTGAATAGGTAGGGTGCTGCTATATACTGTTCATGGGTTCGAGCATAAATGTTCATAGCCGTTCAAAAACTATTTTTGGAGGAGGGTCCAAAAGTTTCGATTTAAACTGCAATGAATTTTTAATCTCATAAAAAAATTTTCATTGCACACACACACATACATACAAAAAACATACATACAAATACAAGTCTACTACATACATACATAGTTTTACATGCATTCTTAAATCCGTCCTAAAACTGATTAGAAACATTTAACGCTAGTTCATTGTATCTTGAAAAAAAATTTGTTTGAAACCACATTGTGTCTTTTAATTTAAGATCTAGGTTTTTAACAAATTTAAAGTATTCTGGTAAATACCGGTGAGCAATTAATTTACGTTCTATTATTTACCTGATAAATTTAAACTAAAGTAAATTTTATGGATAATTAGGAAAACAAAAAAATATATATTGAAAAAGGAACTATGATACATCCTTTTTATTTTTCTTTTGTTAAATTACATACCTTGTATGACAACAAAATTCGAAAACAGAATGGCATAATCGGTAATTTATAATCTGTCATTCTATAGTAGTAAATTAATCCTTCTAGCTTTCAAGACGAGCTTTTTCTAACCTTCATCTACATTTATAGCTATGCTTAGATGTACCGAAAAACTGCTAAATCTGTCAACTTCTTGTGACCAACCAGTTCTACTGCTAAGAAATATTTTTACTCTTTTCATGGTTTCAACGATCTTTCAATACTTGTAGTGGAAAGTAATAATGTACAAACATTTTAATTACTTGCTAATAAGTTTAAAAATACTTCCAATGCATACATTGAAAATATTTCAGGGACGGTCCAGACACGACCCCCCCCCCTATAAATACGTCCTTGTCGGAAATACTGTCTGCACTATATATGGAACATAAATTAATTAAAGATTCATGTATCCTCCCTGTTATTAAAAAAGAACAATCAAAGGCAGCTACTGATTCTATAAATTTAGAATTTTGAAATCATTCTTACGATTTTTCATCTATCGATATCACGGGCAGAGACAATTTAAATTTAGCCAATAGCGTACCAGATAACCCCGTTGTCATATCTGCTTGACGCTTGTTCGTTTCAAGTACATAGTCAAGATAACCAAAGAACGATGGGAATGAACCTAAAAAAAGGAGAAAAAATTTTAATAGATGCAACATCTTCAAATATTACTTTACACACAGAGAAAAAAAAATTGGCGAGTTTTTAGGGAGAAGGATTTATTGTTTTCTCTTGAATATCAATTAATTATCGCTTTGAAGTTTCTTAACTGTTACTGAATTTTTAATACAAGACTCGTGCGGTGCTTGAAAGTGCTTTAAAAATCTCTTTTAAAAAAATCTTTAAAATTGTTTTTTTTACGTATAAGGTGAATTTTTTTCTTTTTCTTTTGCTTTCGTGCATTTTTATTATAGCACTTGCATATAGCCCGTCATATGACGGGATCAGTAAAATTATTAATTTTCCAGAATTGTAAAGTACCTTATAAGGCAGATAAAAAAAAAAAAAATGGTTTGCTTATTGACTGAGAATTATCTGGTACAAGCTCAATTATTTGTTTATCAATAACTGACCGCATGTTAGTTGCCAACTTTAACTTATCTTGCGATATTACGTAATAGGATGGATAGCAGAGGTTACAATATTGACAGTAATTATTTGGCTGTATATATGAATAATGTCCAAAATTTGGCGATTCGATTGCAAACCCTGTGGATATGTATAAAAAAACAGACACACAAACGAACAAACCTTTTAATTTTCAAAGATATATAACTTAAATGCTAGATCTTTATTAGTCCGTGAAATAGACTACTAGACTTTGTTGTTAATACCGGTGATAAAATTTTCATTGCAATAAAAAATAATCGATTAGTAAATTTAAAATTATCACATATGTGTACCTAATCTATTAAGCGAAATATAAAAGAAAATTATTTAAGTAATATTTAAGTTTAGTGATAAAACGTATGAAAATAACTTAGATGATACTTAAATAATCCCCTATATAATAATAGCCTAAGTCTGTCCGTCTGTCCTTAAATTTATGAAGCGGTTGGACCTGGAATGGATACAGACATCCATATTGATTTCTTAATGAGTTAGGGTTAGCAAAATTCAAAGTTTATCTTCTCCTAAACTATCGATCGAATTCTAAAATAAATTTGTATAAGTATGTTTCACATCACAGCGGAAAATACTGTAGTTTTTAAAACGTTCTAAATCCACCCCTTCCTCCCTTTTCGAGCGTTTAATACCATTATTTTCATCCCTATTTTCCCCGGTTAAGAGCAGGGGATTAAATTTATCAATTTATCACGTAATAAATAGGTAAAAATAACATTTTTTCCAGCATTATGACGTCATTCCTTTAACCATCTCATTGAATCATTTCTTATTTTAAATTATTTAAATATTGTCCGCATTATTTTCATATTTTTATCACTGAATTTAGATATCGCGTAAATAATTTTCCTTTATATTTGTGTTACATAATATATTAGGTACATATGTGTTAATTTTAAATTTAAACATCGATTATTCTTGCTGCAATGAAAATTTCATCATCGGTATTAACAACAAATGCGTTTAATAAAAGTCTAGAAGACTATTTCACGGACTAATAAATATCTAGCGTTTAGGCTTATATATCTTTGAAAATTAAGAAATTTGTCCGTTTGTGTGTTTGTTTTTCATACATAACCACACGGTTTGACTAAATGAATTCAACGTGATTCTAAACTGCATTCATAGTATCAGGAGACTTAGCGGAATATGAAGATAAACAAATTATTGAGTGTGTTCTAGATAATGCTCAGCCAAAAATCAAATCATTTTTTTATCTACCTCGTAGGGTATTTTACAGTTCTGGAAAATTAAAAATTTTACTGATTCCGTCATATGACGGGATATATACTAGTATATATATAGTGTGTGTGTATATAAATATTTATATAGTACATGCATATATATATGTATGTATATTTATTAATAAATATTTGCATATACGAGGCGAATCCAGAAAGTAAGTTTCCCGGTGTTTTCCCCATTAAAGTAAACGTAATTAGCCATGTCAATTGCGCATGCGTAACAGATCTATGACGTATTAATCATATACCAGCTGGACAGGTCCCGACTCCTACCAGTAGCGTGGTAACAGTGGTCCGAAATGGAAACTCTTAATTCCTTCTTCCGCCGCCTGCAAAGTTCGGTCGCTGATCTTGGAATGCACAAAGCATTCCGCCAATTGAAATTCATCTTCAGCTCTGCCAGGTCTACAAGCCGAAACTGACACCTAAACACAAAATTCAATGCTTAGGAGCAGCACTGACGTTTCTGCAACGGTATCACGACGACGTCGACGAGTTCCTCGACAGGAACGTCGCGGGCCATGATACTCGGATTTCGCTTTTTACCCCGGAAACCAAGCAACTGTCAATGCATTGGCGTCATTGTGGATCTTATATCAGGACCAAATTCAAAAAGACTCTGTCGGTAAGGAAAGGGATGTTACGGTGTTCTGGAACAGGAATGCTGGTACCGTTCACAGGCGTCAGAGTTCTACGACAGAGGTATACAAAAGTGCATTCCGACAATACGACAAGTGTCTCAATTCTGGTGGTGGCTATGCTGAAAAATAGCTGAAACATTGCTGTACTTGTTGCCAATAAAAATGTCCCTGGTTAAGTGTAAGTTCTTTTTTTCTTTTAAGTAGGGAAACTTACTTTCTGTATGCGCTTCGTATATGCATATGCACGATATATATGTACATACGCCTATGCATATATATGTGTAGATTCATTAACTAATAGCGACTAAACTTAAAGACGTCGTAACAGCTTGCCAAGCACAAAATATCGTGGCTCTGTCATCAAGACATCGGATTCGAAGCATTTTGTTAGTCTGTTAGGCTGTCGGTTTAGATCCCGTCTAGGAAAACTGTGTTTACGCAAAAAGTGTTTTTTATAATCTTAAATCTCATGGAATCTATATAGGGCATCAACTGAACTTCGAGGTTTCATTCTGTGGTTCTATGTTCGTTATTCAATAACTATTAGTCGCTAAACTTAAAGGCATCTTAAAACAGAACTAGGCTGACGGACTCGTGGCTTGGTCGTCAAGACCTCTGGCTCAAAATACGCATGTAGTTTGTGGTGTGTGTTCGAGTCCCGTCCAAAACATCTGATCTTGAAAAAAAATCATTTTTGAAATCTGAATGGATCTTTAAGGCTTCGTGACGGAAGTTTCAGGTTTGATTCCCCGTTTATATATTATTTACTCTTAACCACTAAACTTAAAGGCGTCTTAAAAGAGGGCTTGGCAGAAGAAGTCGTGGCGCATTCGTAAAGACCTCTGGTTGACCACACAGCTGTAGTTTAGTTGTGTATCGGTTCGAATCGCGTCCAAGCGGGTTGTTCTTAGTAGGATAATTTAAAACGTGAATTTTTATTATCTTGTAGAACCATTGAAGTTTCGATGAATTCCATTTAAATTTGCTTACGATTTCCGCAAACTTCAAATACATCTAAAGGCTCTTCACAACCGCGGCCCAGTTTGGCCGAGTGGATTAGAGCGCTTGGCTCGAGTGACGAAGGTAGTCAGTGCTTGGGTTCGATTCCCTGTGACGGCTTGAGAGTTAGATTTCCCTGTTTCGGCTCCTTTGAAGAAATTAATAAAAAAAAGTAATTAATGGAATTGAGTTTAGAGTAGTACCCCTCCCCAAAATCCCCTGTGTGCTTTAGAATGCGGACAGCGGTGCAATGGAGTGTCGTGCCCGGGGTCTGTGCCCCGTTTCTCTGGAAATGCGGGGCTCGTATCCCGGCCCACTTCGCACCCTTCCTGTCCGCTGGAGTGCACACGGATTTTGTCAAATTTTGATGTATCGATATAACTTCGATGACGATGAATCGATAGTTGATTAATCGATTACCGGTTAATAAACGTCAATTTTGAAGAGACATTACCTCTCTTGGCCAGAGCGATATATATCGATTAATCGATACCCGAGCGATATATCAATTAATCGATAAAAATATGGATTCGGGCAAGAGAGGTAATGGGTCTTCAAAACTGACATTTATTAGCCAGTAATCGATTAATCTATTCATCTTTATCGAATACATATCGACACATCAAAATTTGGTAAAACCCGTGTGTACTCCAGCGGACAGGAAGGGTGCGAAGTGGGCCGGGATACGAGCCCCGCAGTTCCAGAGAAACGGGGCACAGACCCCGGGCACGACACTCCATTGCACCGCTGTCCGCATTCTGAAGCACACAGGGGATTTGGGGGGAGGTCACTACTCTAAACTCAATTGTATTAAATACCTTTTTTTTTATTAATTACTTCTAAGGAGCCGAAACAGGGAAATCTAACTTCCAAGCCGTCACGGGGAATCGAACCCGACTACTGCCTTTCTTCGTCGCTCGAGCCACGCGCTCTAATCCACTCGGCCAAACCGGGCCGCGACTCTGCAGCGTTTTTAGATGTATTTAAAGTGTGCGTAAATAGTAAGGAAATTTAAATAGAATTCATCGAAACTTCAATCGATTCTACGAAATAATAAAAATTCACGTTTTAATTTATTTTATCAAGAATAACTCCATTTACTTTAATAACTTTACTTTTTAGCTACTTTAAAACACTATTTACGAAGAACAGCTTGGGTGGACGGGATTCGAACCGATGCACTAGTAATCTACCATTCTGTTCTGAACCAGAGGTCCTGACGACCGAGCCACGACTTCTCCTGCCAAAACATCTTTTAAGACGCCTTTAAGCTTAGTGGTTAATAGTAAATAATCTATCAACGGGTAAACATACATTATGATGTTTTAACCCTTTCGCTGCGAATTTTTTTTTATCAAAATAGGTTTAAAAATTGCGTATTTTTTTTTTTATTAGATATTTGAAATCTATATACATTTTAGAGTTAAACTGTACAAAAAAACTTTGCAAAAGAGTTTTTTTTAATATAGAATTAGGTCCTAAATAAAAGATGTTCAGAATCCCCTATATAATAATAGGCTAAGTTGTCTGTCCGCGAATTTATGGTACCTGGAATGGATACAGGCATCCATATAGAGCAGTTTCGTGAAACGTCACGAACTACTATAATGCCCTTCCCATTCATTTTCATGTTTACAACAGCCAACAGGCAAACAATAAACTGACCTTCCGTTTGAAACTAAAGCCAGAATTGTCATAAGTTGAGATGAGCCTGCTGCGTGAAATCGTCTTATTGGATTTTTTATGAATTAGGGATAGCAAAATTCACAACGAGTTCGAAATCCACCCCATCCCCTCTTTACGAGCTTTTAATGCTATTATTTCAAGTCTTATTCTCCATCATATTCTATACTAAATTCATATCAAGAATGAATTTAGTATAGAATAAGAGGGAGCAGCGAGGGCGGAGCGTAATATTTAAACTGGACTGTGTTTACTGGACCCTCATATATACTCTAACTAGTTCCTTCAACTAGTGTAAGCCTAGTACGTTCGGGAGAAGATTCCGTTTGATCAGTGTACTTCTCGGGTTGAAGATTCTGACCCCGACTCATCCAAATTTTTCTAAATGTCTAATTAATTTAATATTTTCTGATTTTTCTTTTAAATACTTATTCCTAAAGTTGTTTTATTATTTTCAAAATTGTTTTATTATTTTTAAAATAAATGTTTACTATTTTTACAATTTTTTATGACTTAAACTTTCTTCTCGTAATATAATAATAGCTTAAGTTATCTGTCTATCTGTCCTCGAATTTATGAAACGGTTGGACGTGGTATGGATTGAGCATCCATATTGGATATTTGATGACTTAGGGTTAGCAAAATTCAAAGCGAGTAAAGTTTATTTTTTCCTAAACTATAGATCAGATTCGAAAATATATTGGTATGAATAAGCGTCGTATCACAGCAAAAAATATTATCATATTTAAAACGTTCGAAATTCACCCCGTCCCCCTTTTCGAGCATTTAAAGCCATTATATCAAGCCCTATTTTAGGAGCAGGCTATTAAATTTATCCATTTATCACATAATAAATAGGTAAAAATAACAATTTTTTCTATCACTATGACGTCATTCCTTTAACTATCTCATTTAATCATTTATTTTAGATTATTTAAATACCTTCTGCATGATTTCCATACGTTTTATCACTGAACTTAAATATTACGTAAATAATTTTCTTTTATATTTGGCTTAAATAATAGATTAGGTACGTATGCGATAATTTTAATTGATTATTTTTGTAGAACGATAATTCTCAGCCAAAAAACAAACCATTTTTTTTACCATCTTCATAGGGTACTTTACAATTCTGGAAAATTAAAACTTTTACTGATCCCGTCATATGACGGGCTATATGCTAGTTTAAAATAATAAATGATTAAATGAGATGGTTAACGGAATGACGTCATAATACTAGGAAAAAATGTTATTTTCATCTACTTAGAATGTGATACGTTGATTAATTTAATCGCCTGCTCTTAACCGGGTTTGGTTTGGTTTGGAGTGCTACGGTCAACTCTTTTGCAACACGACGGCTAATGAGACCGGGACCTACAGCTTAAAGCCGATTCCGAACGGCTACGAACATCCATGCCACAGTGGGATTCGAACTTACGAACTCTAGTATCGAAGGCCAGCACCCTAACCAATCGGCCATTGTTCGGTCTCTTAATTGGGGAACACAGGGTTTGGAATAATGGCAAATGCTTGAAAAAGGGGGAAGGTGTGGATTTCGAACGTTTTCGTACTCGCTTTGAATTTTGCTAACTTATCAAGAATCCAATATGGATGCTTCTATCCATTGCAGGTTCAACCGCTTCATAAATTCGAGGACAGGCGGACAGATAACTTGGGCTATTATTATATACGGGATTAATACCAAGATCATTTGGTAATAAATTACAATTTATTTGCTATTATAGTTGTTTATTAGCATGGGTTTTTATTTGAGTATTATTGCAACTGTACGTAACATTAATGGATAACCAACCTGACAGTATAAATATATTCTATACTATGTATAGATTTGTTCTTTACATCTTTACTTTTTTTTGTTATCTTATACTGTCAGTTTATATTATATTATACATAAACAATAAAATTTGAAAAGTCAATAAGTGTATTTAAAAAGTTTGATTTGGTAACGCTACATCGGTTCGACACATTAATCAAAAATTATTTGGAATAAAACGAATACAAAAAGGTAAATAACTAAATATGCATTACTATATGTTGCGGCAGTTTGTGCTTTTTTTCAACCCTGTTAATAGAATAAATGTTTTACTTTTTTTGGTTTTTATATCATGTAAGTTAACATTATAATATACATTAACAGTAAATTTTGAAAATGCAACGAGAGAGTATTCAAAAGGTGGGTTTTGGTTAAGCTGCATCAATCCAGGGGCCACGTAAGGAGGGGGTTTAGGGGTTTAAACACCCCCGTTGACCTCAGACAAAATGGCAAAAATAAAAAATTTTAGTAGAAATTATGCGGGCTATTATTTTTTTAGAATTATGAACCCCCCCTCCCTTGAAAAAATTCTGCGTACGCTACTGCATCAGTCAATGCATTACTCACAGATTATTTAGAATAGTATCAATACAGAATTGTAATAATTAAATTTGCAGTACATATGATGACATGCCAGTTAAGTGTCTGTTTTTAAACATGCCGAGTATGTTTAATAAAACAAAGGTTTTATTTTTTTGTTATTATAACACGTAGGTTGACATTATAATACATAACCAGTAAAATTTTAAAATGCTATTAGAGTATTCCATGAACCCTGTGATGATTCCATGTGAGTCGTCTTGCTAAAAATGGAGCGAAATGTACATGTGTATCTCACTCCTAAACGATATGCCGGTGAAGACTGAATTTCTGTATTTAGGAGTGTTATAATATCTAGTTGTGTAACTCTTTTTGGTTGAAATTCGAACTGTATCTAACGGAAAAATAATTATTAGCGTAACCGGTCTGCAACAGTTGTAGTTAAAGATATAGACTCATTCATATATAGTTGTGAATATAAGTAGAAAAATTTGAAATGCAACAAATGTATTCCATAAGTTTGCTTAAGTAGTGCATTGCACAAAAATGATATAGAATAAAATCTAAACTGCTATGATGTCGTGTCAATAGCAGGCCTTAAAAAAAAAAAAAAAAAAGTTTTTTTTTTTTTTTTTTTAAAGAAAAAAAGAAACCCTGCCAAATAAGCCTGAGCCCTGTGTTTGAATCATTTATTAATGTTTTGTATTTTGTTTTGTTGTTTATCCTCGAACTCAATGTCTTACATTTTGTACTGTTATGTTTTATGCACAGTGTGCTATGTTTTGTTTTTGTAGTATAATTTAGTTGCATTTCTGTGGCAACATTTTCTTTGTAGTAAAAAAGATAATTTTGCGAGTGATGGCCGCACGTTGCTGCTGGCATTATGATTATTAAAGTAAGTTTAAAGACAAATGTTATTGTCTACGTTTTGTGTTTGTGTTATTGGTCCGCGTCGACACCCTGACTCTTGAATACTGTCCATTTGGTGAAATTCTATTTCTCCCAAGGAATCGCGGTAGGTCAGTAGGCTAATGTATCGATCTCGCAATGGGAGGTTGTCAGTTCAAAGCTGGAGTCAGTTAAAGTTCGCCGTGATTAGTCATGTACTACTAAAGAATATTGATAAACAGTTGCAAAAAGTAGCCCTTTGTTGTTGAAAAAACTTTCTTGACAATAGAAATTTTACCTTAATTTATTTTTTCTAGCGCTTATTACTTCATTCCCCCTCCCTTTTATTTATGTTGTAACGTCATTGTGCTGTGATGTGATGTGATAAAAAAAATTATGTGTATTTTTATTATGGAGCAGATATCGTACCTAACAGTGTTTGATGTTTATTTCTCTCGTAAGACTCCATCTAGTGTACCTATCTGTGTCTACTAATCTCATACTTTCTTTTTAGGGTATTAATATTTCTTTTGAGTCTTTACAGGTCTCAAGATTCCTCACCAGCCCTTACGTTTTTCTCTTACCCCCCTTTTAATGACCGGCATCTAAATTACTCCTTTCTAAATTTATAACTTTATTTATACTTAACAGATGCTACCTCGACTGTTCTTTACCTTTCGACCGGGGATAAGGCCTTCTGGCTAAGGAGCCCCATAACCGTCCTTTATAATAGGAGGAGGTGCCGTGATTATTAAAAGGGGTTGGAGCACATAAAATAGGTTCGTGGTCGCAATGTCCCCTAAGTTCCCAAACGATACTTCTGGAGGTGGCAAGCCAAGTCTGGGGGTCTTCTTCTTGGTCCCAGTTTCCAAATTACGAATATCCAATTTGCGTTGTCCTTCAGAGTAACGTTCGCCACCTATATGGTGATGCCATAATAATATGCTCAACATATATCTGAGGTATATATCGAATGCTATAAAAACAAGAGCCTCCGCATTGCAAATGTTAATAATAATAATAATTTCTCAGTCTCAATCCGACGACCGAATGGTAGGGTGCTGCTGTTCGGACCAGAGGTCGCGGGTTCAAATCCCTCTGCGAGCATGGATGTTCATAGCCGTTCGGAATCGTCTTTAAGCAGTAAGTCAGGGTCTCATTAGCCCTCGTGTGCGAAACAGTAAACCGTAGCTCTCCAAACCGAACAATCCCAGTCTCAATCGAAGTCTTTCTCATCCCTTAGCTTGCCGAGCGATGGCCGAATGATAGAGCACTGCTCTTCGGTACCGGTTTTCACGGGTTCGAATCTCGCTGCTGGCATGGTTGTTCGTAGCTGTTCGGAATCGCTTTAAACAGTAGGACACAGTCTCATTAGCCCTCGTGAGCGAAACAGTAGACCGTAGAGCTAAATAAGACCAAAAACCAAACCATCCCTTAGCAAATCGGTTTTAAGAAAATGTCTTGTAATAAATATCGTGTCAAATATCAACAATGAATCGCGCCTAGGGAGGCGAGATCTTGTTTTCTGTTGGCGTGACGGTGAGAAATGATAAGCAGTCTGATCAAACAGCGACTATAATCTCTGCTCTGGAGGCACTCTATCGTCTACTTCAGCTAGATAATCACGTGTGTCGGTAAGCCGTCCTTTATCGTTTTCAAACCAGAACACTTCGGGATAAGCGGCATGTATCGAAAAACACTCTAAATTATGGGGGGTGACTGAAAATCAAAACAAATATGTGCCACCGGTATCTTAGATAAAGAGATTTTTCTCGTTCACCGCCTCTTCACCCTGATCTGAAGAACATGAATACATTTTTAATATAGATCTCATTTGCATGACGTCAGAGTTCGTCATTTCTTGAAATAGTCTGATAAAGGGAAATTTTAAAATGGTAACCTAGCGTTAAGATCTTTGAAAGGTCATTCATATTATATCTACGTAAGATGTACTGGGAAATTCGCTGGGTTAGACTGTACATGTTGACAAAGCTTTCAAAGTTGACTGACTCATTTCTGTAATCGGTAATTCGAATTCCGATATGGAAACTCAGGATGGGTCTCCTCAACTTTCATGAATTAAGGATTTTCGACAACGTTCGATACCTATTTTTGTAAGATAAGCTAAATTGGCTTTTGATGTTAGTATCATTTAATGTATAACATAATTTGATGATATATGTTTAGGTGCATTTTAATGTAAACCTACAGTTGATGTAGATCAGTCATAAAATGCATGGAGCTCATAACAGGAGGGTTATGGGTTCGAGACTTGCGCCGGTGAAAGATCCGACATGTTTATTAGTGGTTGTGGGGCACGTAAAATAGGTTCGTTGTCGAAATGTCCTATAAGTTTAAATTTTACTTCTGGATGTTGCAAGCCAAGTACTTCTTGGTCTCTGCTTCTAAATTAGGAGAAAATATTACTTACGTCCTTAGCATTCCTCAAGCTACACGTGCTCTTTGGGTGGTGCTAAATGAGTAGCATTTTTGCAGCCGAGATCGGTGCTCTATCCATTTGGTAATCGTTCCGAAAATTTTGGACTGACAATCTTTCATACAACCATAGTCGATATTAAAATCGATCATACGTCAGATCGTAGTCAATATTAAAATCGATTCTCACGTGATATGACATTATAAAGAAAATTAACGCTACCGGTCGATGACACATGACAGTGCATAAACTTCGTTGTTTTATTTTACCACGTGAAAAAAATATTAGCTAATTGTGAGTAACCAATGATTTAGCTTAAATTAAAATTATGAACAATGTGTTTTGAATATATTTTGCATTAAGATATAAATAAATTATAGAAAAATCCTGTTTAAAAGCGAAGTATAATGAAACTTGGGCCAAATCAACTACTTAAATGGAAATTAAGTTGGCATGTTAACGTTTCTCCTGTAAGCGTTTTTACATTTTTTTTTCGAACACATTAATACTGGGCTGTGTTGTACTTTTGGTTTCGTATTAGGAGGAGCATCATGAATTGTGATATACAAAACTCGTTTACTTTTCCATGTAAGTGTAAATCAACAAATATTGACAAAATTAAACGTCATAATTCATTTAAAACTGGAAAAACCAACAGTGTTTTTAAATGACCGCGTGACTTCACTCATTTTTTAAACTTAGGTCGAGGCCAGGCCTCGGGACGACTATATAAACAAGCGAATAAAGTGGCAGAAAACGAACTGAAGTTGGACATTTTTAACTCCTATATCGCTTGCGCATTATCGTTCAACCTGACCGTATCATTTTCCGAATCAGTTTATGATCCTGATTTCTGAACTGATAAAAAGAGGTAATGGGTTGATGATGTCACGATACAGAATATACCCCCATTTCGATTTTGTCAATCCGCAGCGTTTTGACTTAAAACCAGCCTTATACTACATAAAGCCCGGAACGACTTTCCCAAATATCACTGGAACTTGCCCTCTTGGTGTGGTTTGTTTGTTCTTGTATTTATTGTCTTTTATGGAAGCGGTTCTCAACCTTTTTTTTAATAATCGTACTATCAGCTACCTCAATTAGTTTCCACATCACCCCTTCCCCCTCTTTCCGATCCTGAATACTCCAAATAACCCTACTCTTAATCTGTTTCAGAAGTTACAAATTCCGAAATCCTCATCTTAAAATGTGTATTTCGAATTTAATAAAACATGCATAGTATTCGTTTCTGACTATGAAAACATGAAAACACTACTGTGATGTTTTCTCTTACTTTTTTAAATAAATAAACGTATTTCAAGGTAAATATGATTTTATATAAGCATCTGTAAACGCTAACGACAAAAATTTTTTACCTATCTACATTAGGCGTATTCAACTACGAGGGACCCTATTAGTTTGTCGTTTTCTATAAAGAATATCTTGATAAAAGACCAGAAAAAATGAGCTGTCAAATCTTTATCCTACTCAAATTTACAAAATTATTATTGCATCTGTATTTAATCACAATACAAACATGAAGGGTAAAGTAGCTAAAGGTTTTTTTTTTTTTTTTTTGTTTACTAAAATATAATCTATTGAGGCCTCCACACTGTAGCCAATTGTTTACCACTCCAGCATTGGACCTGATGGCGACCTTTGACGATGGTTCACGGGTTGCATCCACATACTGGGCCACTAATGAGCAGAGCACGTGTATGTGTCCATATAGTCCATTGCGCACTTTGGTAGAGGATACTGGTTGTCTTTGATGTTTGGGGAAAAACCTCTTAGGAAGACATCCTTTACCAAGGCATTTTATGGTCTGCCATCGTTGACCTGGATAAGCCATACTCCCTTCAAACAGTGGTAATGGCTTGCAGTGAACCATTTTTCATTATAAAAATGACAATAATATGTAATAACAATTTAATCTATTATGTTTATTATATTGAATAAAAAAAAACATTGGGTATTACATTTGTCCTTGTGCAGGTAACTCTCACTTTACAGGATAGAGACCGAATGTAGAATCCCTAAATTTTGCAGCCTGCATATGGGGCATTCTCTGCGTACCCGCTAGGTAATCAACCCCTAAAAAAGAGGGAGGTTTTTTCGGGGTGATGGTCAGGAACGGACTTGGTTATAAGGGGGACACCCAAGAAAGACACCCGATTATAACAGATGTAAAGCATTCAGGATGCCTTACCAAAGTAATCCGCTCAATTCCATCCATATTCTGCCGAACGATGGTCGAATGATTAGGGCATTTTTCTTCGGTACGAGTTCGAACTCCACTGTGGCATGGTTATTCGTAACCATTCAGAATCAGCGTAAGCTGTAGGTTCCGGTCTCATTAGCATTCGTGTTGCAAAAAGTAGACCGTATCACTCCAAACAAAACCAAAATACCCATACCCTAGAAGTCTTTTTTCTTCTTTTTCTGATTACACCTCTCCCCCCCCTCCCTATCTTTCTCATCTGCAGATGTTTAAGCTAGAGGACATCGAACACAACACACATCTTTCAATTTCTCCACTTATTTACAAATTTTGTGACATGTACTGTCCACTTAATGGTGTTTATTGAGTTTTTAAAAAGCATTGTGAATTAAGGTGAACATTGACTTTAATGTCAATCACCTGAAAACAAAATCAGCTGATATTTTATATGTATTTCTCAAAATTTATAATGTATAAAATGTCAAAGTTCGATTTAAAATAAACTATTTCTTGTTATCGTTACGCTTTCGTAAATACCAGCAGTTAAATTCACCATCAAAACATGATGATGAACTTCCCCTACTATATGAATGGAATAAAAACCGTTTTGTTTGCAATAGGAGCCCTGGAACATTAGTCGATGGTATTGGAACTATTTACATGATGTACTCGAAATAAATGTTCAGTAAACAAACTTCTTAAGCAAAGTCAGTTCTACTCTTCCCGAATTTCCTCCCATCAAAATATGGTTTGTATAAACTTCTGAGGTACAAACTGGAAGTCTTATTAGACTCATCACGAGCAGTAAAATTTTCATAAAATTGCCAACATTTCAAGATTTTAGTGTCCGGATTTTTACTGTATTATTGTAAGTAAAAAACTGAGACAAGAAATAAATAATTTCCATAATCTACTACAGGTTTAAGCTTTCACAAAACACATAAAAAAAATAGAGTATTGGGTTGTTCGGAAAGTAATTTCGTTTCTTCCCGACAGAGGATTTAATTGTATTTTTGGCACCCAACTTCACATTTAAGTCGTATAATTTTTATATCTTTGAGAGCTCATATAGCAAGACTTGTGTGTGAAAAATTCCAATTAATTCTACGCAGTAGTTTTTGGTTAGTGCCCTTTTAAATATGGAGAGCTATAAGCAGCATTTTCGACATATCTTACTCTTTTACTACAGAAAGGGTAAAAATGCTGTTCAAGCCAGAAAGAAATTGACCGATGTGTATGGAGAAGGTGTGTTGACAGTACGCCAGTGCCAGAACTGGTTCGCTAAATTTCGATCCGGTAATTTGGATGTCGAAGATGCACCACGTTCGGGAAGGCCGGTTGAAGCTGATAAAGATGTTTTTTGCCAGCAAAGACCAAAAATTTTATGAGCGTGGAATTATGCTACTACCAGAAAGATGGCAAAAGGTGTTGGACCAGAAAGGCCAATATATAATTTAATACAGTTTTGTTTATTATACGAAAACTGTCTTTCATTTCCACACACACAAAAAAAAATTACTTTCCGAACAACCCAATAATACTAGCGATAAAAATATCAGCATAAGGTCTTCAAACTAGAAGTAAACACACGAAAGACTCTAGATGAGTACAGTACAACCTTCCGAAACAGTAGATTATCCGAAGTATTTGGGACCGAACCTACTTCGGATAATCGAAAGTTCATCAATAATCATCTAGTTTATTATGTAGTATCGCCATTGGTGCAATAATATTCGATTGTTCTGGGACTCGGCAGTATGACCTTCCAGATTTCGAAATGGGGTGTGGTTTTGTTTAGATCAGGGATGTTTGAAAGTGGGGAAGAGTATACTCATCCCAAGAATTGTGCTTGCGAGATGGAATTCTGAAAAAGGAAATTCCAAAATATTTATCTGCACTCGTAGTTTGGAAAGGACGGCTTGCATAAAAAAGGAATGTGAGAAAAAAAAGAACACTTTAAAAAGGCATGCTTGTAAAGAAAAAAATTTTGGATGATAGTAGAAAGCGAAAAAAAAAAGTGGAGAAAGACTCCGATTAATGGAGAGTTTCGGTTAATCGAGGTTTGGATAACCGATGTTCTACTGTATATGCACAGAAACTCACCCATTGCATTGAGCATACGTGTTGCAGCCAAATATAATGCACATGACCGCGAAGAAATGTAACCATTAATCGCAAATTCCCGCTAATACCAATTATTTTAATAGAAATGAATCTTTGAAAATCTATGAACAAATATCTTTCATTAAAAGCCGAAATGTGAAAGATTGATGAAGTAGTTTCTTCTGACGGTCTGTCAAAAGGAAACGACTTGCGTCTTAAATATATAGATATTTCTTAGATTTTAAGCAGATTAATATATTTAAGATTTTTTATGAGCTACGATAGCTCAGTCGGCAAATTCAACAATCTCGTAACTAGAGGGCTGCAGGTTTGGTGTTCGAGCCTAAATGCCACCGTGTTTCTTAAATGTGACTGGTGCACGTATAATATGTTCGTAGATACAATGTCCTCTAAAGTTATCAAACGATGCTGCTGAGGATGGCGGACCAAGCCTGGAAGTTTTCTGTTTGGTCCCTGTTTTTAAATTACGAGGAACAACTTGAGCTAAGACGTTCTTTCATTCTACCAGCAGTCTCCAAACGAAACGAGCACCACTTGCTTCGCTTATACAAGTGACATTGATAATAACGTTTTTTTTGATTTGGTTATGATATTAAGCATTATAAACATCATAAATAAATGAAAACGGATATATGGCCATAGGAATTAACAGAAATTTTATATGCATACATAATTAAAGAAACCTGCTATTATAGGAATATCAACTAGATTAATTGCATGTTTACATCGCAAATGTAATCCATCTCAATTTTGGATTCATTATATTACTCCTGGAATTCATTATGATTAATTCTCTAAAATCTTAATGCTAATATCGAATTAGTGCACAAGAAATATAGACTGAAATGATCTAGTATCCGCATCCCAACATAAACATGCGCAGATAGTACTTGAAAATATTTTGAGGTAAAACATAATTGAAGAAATAACACATTTTCGGCGGTCA
This sequence comes from Pardosa pseudoannulata, assembly GCA_032207245.1. Taxonomy (NCBI): domain Eukaryota; kingdom Metazoa; phylum Arthropoda; class Arachnida; order Araneae; family Lycosidae; genus Pardosa; species Pardosa pseudoannulata. Next base: position 198,605,839 of record CM063498.1, read on the forward strand.
TTTCGTAACATTTCTCATTGAAGAGAGGGCTAAGTGGAAATCAAGAACTTTGAAAAACACGAAAGATAACCGAAAAGATAACGCATGTCAAAACATACGCTCATCTCCTGAAGGATCATTATTCCATAATATAACATGGTGGAGTAAAATGAATCTGGAAGAAAAATATAGTCTGTATATACTTATCAAAACTTTAAAAGTAAACAGAAAGTCTTTGAATGATATTTTAATGGTGTATTTGAGAAATCGAATGGTGAATATAAGTGTCAACAGGAGTAATCAAGCAATAGAAAACATAAAGTAGTTATTACCTCTACAGTCTATTTGATACATGCAAGATAACTAAACCTAGACAACTTGTTACCAAATACACGGATCCTATTCCTTGTGATTCGCTAAACTTTTAATCATAATTTAATCTTTTTGACACTAAGCAAGAGTGTTTAAGTTAAGTGGGTTGGTTTCTATTAAATTTCAATCTTATAAAGGTTAACATAAATTACGGGAATTTAACTCTAACTATTTTTAATCTTGGTTACTTGATGTTTTATTTTTCATGTCTGAAGCCCATGTGAGAGCAGTTTAGTTAGTAATTTGGAAATCATTTTTATATGCTCCGTGGTTTTTTTTTTTTCTTTAGCATGTGAATAATTGTAAAGTTTACGAAATCAAGGAGTATAAAAAGGGGGCACTTTACGTTCAGCTTTTGCCTGTTGCTCCTCGTGTTTTTGCTTCGTCGATATAGTTTTTTTCAACTCCTCTTCTTAGCCCACTCTCCTGTTTCTAATCATGGATCTTGTTGGTGCTTCAACCACATTTGGCGAAATTGGCGTGCTTGCAGCTTGCGTGCGTGGCGTGCTTGCAGCTTGGCGTTTGAAATCTGGCGAGGAAAAATTTTTCCTCAAAATGTTGTTTTTTTTTATGTATCAATTTGTTGAGTTACGATCCCCTCGCCAGATTTCAAACGCCACGCTGCAAGCACGCCACGCACGCAAGCTGCAAGCACGCCAATTTCGCCAAATGTGGTTGAAGCACCAACAAGATCCATGATTAGAAACAGGAGAGTGGGCTAAGAAGAGGAGTTGAGTAAACTTTGATGTTTTTATATTTTTGTGTAACTTTTTTAAAGAAACTCAGTCTTCAGTTAGGCCATGCTACTGTGCTAAACATCAGTGGAAACTTGCTGATTGTTACTGTCTAAACACAACTGCTAAAAGTTGACTCTGCGCAGCTAGAAATAGCCATGAGTGTACTACGATTCCAACCCTAAGATTGTAGCATTGACATGTAATGGCTTGCTTCACTGCCATCACCTCACTTGACCTTTAATTTATTCTAGAATAACATTATTTTATGTAGTCCCATGAGAACAGATATGTTAAGATGTAGAACAATTTAAGAGGAACATTATTTTACAGGCTTTAATATGCGCAGTTTTTCTTCTTTTCTAAGTTCTACAGTCTAGAACAGTTTCCCAACGGGAGGCTGTACCACTCTCCAGTGGGTGCAGAAGCCTTCCATGGGGGCGGTAGCGAGTTCAAAGACAAATTGGGAGGGGGCGTCAAAGCAGTTAAGAGGGGCAGCAAGTAGATATAATATCTGTAAAAACTTACATGATATCTATAAAAATAATTGATAAATCAACCGAATGGTACTGTATTTACTATAACAAATGCGATATTTTTCAACTATAAATTCCATGAATTCCATCAGGGCTACTCCCTAGCCATCTCTTGGCAAGATTAAAAAAATTTATTGCATGTTATTTCTCGTGTTTGGCTGAACGCTGGCTCAGCGCAATAAGTAGTTTACTTTCTAAGAAAAGGAACATTACTGAAAGTGAAGATTTACGAACGGCGTTAAATGGTTGGTTTGTTGGTTGAGTACAATACGATGTACTATTTTGTTACACGAGAATTGATAAAACTTCCCCCAACCTTTAACAATCTAATTAACTTTTTTTTTCGTAATGTTCTATGTTTATTTTATATTTAACAAGCAATTTTTTACTAAATATGATGAGCATTTTAATTGGTATCTTCTTTCCGCTTCTTAATAAATCGATGGCAGATAAAACAGATATAGATAATATGTAATGCTATTCTAATATTTGGTATAACAAGCTATTAAGGACGAGGGATGTGTTCGATTTTTTTTTTCTTGTAAAGGGGCCAGTGGTTTCGAAAAGGATGGAAACTTGTGGCCTCTAAAAGTAGGAAGAAAAAAAAACTCGTTTTGACAGCCCTGAGAGGCTAGGGCCGCCAGAACGAGTTTATTTTTACCAAATAGAAAATGTATTGAGATTCTCACCTCAAAATGTAGACGAAAACAGTCATTTGTTATAGTGAAAGTAATATGTAGAACTCTTCTTGTTTCTAGGAATTTTGTTACGACGGAGTAGCTTGAAGGTAACCTAAAGAAGAATGTTGCGCAATAGAAGATTTTTGAAATGAAATAAAAATAAAAATTTTGAAATCATGAAATAAGTTTCACAATGTCAAAAAAATAGAGTAAACATGTTTTGAAATCAATGGTCAAGATGCCATCCTTTTAACTATTTTGATCCCTTATCTTATCTATCCAAAGATATATAGGATGAAAATCATTTTTAAGGGTTAATACACTTATTGCCGTTCCTACAAACATAAAAAAACATAGTCTAATGAGGAGTCCCAACTGATGGTTTTTAAAATCCTATTTGATTAATGATAAACCACTGATTGAGTTAAAACCATAATAAATTAAAAAGACAAGTAAAATTTGAAGAATCTTTAACCGATCAATACATTAAAAACTAAAATACTTTTAAGAGAAAAGACTAATTTATCCCTCGAGTTCATAAATGTGACATTTTATTTTTATTATAATATGATTTGTTTGTGAAATTTTGGATGTAAATTATTCAAATTGATAATTTTATATGGTCTAAAGCGATCAGAGATAAGACAAGACTAGAGGCCTTATGCACCAGCGGGGTGTAAAAAGAATTGTGATGATGTAATGATGAAATCGTAGGAGATGGCACACTTAAGTCGCCTATCCCGTCGAAGTCGCCACTACCAGATATTTGTTGCTCATTTAATTAAGGGAGCACCATATAAGCGGAATTTAAATTCATAATCATCATAATTGAAACGACATCTCAGAGTGGCTTTCTGTTGAGACTCTTCCATGACATCCCACTCTTAGCCTTTGTCTATTTCTTTACTCCCATTGCTTTAAATTTGGATGCAATTGAATCAATCCAACGAAGTTTAGGCGTTCTTCTCTTACTGGACGTTAAGGCTTTATAGTAAAAACTTTCTTCGCCGGATTGCCTTCGTCCATCTTTGTGACAAGAGCATCGTAGTTCATTATTTTAATTTTAATATTTTTTTATAATATCGAGCTCTTAAAATTCTATAAATTTCCCAGTTCATACGTCGTTGTTAAATGCCATTTTCTTTTACATCTCTAAGGATGCTTTTCACTACCTTCCTTTCAAAAAGCGATTTTGTATTCTACATTCTTAGTTTCCAAATCATTTAAGACTAGCCTAATGAAAGTTTTATTAACAGGTAACTTTGTTTTTCGGGAGAGAAAACAAGATTTAAAAAAAGGACGAAGTCCAAAGAACACTATATTAGTCAATGCGATGGAATTCTGTATTTCAGAATTAATTTGATGTTTTTAGTTAATAAGAGATCCAAGGTAATTAAAACAAATAGCTTATGCAAATGTATGAGGGCCAATATTCTGATGACTGAGTGCATTATTTGATGGTTTCGTTTCTACAGAAGCAAAATAATAATAAGAAAAAAAATAAGAAGCTTATTTTTATGAACTGAATTTCAGTCATCCCTATCTAAATTATTCAGTTCGATCGTAACAGCGATGGATTCAACAATTTTTACACCGTATCTTTTACTGACAGGCCAATTTTCAAAGCAGATATTCGTCGTTATCGAGGTTAGTCAACTTGCATACGAAACGTTTTTGTTTGCTGAAGAGTTATGAATATAAAATATCGGTGGCATAAATGCATTTAGGGAAAAGGGATAATGGCAATGAATTAGTATCTTAAGCAGATATAAAAGTTACAGAAATGCCTCCATTTCGAAAATGTGTTATGTATCGTAAGTTACTTACACGAGGTGGACTTTAAACTGTTTTGTTGTCTTTTTTTAAATATTTCCCGACACACTGCTTTTCACGTGTCGGCAGTCGGCAACACCCATTTTCACCCTATCAGGTGTTGTGTCAGATAAGCGAGGTGTCGGAATCCTTTATAAGATAGAGCGCGTCCCGGTACAAGAGTTTGCGCAAAAGCGAGTTCGCTCCTTTTCATCTCCAGTGTCCCCAGAGGATCGCAGTTAGCCTTCTCCTCCCGAATCCCTTTCTCACGTATGTGGAAACTCTATCGGCGTCGCCACCTGTGGCTCTTCCAAGTCTACAGCCTCTTCACAGCCCTCTATGGTAACTTCAGAGAGGAAGACACCCACCTCACCGAACCACAAACACATGGTAATGATTGTTTTACTTTTTATTTAGTCTAATATTTAATTTGGGTTTTAAATTTCTGTAGTCCGCGAGAGATATTTATTTATTATTTACCAAAATCATTGAGCCCATTTCATCCTTTTTTAAAAAAAGAACGATATGTGAAACGCACACTTACACGCATATATATATATATATATATATATATATATATATATATATATATATATATATATATATATATATATATATATATATATATATGTATATATATATATGTATATATATGTATATATATATATATATATATATATATATATATATATACATATATATATATATATATATATATATATATATATATATATATATATATATATATATATATATATATATATATATATGTTACGTATTTTATCTTTATATTTAATGTTACATCCAGATTATTAAAATATAATACAGTATCAATATAAAATTTATTAGAACCTGAAATTGTATATACATACATACATACATACATACTATGTATATATATATATATATATATATATATATATATATATATATATATATATATATATATATATATGTGTGTGTGTGTGTGTGTGTGTGTGTGTGTGTGTGTGAATGTTACGTATTTTATCTTTATATTTAATGTTACATCCAGATTATTAAAATCTAATACAGTATCAATTTAAATTTATTAGAACCTAAAGTTGTATATATATATATATATATATATATATATATATATATATATATACATACATAATACAATATGTACATGTGTGCGTGTATATATATTTATGTATGTGTGTGTGTGTTTATGTGATATATATACGTATGTATTACTGGATTTTATAAAACAGTTTATTTGGATTGGAGTCTAAATGACGTCAACGGACATCTTAGTGTTAAGTAATAGATCACGGTCTGATTAGCTTTCGTATATCAAAATAGTATACCGCAGAGCTCTAAACTAAACCAAACCTAGTTTGTAAAGTTTTATTTTTATTGCATTTTCAGTTTTAGTTTATGTACATTTTTTTTGTTGTTGCCATTTGACAATATTAACTCAAGTAAACCATCACTGAGGGATAGTCTTTAAAATTCGATTGTTTAGTTGTTCAATAGCTTTTTGCTTATTTCAAATTTCACTCTTTGGGCAACTGAAAAATAATGTCTTGTAAGAGCTTTAAATATTTTGCTTAATCATAAAAAAACTGCTTTTTTTTAAATTTTGATATCTACTTCATGAGGTTAATTCTTCAGAAATGCACCAGTTATAACTTAGGAATTTGCAACCATTTAACGCAACCAAACTGATATAACTATTGTTTTGATTAAACTATGCATATTATTTCCTACTGGTACCTCGATTCTACTTGTAGAATTTAACAAAATTTTACTAATTCTGAACGTGCGGCCTGCCATCATGCTTGAGGTTTCTAATATGTGGCCCTCTAGCCCTTACAGGACAAAGGACGTTCGATTTAAATTTTTAGAATTTTCAATTTTTAACGATATTATTATAATGAGATTATATAATAGTATTACATAGAACACATACCGATGATGTGAACACGACCCGATTTGAAAACATATTAGTAAAGAACTTTTGATTGAAATGCGAGACTACTCGATAAAAATTGAGTCTTCAAACAATATTCTTTTGAGTCTTCAAACAATATTTAAAAAAAAATTTCTAGTGCACTGCATATTAATCAATTGCTTTTATTTTTCATTAAAACTTTAGAAATTATATAGAAATAAAACAGGGTATCGATTTTCGCTTACATTAAATACTATTTACAGATTTTGGTTTGGTTTGGTTTTGGAGCGCTACGGTCTACTTCTTGCAACGCTAGGGCCCAATGAGACCGGGACCTACTGCTTAAAGCCGATTCCAAACGGCTACGAACACACATGCCATAGTGGGATTCGAACCCACGAACTCCGGTTCTGAAGGCAAGCACCCTAACCATTCAGCCATCGTTCATACTATTTATAGAATACAATTATTTATAATGATACAATTCTAGTCTCCGTTTTGCGGTATTAAATTCTCTGTAACTCGAGAAAATGCTCTACGATTTTCAAAAGCATCCATTGTTTAATGACAAACACATTATTGAAGAATCTTTAAAATTTTGGATAAGAAGTACATAAATGTAATGCATTTAGAAAGTTTCAAAATCATTATTTTGATTTTAAAAAAATCGTCAAAGCAGAAAATATTAATTTTAAAAGTTTAAAATAAGGATTTATAACAAAGAAAAAAAAATAGGTTTGAATCCAGTAAAATGATCATATTATTCGAAAGATAGCTTTTAATAAGGAAGCATGTACTTAACTTGATTTAAAAAACAACAACAAACAAAAAATTAGTAGATAAATAAATATATCATTTCATATATTTTTGTCAAAATCTGTCATTTTGTTGGTTTTGTGTTCCCTTAAATTTACATTTCATTTAAAGTACATTTCATGCAAATTTCCTTTTTGGTGAAATCGAGACTTAATATTACTTTAATACTTCTTACAGGTACCTCGGGTTTTTTTTTTTAAATAATTAAGATAAAAATTTAAGTACAAGAATAAGTTACCAAACATAACGTTTTTTTCTTAAGTTTATTAAAAAAATTAAATTAAAATGCGTCATTTACTTGATAAAATTAACTTATTCTATTTTTGAGATTATATAATTTCTAGTAATCATTACTCGTTTAATATAAATTGTAATATGAATTTTGAAATAAATATAAAATTCATTTGAGATTCTGACCGAAAGCTGGGCGCGAAGTAGCTAGTTATATAATAATAATAATAAAGTTATGTTCTAGGTAATATTGATAGAAAAAAGATTTCTTGAAATGTACATTAAACTAGTTTATTATAAAAAGATATGTTTAACGATTGCCGATCGGGTAGGGCGCTGCTCTTCGGTATCGGAGTTCGAGTTTCTGAATCTCACTGTTGGCATGAATGTTCATAGTCTTTTAGAATCAGCTTTAAGCAGTAGCTACCGGTCTCAGTAGCACTCGTGTAGCAAAACAGTAGACCGTAGCTCTCCAAAACAAAACATAAAGATCTATTTTACCTTTTTACTCATAAAACATTGTTTAAAAGACTTACTAGTTGAATAAAAAAAATAACTTTCTTAGTTCATTTTGTTTTATATTTTGGTGCACATGGGACATGGGGTGACAAGTTTAAACTCTGTACCAGGTACCACCAGTTTGAGAATATCAGAACTAGATGGACATGCTGATCAAAATGCTTCTAAATCGATCGTATTAAATATTTTCTTACATTTAACGATATTTGCTATAAAAAATTCAGAAACGTGCTTAATAATTTGTTTGACTTATTTCTTAATCTAAAAGATAATTATTTTATCTGTAACCACTAACCAAAAGATAACAGTAGCAACCTTAATTTGCAATTTTTCAGTGAAACCTCGGTACATTCTGATAAGTTGGAGAAAGATGATAATGTTATTGTTATGCCTGATTACGAAAATCAGATGGTTGATAAGTGGCAAAAATTAGGTTTATTTGATAATTATCACACTGCCGTAAAAAATGATAATTTGTATTTTGAATGTGATGCAACAGATCCTGCAAATTGTATTAATTTTCACGGGGTTTATATGATTAGATATCACATAGCTTTACGTTTATCTTTCTTCAGTAGGTTTGTTTTGCTATCAAAATTTTGCATGAGACAGAATGTTGGGTTTTTACATGGATATTTTTAAAAAAAAGCAATTACCAAAGCGTATATATTGAATATATAACATAATTTTCAATTCTTGCAACTTAAAAACTTCACACTTCTAAGCTTTTTTATATAAACTAGGAGCTGAAACGTTTGCTGAGCATGAATGTATACATATATCGATATATATATATATATATATATATATATATATATATATATATATATATATATATATATATATATATATATATATATATATATATATATATATATATATATATATATATATACACCATGATTTCTCGAAGATATGTCACGGCGTTTACGTGTTTAAAAATTTTTGTACGTATTTAAACGTATTTTAAAACTTTCTCTCCAAGAACCGTAAACACAAAGCTGACTTCTCTGTGACAAAATTTGACTGAAATATTTGAATTCAAAATTTCAGGATTTTTCCTTCATTCAGAGATTGGTTGAAAAATTGAATGCAGTAATTCGAGACTGAAATCAGGTTGTAACATTCCTTTTACGGTGTAAGGAATGTAGGTTTTCTGAAATATAAACGGGGAGGGTGTGTAGTTCATAGTATTTTTTCCAGTAAAATGAGCTTTTAATCCCAACCTCGATTTTTGCTGCACAACAGCAAAAAGCGTTGGATGTTGAAACCAAATTTCAACGCAGGAAAACGCAAAAAAGGACAGGTTAAGGTACAAGGCACAGACATAAAAAGACTTATAAATGATAGGACTATAACCGAAATAAATAACTTTGACTATAGCAAATTTAATGCAAATAATATTTTTTTTTCAGTTAAGAATAGGAAGTAGGATTTTTTTTTCTTACTTCTTTGAAGCATTCTTTTGTTCTCTCTTATCCTTTTTGCCTCAATTGTGGTGCATATTAGTTTTACTTTATGCTTTTAATAGTGTTCGATTAAATTTTTTTTTTAAATTTCCATCACATTCAGTTGCTCAATTAGTCGGGTTATTCATCTCTCTGGGTTGCAGTAAATTTTCTATCGATCGATTAATGAAAGAGAAAAATTTATAAAAAATGTTCTCACCTAAAACTAACTAAATAAAATTAGAATTATATTTAAATCCTAACACACGTCTTAATGCAAATAACTACTTTTCAACCATCGATAATGACTACATAATTTATTTTCATTCTATCAACAAACAAAAGATCACAATTCGATATATCACCAAATTGTTATCGGGACCTATTTAACATAGGTCCCGATAACATAGCATATTCATTTACTATAACAGGTTTTACTTTATTTTTTAGCTCGCCCTAAATGGCATTAATCAGTATCTTACGAGACCGATACCGATTACCCGATACGATTACTTACGATCTACTTTCGAGACCGATTACAAAACTCTTACGAATAATTTATGTTGGATTAAGAAAAAATATAAAATATAATAAATATATAGTAAGTTCTGTTTTTTTCCTCCCTGCAGGTCGGCACATTCTAAGCATTGAGAACTCCACGCTGTCGGACGACAGCGTGGGGGTGGTTCCAAAATGTATACCTCCATCCCTGGAAGAGTTTCCGGATGATTTCTTCACTCAGGAGCAGCGGGAGAAAGGAGGCATCATCGTTCATGCTCTCATCGTAGCTTACATATGTTGCATGCTAGCAATTGTTTGCGACAGATATTTCGTACCATGCCTCAAAGTCATCTCATCCTGTAAGTAACCCAGCAGCTAACAAGATTGTGCTCTTTGTATTATTAAATAGTCACGTGCCTAATTCTATTGTTTTGTGCTTTAGATTTCAAAGTTCCTTCCGACATTGCCGGAGCCACCTTCATGGCCATAGGTGCTTCGTCGCCGGAACTGTTTTCCTCGGCAATCGGTAAGTTCTCAGGCTTCTCTTTTTTTTTTCTCATATGTAGGCATATGATTGCTCAAAAACGGGCATGTAATGACATAGTAGTTAGCGCCACGGAGTGTTGCTAGAAAATAGTAGCGAAATTCCAAATACTCAAGTATAGAATACTCTATGTGAAAGACTAAGTTATTTTGGCGAGAATGAAATCTATTCAGTGCATTCGTTGTTTTAGTATTGCCTCTTGTTTACAGTGTGACACACAACAGTAGATTGTAATTATATCTATCTATCTATCTATCTATCTATCTATCTCTCTATATATAAATAATTAAAATCTATATATATATATATATATATATATATATATATATATGTATATGTATATATATGTCGTATCCATTGGTAGGCGAATGGAAGAAGCAGTCTTTCTTGTAAATCATATCTTTATTCAAGTACAGTTTCTTTTTTTAGGCGTCACTGGCGCCATTTTCATTTATTCGTGACAGTGCCACGTGTGGATGCTATTGACAGCTTTATGTCTTCGCGCCAACTGTCTCTTATCGCTTTGCATACTCAACAAATTAATACAATATCCTTTCGCTTGACGCGAGTATGGGTTTTTTCATTTGTTTTGTTGTTACGAAAGAGTTTCATTTTAAATCGTTTACAACTCGCTTAATTTTTCAAAATCCCCCCTTTTTAGACATGATATATTTTAGACATATATATATATATATATATATATTAAATGTATCAAACTTATTTAACTTTAATATTTCCTTTAAAACCTCTTCTCTCTCATTCTAATTCCTTAAAATCTTTTTCCCAGCCTGTAAATGTCTTAATCAAAGGTGTGTCCTCGACTTAAAATTCTTTCGATCCATTTCCCAAAGTTTTCTGTCCTATAGATGTAAATTTTCTGTCTATTCAATACGTTTTCCAGCTGACGCCGGCAAATGGCTCCGAGTTTTTCCTGATCTTAACAATTTCATTTGCTAAGTTTCTTGTCCATTGGGGAAATTCTTCCTGCCTTCGCTCTTGGGTGCACCTCTGTTCGAGCAGAGTGATTTTTGTGTCTTTCACTTGTCTGTCGTTGACTAGTAAAGATGTCCGTTTTTAGCAGCTCTAAAATAAAGTTTTAATTAGACTTTAACCGTTCTCTTCAATGTGGGCCAACTGCATTTTTATTACTGCTAAGCTAATTCGGCTTCTTCTTGCCCAGTATCCAGGCAAATAAAAACAATAGGGGTTACATAATTATAGTGATTAGAGGAAATAAATTTTACATATATACACACACAAATATATATATATACATATATATATATATATATATATATATATATATATATATATATATATATATATATATATGTGTGTGTGTGTGTGTGTGTGTGTGTATGTGTGTGTATATACAGCGGATCCATAATTAAACTTCCCTACTATAAAGTTGACTACAATCGAAGCTATTTTTCAGAAAGTTATGAGATTTTGTATAGGACATAACAAAAAAATGGGAATTTGGTTTGAACGAATAAAAAAAATTAATTAAAATTTCACCACCAGAGGGCGTTTTTAAAGTATTACACATTTAGTCAACATTTACTATAGTCGAAAAAAATTATTACAACAAGACTTGTTAAACACGATGGTCACTCTTTTTATCTACCATTTAAAATAGTAAGATAGCATGTTCGAAAAAGTTGACAGCAACATGTGAGGAGAAAAGCTGAGAGAATGTCGTGAAATGCTGTCTTTCGATCTTAAGCCTCAAACCCACAATCCTCAAGTTATAAGAGCGTTTCGTTGATGTTTTTCAATTTATGGTTTCGTTTAATTTTTCATATAATTTATTACACCATTTTACACCATGCATTTAATTGGAAGCAATTTTATTTATTTTTTTGAGTCCGAGATTAAGTTTCCTTTACTTGAAAATTTATTCATTATCTTTCGATACTTTCATTTTACCAACTCCGTGACTATGCGAAATTTGCGTTATATAATCTCAACAAAAGACGAGCTGACAGAAAACAATTCTTCGAGTTAATGAATGGATAAAAAAAATACGAACTATCTCACTTTTTATCTGACTTTTCTTGCGCTATCGATGGCGGCAATAGAAAGAATAAAAGAGTTGTATGCGATTGCATTACAATATGATATTGATGATAAAGGATGAGCGGGGACAGAGAAATTTTACTCATATCCAGATAAAACTCAACAAAACGAAGTTTACTCTTTAGCGGACAGTGGTGTAACGTATCCGGTCCCTGTTTTAGGTGACACAAGGAAGAATCAGGTGTATCTTGATTAATGAATTTATTTACACTTCTGCTATATACATCATTTCACAACTACACACACACACACAAAAAAAAAAAAAAATTTCCGATCACAGGTAAGTGATTAGTACACGTAGGCCTGAGTAGAGACGGGTACCTAAACTAAATTCAGTCTCTGCCGAAATATGGGTGATTAGACGGAAGAAACAATTCGTAGCTCTCGCGAAAGTTCACTGAAGTACTGGTAGAATATAAAAGCACAGTTAGAGTTCCGAAGGAAAAATGCAAACAATCCTGAAGAGGATTATATTAGAAAAGGAAACCCAATGCACAGGGTATCGTTTCAATCTCAGCAAGATATATCCCAAGACGGGATTTCGCTAAATAAAACTCTCCGATGGAGAGACTGGTCGAGGCGACCTCCGAGTTAGCCGATGCGGGCTACTCTTTAAAGAAAAGATCCCAAGGTGGGATTATAGCAAAAAACTCTCTGGTAGAGAGACTGGTCAAGGCGACCTCTGAATTAGCTGGTTGCTAGCTAACTAACTTCTCTAAAAAATGGAGGGGCCTCAGCCGCAATTTCATTATTGGATCACCTAGCGGTGACCTCACCTTCGAACAATTGGATTGGTCCGGGTTAAACAATCATCGGCCGCAAACCCAGTGTCCCTGGAATTCTTATCGGCTACATCTAAGTCGCGACAAATCCTTTGTCGTTCCAATGATTATATTTTTGGCTGTTAGTGAAGGTGCCGGGTTGTCTGGTATATTGTTCCTCTACTATAGGGAACAACAGTGTAGACATCGTGGTGCCCGGGAAACCAATCCTTTTGTATCCACACAAGCGAAGTCCACCTCTCAAAGCAAAGTTCTTTGATGTCGACACACCGCTAAATCACAGTGGTTTCGCAGCGAAACCTCCTGTTAAACATTTTTTTTTCTCTATTTTTTATAGACACATGAATTTTTTTTCAACTTTTTACGTTTTTGACATTTAAAACTTACAATAAATGACAGTAATACATTTAATTTATTTTTCTTTTGAAATATATGTATTTATACTTGCTGTACCTGGAAAATTAGTAATAAAATTATTTTTCACTTATGATCCCAAACAAAAGTATGTATTCAAACAACACTTATAAATTGTTAAACTATTTATTTACTTTTTTAAGAACACTTATTTGTTATTCTTCCAATATAATTAAAATTTTAAATAGTATTATGTACACGCTATACAAGGGGATGGGTTTGCCAGTTAACCCCCTCAATCCCTCTTGTGGTATCCTCTTAGGCAATCCCTCTAAGAATTGCAAAGAAAAAAAAATTAATACATTTTGCATTTATAAGGTTCATAGATAATAATTTTTAACTAATTTCATTAAATTCAAAAGAATTCATGTAGGTGACCTTTAAAGGATTAAAATATGTAATGTATTTTTAGAGAATACCTTTAACACTAATTCTCTTTTAGCAGAGCCTTTCTTAGACCACTGGCTATCCGTGTCCATTTCTAGAATCCCATCTCTCCCAATTGAAAAAAATAAAGTAAATAATTAATACTTTTTTATTTTAAACTCAATAAAAACGTATATCCGTATTTTAAAATCTACAAATTACCAAGTTTTAATATGGAAAAGAAACAAAGCAAGAAATGTAAATTGTAAATAATTCGTATTCATTATTCCTAATTTGTATTTATTTTTTTAAACATAAATATAGTCTTTTTTTAACTATTAAGTTCTATTTTTGCTGTTGCGTTATTCTGGAATGCGGTCAACGCTATTAACATTCATTCTGAATTTAATTATTAAAGGTATAGATTAATACTATTACATTATTAACCACTATTTTACAATATGAAGTTTGTTAGTCTTTTCGCCAGTCATCGCAAAAATATAAACTGTAATTGCTTTAATGAATTTAAAATATTTAGGAGTGGTGTCGCTAAAGTCCAACCGCCTCGATTTTGGTCTCCAGGTATTTTTTACGGGCTGCACCCCATTAGGAACGTCCCTGACTGAAATTTTACTGCGAGTTATAATTAGCCATTTTGATATGCATTTCCTTTTAACACATTGCAGCGGAATTGTACCGGGAGCGGGCGTTTTGCGCTTAAATTTAGTTATTCAATTAAATCTCATTAGATCGAAAATTATTTCATTTTTTAACCAACTTTTTGTATTTTATATTGAAATATATAAACAAATATATAAATAGACAAATAAACACACACACACACACACACACACACACACACATATATATATATATATATATATATATATATATACGCATACATATATACATATGTACATAAATACCTATACACATATATATATGCATATATATACATATATATATATATACATATATACATCTATACGTATATACATATATACACACACACACACACACACATATATATATATATATATATATATATATATATATATATAAATATATATAATATCATTTTCGCAAAGGATAAATAAAAAGTTAATTTTAAATCTAAATTGATTTTTTTAAATCCCCCTTCCCGTTCTGTGGTTTCGCATCGACTGATGTAAAAACTAGTTTTTATTTGTCTAAATTTTTCTAGAATCTATGTAGTAGACAAGAACATTCTTCTTCGTTTTCCTGTATATGCCGTTATTTTTGTACCCACAAACGAACCATGTTGTTACACTAACTCGTACTAGTACGTGACCCATGCTCAGGTATCAATCGTCAGAAAACGTACTAGTACGTGTCCCGCATATAATGTGTTTAAGCCGACTATGAACTTCCCAAACTAAGTTGCACTGGCTCTTCACTTACATCTCAGTTATGAGTCTCTCACTCTTTTTTTTCTTCTAATCCTGGCGAAGTTCTATTGGAAATAGTGTTAAATTTCTCTAATAAGTTTTACGATTTTCAGTTATACGTCTCTCTTCCTTGAACGACACTTTTTTGGGATTAAGAAAAGTAATTTCCTTTCATTTAAATGACGACAATTTGGTCAAACGAGTTAAGGATCTTTCAGGATTTTGCAGGTTCTGTCAGTTATAAATAACCATTTTTTGTCCCTATTGATGACTGGGAATGAATGGACTAATAAAGAGATATATTAGTGATATTCTTAAGAAGTGAACAGAGGAAGAAGGCAATTTTAATTCCACATTTTGCTTCTATGTTTATTAACGATACAAAAATAACATAATATGTGTGTAAAAAGTTGTTTAGATTTTTAATGATAGGTATTATAGTGTTCATAGCTTCAAATCTATTTTTAAAAATTCTGCGCGGATTTAACGTATGATATTGATATGGTAGATAGCCTTGCTGTAGTTTTAACCAGTTAACTACGGAATTTATTTTTAAAAATTCCTCACGTTGTGCGTAATCAGAATCAAGTGATGACGTGTAAATGCGTCACATAATATATTTAGCGCAAAAAAATCAAAAGTAAAACTATATAAATGTAGGGATACTATTTTTTAATTTTTTAGAATTTATGTCTGTTAATGTTCATGAAACTACTCAGTTATATACAAGCAAACGATCGTTTTTATTCTTATTGGAAATAACGAAAATCGAATGTCTTATACTTTATGGTATTTATAAAGTTCCTCATCGTACCATGTAAAGAGAGCTGTTAAACGTTCTTATTTACGTTTGAAAAAAAAAGTATAGTAAAATGCCTCACATATAATTTTAATTTAAATACATTTTTCTCGATTTTTTAAAGGGGGAGGGGGTAGCGTCCTAGAGAATTTGTTGATTTATCACGCATGGTTTATTTAAAGAAATCTCAAAATGCCAGTCGACCAGAGGGAAAATTCTTTCTCTCATAGGTAAACATGATGCTAGAGTAATCCAAATATGGTAGGTACAGACCCAACTTTAGATAACATGCTTTTCTTCATAGTTCTGATTTTTCTTTTTTGGTTTCTGCAGGTGCTTTTCTGACAGAAGGTGACATCGGCGTCGGCACTGTCGTAGGTTCCGCAGTCTTCAACCTCCTGGCAGTTACGGGTGCTGCAGGTATCGCTGTGGGATCTGCGGTAAGCATTTCATTACTACTATTCCACAAAGGGCCTCATTGAAGCACGGGCTAACTGGGCCGTGGTTCTGGGACCTCTGACTTTTGGGGCTCCAAAATTTTATATCTGATTTTTAAACTTTAGTTAGTTAATTAACAGAATTTTAAAATACTTCTAGTTAATTCTTACATACTTCATGAAACTACTGAGTTATATAAAAGCAAATGGTAGTTTTTATTTCTAGTTGGAAATTATAAAAATCGAATGTCTAATTTATACTTTATGGTACTTATAAAGTTTCTCATCGTACCATGTTGTTATAATATGCACAAATGGATTGAACTGTATACTTAACTTCAGGTAGGGGCCTCCAATAAACACCAGACCCTGGATTCAATTTTATCGGGCCCTGATTACCCTTCGGAAGAGTTATTTGAGACAAAAATAAGTCAACTAACCTATTAAAGCATGAATAATTTCTTGCGAATATATATATTGATGAATATCTTGAATTTAAGCTATTATGGAATACACAGGGTAAAACAGGAAATTTAAACAGCTTTGAATATAACAGCTTCTTATCAGAGATCAGTTGTTATTTTAAATATCATAAGATGGAGTATATAAAAATTGAAAAACTTTAAGATAACAAATTTATTTGGTACAACATGTAAGCACACTACTGTAAAGTGAAGCTTTAGGTGTAAAGCCTGCAAACACAGACGATATTAGCGTTAGTAGGTAAATTAAAAAAAATATATATATTAAAGTATATAATGCAATGGTTATATTATTAAGCTGCGTAGTTTGAGTATAAAAAACCCAACTAAAAGATATATTTGCCTACTGATTTCCAGAAATTAAGTTAATCTTAATTACCACTATATTTATGTACACAATGTAAAAATAGGAAAGAAATGATAACCAGGACCTGATTAAAGCACGGGCCGACCGGGCACCCTAAAATTTGGTACTTAATTATTAAATTATAAATAATTTAATTAACAAAATGTGAAAATGTTTTTTGTTAATTCTTCAAGTAATATTTCATGAAATCTTATTCAGAAATTAAATAAAAACAGTTAAAATGTTGACAAATTTATCTAAAACACACTCCAGTTTACTTATTTACATCACTCCAATCACTTTTTAAAAAAGTATGTAAACAAAAAAAAAAAAATTAATATAAACTTTCCTTCAAAAATATTCGTTTGTATCCTCTTTTAAAGACTAATTTTTTTTTTTACTTGAAAGAAGGGTAGGGGGGGGACGAAAGACTACCAAGCCCTGGGACCAAGTTTGCCTTGATGGGGATTTGATGATAACTTGGCCTAATTAACTTCGAGAGTTTCGTACACCCGGAAGTATCATAGATTCTTCTTGAGATTTTAAAGCGTCTCCTGAAGAATCTACGATGCAAAACAGTAGTTAAGGGTGGATCGAATTTGCTTTCTTCGAGTGATTAGCACGAAGCGTTAACCAACTGAGATAATGGATCATAGATGCAAGAGAAAAAAAGGGGAAAAAAATTCTGTAGTTTTTTAATGCCTTCTAGAGATAGGATGGCATTGGATATTCGCGTGTTTTGTAACATTTAAATTCTCTGGAAGAATGTAGGCATAGATAATAGGAAAGTATATAATAGGCATGGATAATAGGAAAAAATACTAATTTTAATAAATATTAAAAAATCATCAAAGTATCAACTTAATAAATAGTATGTAAAGTGTTAATGACGATAACGAAATCCTCAGGCTTGCAAAAATATAAGAATTACACTAATAAGACAAATTGTTGCTAAAAATAAATAAATAAATAAATAAATAAATTTAGCATTAAATAAATAAAAATCGAATCCAAAATTTGGAAAAAAAAATGGGTTTTGTAAAGTTTTGCACAATATCGCGCAGAGTCCCGCAGAACCACATTTAACTTAAATATATTTAATTTTAAATTATTTGTAAGAAATTTTGGTATATTCTATTTCAAAAGTAAATAATAACATTTAAAAAACATAAGTTCGAAATACGGAAAAGATAGCAAAGTACTACAGAATTTGCTGTTTTATCACGTGTTAAAAATTTTTGGCTAGAGGAAATTTTATTTTTATCGTAGGTTAACAATGAGCGAGAGAAATCCAGTATGGCTAGTAGAGACCCACCTTAAGTGATAGGGTTGGATTGAAATGAGTGTAGGGCAGAAAAATGGCTTCTAATTTATTTATTTTAACTTTCATAAATACTGAAAATGGGCCACAATTATTTTTACTTTGTATTAAACCTTTCCGCAAATTTTTGTCCACGAACACCCATGCTAGCTTTTATTTACCCCTGGAGGGCGGAACTATGCTACACGGACCTCCAAAATTCGTGGGCCTTAGTTTAAGAACCTAGGCTTTAATATTTTCTCATCGTACTGTAAATCATAGTAATGATTGTCTATTCCATTGTCATGTAGCAGTTACTGACTTGTGGAATACTTATACATACTTTGAATATTTTCATAAAAGGCAAGTGTTAAAAACGATTATGTTGATACAACTTAGATATTTAATGATGTTCTCTCTGTTGACAGGCAGTTCATTTAGAATGGTACCCAATTACACGAGACTGCACCATGTACATAATTACCATCAGCACGTTGGTTGTCATCATTCATGATAATTTAGTAACCTGGTAAGCATGAATCATTATGAATATCTTATGTTTAAATCCTCATTTATTGTAATACTAACCTTTTATATAGCATCTTCTGCAATCCACGTTTTTTTTATAAATCGCACGATAGTGTTTTTAATAATAGAAACAAAATATTTATATTTTAAATGGTGCAATAAGATTCAAAATACTCAACTAGAATAAAAAAAAAACCCCACACAAACCAAACAAAATCATTAAATAATCAATGAAAATTGTTTATAATCTCGAAATATAGACAATAATAATTAACATTATAGAGCCCGTCGGTGTCATTTTATTTCCAAACAATGCTTGTTATGATGAATATATAGATAATATATATATACATACATATATATATGTGTGTGTGTGTGTATATATATATATATATATATGTGTGTGTGTGTGTGTGTGCTTGTGTTTATATACATACATGCATATATATATATATATATATATATATATATATATATATATATATATATATATATGAGTGTATGTGTGTAGATAGACGATAGACTCTACATAACACATAAAACTACACACACACATATATAGATAAAATGGGCATGTGCGTGTGTTTATATACATACATGCATATATACACACATATAGATATATATACATATATATATATATATTATATATATATTATATTATATATATATATATATATATATATATATATATATATATATAAATATATTATAGTATTACCAAAATTCGAAATACAGTGATCTCTTACGTATATGACTTTCAAGGAACCATAAGAAAATATTCGTACAAGTTCGTGAGAGATCCTCATGTTAACAAACTAAATTTCTTGAATCTTTACAGTAAGACTATGTTCCAAATCAATATCATATATTTAACTAATATAGAGCGTTTTAAAACTTAATTTGAATGTATGAAAAATGTATTATAATATGATTGAAAGTATGAAGAACTTGGTTGTTTGGTTGTAAGGAGTTTAATGGCATTCTTAGAACAAAATTTGTCCAAAAAGTTTGTTAAAACTTGCACCAAAAGCACAAAACAAGTTCAAAGAGCATGGATAAAATGATTAAATGAATTCAAAAGGTAAAAGAAAACAAAAAATAAATATTTGTACAGGCGTATATAAACAGAAAGGGAAAGTAGAAAATGAGAAAATAAGATGCGAAAAAGAGACGCTGAAAAGAACGCTGGGGTACCATGAGATTGTGACACCCGTGTTTACCTGAAATAAGTAAACCTCTTGAGGGTTGAACAGCGTTGGAGGTTGATTTAGTATGATATCTCTAGCCATTGGTTTTAAAAATTTTTACCTGCTTTATTCGAGATAATTTTTTGCCACTTGTATCTTGTAAAAGATACGCTGCGTGTTATTCAGGAGTGAATACAGTATAAAAAAGCCTTAGGCCTCTTGATCAGCTACTTGAATTCTACACGTTCTGAAAATTAGAAAGTGGAACTCTTTGCAATTTAATGATAATAAATAGGAGTGAAGGGTTAGTACCGTTAATGAACAACTTGTTAAGGAGAAGATGTGAATGGTGAAGATGTGGATTATATGATCTGACTCCAAATGACGAGTTCCAGGATTTATGCAAAAGTAGAACTTTTATCTACAAGCACAACGGAACGACATACGTTCGATTTTCGAGCGTAACAACCAGTGAGTGATGCCATTGGCGAAGCGAGGACGCAAATCAGTTGCGATTTGGTCAAACAGGAGAACTCACTCCGCTACAAAGCCTTAAATTCGAATAAATAACCCTTAATTTGGCTACGTCCGCTACACCGGACATGTATATTTATAACTACTATATAACATAATTGACAGTGTTCGCCACAGAGGACATTAATTATCTCAAAAATGGAAAATGATGTTTTTTTTTTGTTTATTTTACAGAGATCCTAATGTCTATACAGACATGGGAAAATAACAGAAATTAAAAAATATTTGAAAAACATCTTGTCAAATTAAGGGTTAAAGAAAAAATAACGTTTGCGCTTTTGAATGTAGTTAAACTACTTATCCTTTTGTTTTGATCAATTTTTCTTTTCAACTTTATCTGCTTTCAGTCCCAAATTATATCTTAGATCAAAAAGAAAGCTGGAGATTTCTCTATAATCTTATATGTTACTTTTTCAAGTAATTTTCCTATTTCTTAGTAACAATACCTGTTTCTTTCAAGTTCAAAAAGTATGTTAAAAGAATTTTCTTCAAATGTAAGAACAATTCTTTTTTTCTCCCCTACAGGATTGAAGCAGTAATACTTATATCTATGTTCGTAGGATATTTAACGCTTTTATACTTCAACTGCCATGTAGAAGATATCACTGTGAAAACAGTAAGAACATATTTTGCATTCTTAATAATAATAATTCAGATGCATTCATTTGATGTCATACTTGCACAGCACTAATATCTGAATTACCCGAATGTAGTAATTCAGTTACTATTGTGATGAAATCATAACCATTTTACTTTCTCGTATAAGGCGGTTTCACGCAGTAGGCAAATTCTCAAATTATGACAATTCTGGCTTTAGTTTCAAACTGAAGAGCAGTTTATTGTTTGTCTATTGGCTGTTGTAAACAGGAAAATGAATGGGAAGGGCATTATAGTAGTTCGTGACGTTGCGACAAATTGCCTTATACGTACTAAAGGGTAAAGGTAAAGTATTGTAATCGCTCAAAAATTTGAACCCGAAATTTTAATTGATATTCATGTTCTGGGCCTGTTTAAGGCCGAATATATATATCATTTTAGGAATTACATTTGTGCTTGTGTGAATGTATGTGAACACGATAACTCGAGTACGTTTTGACTTAAAGGAACCACATTTTAAATATGTACATTATAACAAAATTGTATTAAAATTGTATTTTTTTATATCAATTTTGTATTACTTTTGGCAACCGGAACTAGCAGTTTACCTAGTACTCGCGGTTATTATCCCGTTTTCAGTGATATTCGTATCTGTTTTTTAGCTCAGCTAAAAGACAGATATTTAGGAAAAAGAGTTCATATGTTATAAGTAACAAAATCATGACTAACGAAAACACAGTTACTTTTCTTTTCTGTGAGTATACGAGAAACTTGAGGGTGGGCTTTTAACTTTTGTGAAATAATTTTCTTATGAAGGATAAGCATTTGGAAATATTATTCTAGCTTTCCGCCAAAGTAACAATAATCAAAATCCATTTGATTTATAGTGCAAAAGGGATTTTTAATTACTTTTACAGCATAAAATGGCCTGAGTGGTTACGATGTAGTGTAAAAAAGACTGACTTGCTGAGGCGTTTTTTCATAATAAGGTAAATTTTCTAATTAAAAGATGGGTAAATGATAAATTTAATTACAAATACCAAATTAAATTTAATTATCAAGCCAATGATTTTTATTTTTTTCCCTGTTTAATGATTGAAATGAAGTAAGCGAAAAATGTAATTTTTATTAACCTGTTCGACATACAAATGAAGAATTGGATGTGTCATTCATTTCCTGTGCTACTGTAGAATGACGAGTCTACATCGTAAAAATCTGTTTTCGGTCGAGGCCATACATAATACTATTAGATTGCTCAGTTGTTTTACTCTTATTTCAGTTGTTTAGATACAATACATTCCATTTCATTCCGTGTCAAAAGGTAAGTGGGAATTTAAAATAGAAAGTTCAAACTTAAAAAGGAAAGACTTCAGAATAAGTGATTAAACTCAATCTCTTGATTTATCATGCCGAACGATGGCCGAATGGTAGAGCGCTGCTCTTCGGAACCGGAGTTCGCGGGTTCGAATCCCGCTGATGGCATGGATGTTTGTAGCCGTTCGGAATCGGCGTTAAACTGTAGGTCCCGGTCTCATTAGCCCTCGTGTGCAAAACAGTAGACCGTAGCGCTCCAAACCAAACCAAACCAAACTTGATTTATCATATTCCTTAATAATGGTTAATTCTTAACGCCTGAATATACTTTAATCTCCCAGATTATAGCAAAACTGGCAAGGGATTTCTCGTATGGAAGCATACGTTGCGGGAAGGTGCATATTTGCCACCAAATTATTTTACCCTTCAGGTTCGACTTTAAAGAAAAATGAATTTAACAGGTAGGGCCCACCTGTTTCATTCTTCGACACGCCGTCTCTTCTAATACACTTCAGTCTCATGTATAGAGCAATTTGTCGAAACATCACGATTTACTATAATGCCCTTTCCATTCATTTTCATGTTTACAACAGCCAATAGACAAACAATAAACTGCCCTTCCGTTTGAAACTAAAGCCAGAATTTTCATAAGTTGAGATGTGCCCTGCTGCGAGACGAGACCGAAAGTAAAAAACGTCAAGTGATAACAGGCGATTCCGATAATGCATGGATATTAATCCTGTAGGGTCCCTTACGGAAATGGATAGTTCTATTATTATTCGTGTATTTAAGTAAGCTACGCCTATGGAGAACTAGTGCATCTCAACAACCCCTAAGCTACAAAAATTTCAGGAGGAATTACTTGGTTTACAAGTGCCACCTATTGACAAATATATAAACTAAAATTATTCAAGTAATCGTGAATCGTGTATGAAAAAATTACCCATTAATCTGTCACTGAAAATAATTTTTTAGAAGTTTATATTTTTCTATCAAAGAATATTCCTAATCTTAAATTTTTCTATACCTAGATATTTAAAAACTATTTTAATTGTTAAAAAATTATTCGTCAAATCTAAAACTACCAATTATGAGTTTGGTGAAACTAAAAGTATTATTATTTTTCAGTAGCACATCACTTAAATTTTTAATATGTGTATCTTGATTTTCGAGATCAATACTTTATTCTGATAAGACTATTTATAATATTGATTTTAAGGATAGATTTCTGGCAACAGGAACTGAAATCCTGAAATTTCAAAATTGTTATCAGACCTTAGATATTTGTGTGTGTAACCAATCTAGCAAAAATATCTTTTCAGATGTAAGATGTTGATTATCTATACAAAAAAAAAAAAAAAAAAAAAAACGTTTTCAGAAGAAAAATTCATGAATCTTTCTTTCGAATTGAAATGGGAGCTATAAATAAAGTTTTTAAAGTAGTAAATGATGATCCTGATTTGCCAACTGTTAATAAAAGACGAATTTCCATCTAAGTGCGGACCTTAACAAAATAGTCAGTAGAGCGACAAAAAAAATAAAATGGTACGATTTGGCTAGTACAGTGAACTCCGCTTAATGTGATCAGTTTGGGACACCGGTATTTTGATAACAATAAACGATATTAAAAATTAG
Organism: Pardosa pseudoannulata; assembly: GCA_032207245.1. Taxonomy (NCBI): domain Eukaryota; kingdom Metazoa; phylum Arthropoda; class Arachnida; order Araneae; family Lycosidae; genus Pardosa; species Pardosa pseudoannulata. Next base: position 198,630,141 of record CM063498.1, read on the forward strand.
ATAAATTTACCCCACCCCTTTTAATTCACACGTACTAAATTTCAAAACAAAATGAAAAAATACACCTTATATTTATGTACTATATATTATCCTTTGAAAAATAAGAATTGTATACATAATTAAAAAAACTGATCAATTGTTGACTGTCTACAATTTTTTTCTAAGAAGCTCATTGATAAATTGTCAACCTGTCATGACGATTTAAAATTTCGATCTTTTGTTTTAATGTTAAATCATTTCGCTTTCTGGCTTCCATATCGACAAGCTGCATGTAAGCGAGCAATGCATAAAATCTGAATACGCTCCTTCTCAGTTCCGTAATAATGTGTTGCCTTCTGCTTATCTGACGACCATTGACTACCAACAGGGTGTGAATAATTCTGAAAAATTCCAGGGAGGTGTAATATCCCACTCCTCTGTACATTCCCTATTTCTGCAGATTGAAGAGGAGAATTCTCGGAAATTCAAACAACAGCGAAGGGAAAGAAAAGAATAGGTTGCCTTGTGAATATATTGTGAATATTCCTTTGCCAGTTAAAATGAGGTTCGAAAACTGATAACATTAACCGATGTAATGATCCCATAAAGTGATAATTTTAATGTACAAATGAATAGAGAAAATCGCGACCAAGTGATTTCGATAACAATAAGCGATTGATAACATTAACCGCAATCACAATAAGCGGAGTCCACTGTATATTCAATCCTTTTGTTTACATCTGCTCTCAATTCTCATAAACAGACTACAACTGTATTTAGATATAAGTCTATAAAACATATCTTTGTTCACATTCTCTGACAAAATTCTAAAGAGGGCCGTTCTCTTCACAGGCAAAGACTGTCCACAGGTGGTGGCAGAAAAAAAGAGGGGCCTCGCTGTATATTCTACCATATACCAAGATCGACGAATCTTCGGCACTTCTGTACGCCAACCGTGCCCCGCCAGTTCGCTACCATAGCAACGATTCTGCCTGTCCATCCTCTGGAGGTTCCTCCCTGATGGCATCCGGAGAGCTGACCAGCAGCGGCGAGAGCGACACTCTGGCCAAAGAGAGTGGACAGTTCAAGCCACCGATTTTCGTTCCAGAACTCATAAAGGAAAAATATATTGTCATCAAAGATGTTGAGGATGAAAAGATTCTTCCTAAGAAGCGTGAGTTTCATAGCTATTTTTCCAAGGAATATTCTATTATAGTATATTTTATAGAAAATAAACTTCATTGAATGGTAACAGAATTCGTATTCAATTAGCAGGGAAAAAAACCCTATTGGCACATCATAGCAGTTTAGATTTAGTTATTGCATTCCAAAGAAGCTCATTAATAAATTGTTCGAAATCATAATCAACCTGTCATAACGATTTAAAAATTTCGATCTTTTGTTTTAATGTTAAATCATTTCACTTTCTTCTGGCTTCCATATCGATAAGCTGCGTGTAAGCGAGCAATGCATAAAATCTGAATGCGCTCCTTCCCAGTTCAGTAATAATGTGTTGCCTTCTGCTTATCTGACAACCATTGACCACCAACAGGGTGTGCATATTTCTGAAAAATTTCAGGAATGTGTAATATCCCACTCCTTTGTACATTCCCAATTTTGCTAAGTTGAAGAGGAGAATTCTCGGAAATTCAAACAACAGCGAAGGGAAAGAAAAGAATGGGTTCCTTCTGAATATATTGTGAATATTTCTTTTCCAGTTAAAATGAGGTTTGAAAACTGATCCCATTAACCGATGTAACGATCCCATAAAGCGATAATTTTAACATACGAATGAAAAGAGAAAATCGGGAACAAGTGATTTCGATAACATTAAGCGATTAATAACATTAACCGCGATCATATTAAGCGGAGTCCACTGTATATGCTCAACCCTTTTGTTTACATCTGCTCTCAATTCTCGATAAACTGACTACAACTGTATTTAGTTATAAGTCTTTAAAATATATTTTTGTTCACGTTCTCTGACAAAATTCTAAAGAGTGCCGTTCTCTTCACAGGCAAAGACTGTCCACAGGTGGTGGCAGAAAAAAAGAGGGGCCTCGCTGTATATTCTACCATATACCAAGATCGACGAATCTTCGGCACTTCTGTACGCCAACCGTGCCCCGCCAGTTCGCTACCATAGCAACGATTCTGCCTGTCCATCCTCTGGAGGTTCCTCCCTGATGGCATCCGGAGAGCTGACCAGCAGCGGCGAGAGCGACACTCTGGCCAAAGAGAGTGGACAGTTCAAGCCACCGATTTTCGTTCCAGAACTCATAAAGGAAAAATATATTGTCATCAAAGATGTTGAGGATGAAAAGATTCTTCCTAAGAAGCGTGAGTTTCATAGCTATTTTTCCAAGGAATATTCTATTATAGTATATTTTATAGAAAATAAACTTCATTGAATGGTAACAGAATTCGTATTCAATTAGCAGGGAAAAAACCCTATTGGCACATCATAGCAGTTTAGATTTAGTTATTGCATTCCATATTATTTTTATTCTATATCCTTTTTTGTGCAATGTACTAAATAAGAAAACCTTCAGAATAGAATTATTACATTTTCAAATTTTACTGTTTAGTGTAAACCAACATGATTTAACAACTAAAAGGTAAAACAGTTATTCTATTAAAAGGGGTCATATTAAATTAACAGGTAAAAAAGAAGCACCTACTGACACGGCATCAAAGTAACGCAGATATAATTATAATCCTACTAGCATTTAGCCCGTCATATGACGGGATAAGTAGTAAGATACATGCTTATTTGTCTGTAACTTTATCTTCCTCGAATTTATCTTAAAAATTTAGAATTATCTCGAAAAGTTATGGAAAGGGTAAAATATAAAATTAACATTAAAAAAAAAAAACTTTACTGACCTCATGTTAGTTGCCAACTCTAATTTATCTTTTCATATTACGTGATAGGATGGACAGCAGAGGTTTTAATATTGACAGCGATTATTTGGCGGTATAGATGAGTCATGTCCAAAATTTAGCCAATCGATTGCAAATCGTGTGTGTATGTATAAAAAATAAGCACACAAACGAAAGAAATTTTTAATTTTCAAAGCTATATAACTTAACCTAGATATTTATTAGTCCGTGAAATAGACTCCTAGACTTTTATGAAAAGAATTTGTTGTTAATACCGGTGATAAAATTTTCATTGCAACAAAAAAAATAATCAAAAAATTATTACACATGTTCCTAATCTATTATTTAAGCCAAATATAAAAGAAAATTATTGAAGTAATATCTAACTTCAATGATAAAACGTATGAAAATAATGCAGACGATATTTAAATAAATTAAAATAAGAAAGGAATAAATGTGATCGGTAAAGGAATAACGTCATAATGCTAGGAAAAAAATGTTATGTTTACCTATTTATCAAGTGATAAATTTAATTGCCTGCTCTTAACCGGGGAAAATAGGGCTTGAAATTATAGCATTAAACGCTTGAAAAGGGGGGAAGGGGTGGATTTCGAACGTTTTAAAGACGACAGTATTTTTCGCTGTGATATGAAGCATATTTATACCAGTTTATTTTAGAATTAGATCGATAGTTTAGGAGAAGATAAACTTTACTCGCTTTGAAATTTGCTAACCCTAACTGATGAAGAATCCAATACGGACGCCTCTATCCATTCCAGGTCCAACTGGTTCTTTGATTCGAGACACTCGGACAGATAACTTAGGATATTATTATATAGGGGTTGATGGTTTTATTCTAAATAATTTTTGAGTAATGCATAAACCGATGCAGTGTTACCGAAACAAACTTCCGGGATACGCTTATTGGATTTTAAAATTTTACTGTTCATGTATATTATGATTACATCATGTGTGAACTGACATTATAAAATAACAATAAAATAAATAAAAAATCATATTACGAAGTTGGTTACCGAATAATATTACGTCAGAATAAAAATTGCGGTAATCAAATAAAAACATACTATGCAATAGACAGGTATTAAGAAAACAAATGACTTTGGTATTAAAACCATTATATAAATGTGCTATAATTATGCGAGAGAGAGAAAAAGACAACAAACTAAAATTCAGTTTAAAGACAGTTTTCCATTACGAAAAGACATTTTAAAATAAGTTTTAAAAGCACCGTGCGAACTCTGTGACCTACAACTAGCATTCATTTTGTCTAAATTTTGTGCCCGAAAAGTTGACAGTTGTAATTTTTCTTATTTTGCACTTCGTACTTGAAAATAGTTCTGTATATTTAATAATACAACCCATATATTAATATTAAATAACATAAATAAAGAATGTAAAGTTTTTAAAGAATCAACCAATTTAATTTATAGAATAAATTTTAAATGTCTTACCTTACGTTTTAGCAATAAACAAATAGAATATACACTTCTTCATATATTTTTCATCCATTTTTTAATTATCTTTCCGCATTTTTAAAAATTAACCTTATTAAAATAATTTTTCAAACCGTTGCCACCTCTTTAGTACTGAAAACAGATTTCAAACGATTTAAAAATAATCATACGTCACAGGGCTAAAAATTTTTAAATATCCATGGATGTTAAGTGTATTCTGTGAACGTTATTTGTAATTTTGAAAATACGTTTGCTGCCTTTTTTTTCCCTGCTAAATTTTGAAGTTGTAAGTTAACCTTAATAAATTAATCGTCTGATTGTGTTTGAAATAAAAAAAAAAGTTTACTTTCCCATTTGGTAATTGCTTGTTTGCAAATATAAAAAGGACTCCAAAAACGGGAAAAAATGAGGAATGTTTTAATCCTGATTGTGTTGACCTACACCCCTAAAAGCCCCATTATTTCTGGGATCGAACGATAGACAAATACCTGAAATTGTTAACCACTCTACAATTTGGGCAGATTTCTAAGAAACACTATAAGGCTATTTCACGCAGTAGGGCAAATTCTCAAATTATGACAATTCTGGCTTTAGTTTCAAACGGAAGGGCAGTTTATTGTTTGTCTATTGGCTGTTGTAAACATGAAATTGAATGGGAAGGGCATTATAGTAGTTCGTGACGTTGCGACAAATTGCCTTATTTCAGCTATTTGCGTTCATTTATTAGATATATTTTTAATTGAAAGAATTACCTTGAAGTAAAGAATCGCAGAAGAATCTACTGTAAATTGAAAAAACTGAAGTGTAGTCCTGTTATTTTTTCATATATTTCTTCTTAAATCGAATATCCATTTAGGTAAAGTAATATATTAAGGTTGACCGATTTGATCCAAAAGCTGATACAAACCAACAATTTTAGTTAAATACTATTCATCAAATTTCACCCGTTCTGAAAACTTGTTTACTTCCAGAGCAGATGTGTTTTCTTTTCCTCACTTTCAGTTTTATGTGAGTAAATACATTTCTTTGGAGTTTTTTGACTTCGCATTTGATACAGAATTCTTTGAATTGATTAAAAATTCCCTATGGTAATTTTTATGTTTTCTTCGGAACTAGGAAGCGAGTAGTGAGAAATGTTTGAGGGGGAGGGGGTTAAATCCTCACATTCACATTCGTTACATCACAGTTGGGAACCTTTGACTATTTTATTTTATTAAAATTAAAATGAATTACAAATCTTCTATTTGGTAGCTTCTGCACACATACACAAAAGTTTTAAATTTTTTTTTATCTTAATTTTATTTTTTTTTAACTGTCAAAAATATTTACACGATTACTATACTTTCCATTCTTTTGTTTTCTGCTGCAAGCCTTTCGGCAGTGGAGTCCGCGGGTTCGTATTCCTCTGATGGCAAGGATGCCCTTAGACTATTGGAATGTAATAAGCCAGGCGTGGCCCACCTGAGGCTCTTTGAAGGATTATTTGTGACTCTCGATTAATGTATCAGAGTTCCCTTTTCATTTTTGTGTTATATTTTAAAAAAATATTACAACTGATGGAGCTCCGGCAATGCTAAAGAAAATCGGTCTTATTGGGCTTTTAAGAGATTCTCAAATTGCACAATTCATACCGATTCACTGCATAATTCACCGAGAACATCTCGTTACAAAATATTTAAAATATCCCGATGTTATGAAAACAGTGTAACACATTGTAAATTACATTCGCACCAAAGCAAAAAATCATCGACAGTTCAAAATTTCCTTGAAATATTAAATTACTAAGAACTTCCAAATGACATTCAATAAATATAATTTTTGTATTAAAAAAAATTAATACCTTTTTTTGTATACCTTTTAAATATGTAGTTAATTGAGGCTCACGAAAAATTTCAAATTTTGAAAATGGCTCGGATTATCAAGGAGCTTGTCCACCCGTGTAATAAGCAGTCGGTTCCACCAAAAAATTGACCTAGCGCTCCAAATTAAACTAAATACAAACATCTGGTGAAAGTTAAATTATTTTTTTTTAAAACGGTGTAAAGTCAAGGTAAAATGTGAAGTATTGTTACCGAATATAAAATAATCAAAATGAACAGAAATGAATTTCATTCCCATATTTTGCCCAAGAAACCAGTGTCATAATTCTGTATAACCTTTTTTTCCCCCTCACAGTTGAAGATGATTTTGAAGAGGTCGAAGAATTTAGTTTGTGGGAATTGCCTGAAACCTGCGGCGAGAAGTTCATTTTCTTTCTAATGTGGATACCAAATTTCCTGTTCTGTATCACAATCCCAAGGTGCGATTTGCCAGGACGTATAAAGTGGTTCCCAATCACATTTTTCACATCTATTTGTTGGTTGGGTGGCCTGTCGTACATGTGCTTTTGGATGGTGGCTGTTATAGGTAAGAAAAATTCATAGTTTCCACGAATCAAGTTCTTTCAATGCCCGACTACCTTAGCATTGAGTAACAACATACATTTGTTTCATAGTGAATCTTTTCTTCCTCCAGGTTATACTCTGGGTATACCCGATACAGTGTCGGGCTTAACAATTTTGGCAGCTGGAACCAGTGTTCCTGAGTTAGTATCGAGTGTTCTGGTAGTTAAAAGCGGTAAGTACAGTATTCAATATCATAACTAAGGTATATTCCCAAATACAATGGAACAGACGCAATGATTAATACCTATTGATACTTTGATCTGTCTAACACTTATTAATGTAGATTCTGAATTTCAAATGGGATCAGTACTATCCCCCTCCCCCCAGAGGGTGCTGAAGCCTTTCATGGGGTAGGCAGTAGGTTCAAAGGCAAATGTGACACGTTAAGGCAGTGAAGTGCGCAGCCAATACATATAATATCTATTAAAAAACCTATAAATCAAACGAAAACTCTTGTACCACAATAAATGCAATATTTGTCTTCAAATATAAATTTGGTGAATTAGACGACGGACGACTTCTGGACTAAAGTATAGAAGTTTTAATTTAATTTCTTTAATCCTAATTGACAGTACTGTCCTCAGTGCAGTAGCTAGGTAACTGTCTAAGAAAAGGAATATCACCGAACGTAAAGATTTACGAATGATGTCTACGAAATTGGAACAACACATTAACAAATTATTAAAACTCCGCCATTTTCAACTATCTCCTTAATTTTTTATTTATTGAATTTATTCTTATTTTAATTAATAAATTTAAGATTTTAATAAACAATTTTTACTACATTTCATGGGCGTTTAACTTAATTTTTCTACTGTGATTTTTAATAGGCAGGTAGAATAGATATACATAATATGCAACAATATTTTAATATTTAATTAACTGTTATAGACGAGGGGAGTTCGAATATTTTTTCTTGTTAAGGGGGCAGTAGTCCTGAAAAGGTTGGGAACCTCTGATGCAGATTAAAATTATATTCCTATATAATCGATGTAAAATATTAGTAAAAGAGATTAAATTTTATTAAAAAACAGAGTACCACAACTTAACTAATCTGCACCTTCAACTTCCCCCTCCTTCTTAAAACATAAAATTCAGGGGTGATTGTGCCTCTAAATAACACTAACCCAACACTAACTCTGAAGTTTATAACATTCGTAAATAAAGTTCGTAAAAAAAGAACTTAAAAAAAATTTAATTACATATAATAAATAATTGCATGCTACTAATATTAGATTTAATATATTGTTGGTAAATTTCAAGCAGAGATTTTAATTGTTAGTAAATGAAAACAGAGACTGCTTTAATTTTAACAATTAAAATGAAAAATTTACCAAACTTCATTTGGATGATCTCACTGTCATATGTTAAACAAATTAAAATTAACCTTCTTAGAATTAGATTTTTAAATTTTGAATAGCAAATACATTTTATTTATGATAAATCAGTTTTCTGGTACAATAAAGGCTAGATTAAGCTATAACCAGACACAGAAGTAAAATATTAACCACAAACTCAAATACCCGCAACAGTCGCTAGAATGCGTCCCTCGCAACACTACGTTTACGCAAATCAATTGACACTTGTTCGAAGGTCAAAGCTTATAGTTCAATAAATCACCTCTTCCTACCCCACCCCCACAATGACCAGAAATGCTGGCTGTAATAGAATAGTCGCTCTGTTGCTGAAACACGAAACACAAGCGATAACGAAAGTTTGACAAGAAGCCCTTCTAATTTATTATTTTTTTCTTCTTTGAATCCAAACTAGCATGGTGAAAATTTCCAATCCAAAAGGATAATTGAAAAAAACCCATGAATTCCGGGGTACCCCTGGTAACTGTCAAATAAGGATACTAAAATACGGCGATCGTTGCCAAAAATCGGCGAGCTTAAAGCCAATTCCAAACAGCTATGAATTTCTTTGATGTTTTAACATCTGGATTGGCAGTTACGTGTCAGAATCGCCCCACACTTCGTATGTCGGCGGTGCTCTGGGACATCGATCGACTATTTTACGTTATATACTTTATTACGACCCGGCTTCTAAGGATGGAAATATATTCACTGGTATCAAATAAGTTAACATGCCACCAAAAGGAATCGAATCTACAAATTTCTGCACCAAGAAAAAGTGTCATACCTGTTCAGACAGCAGCTGCAATAAATTAGTAAATATTTTTGTTAGTATAAACAAAATGGTGGGTGAGAAAGTATTGGTTCACAGTGGGTTCAAATATTCAAATAATTATAATAGTAAAAATAATAGTTAATATGTACTTCAAATATTCATAGTGGGTTTCAATCCCCTTTCTAGTTGTTGGAAAACAGTAGTATTTCTAGCTAATATTCACATTTTAAAATTCTGTGTCCTAAAAAAAATCCCTGAATCTTTTGCAAATAGTTATTAACTTCTAGAACTTGCAACTAATATTGAGATATAACTACATAAATTGTGCTGAATCAAGTGTCTGTTTTATGTTTTATTTATTTTTTACAATATACATTGCAGTTTATAATATTTTGTTGTTTGATCTCAATACATTGTGCCATTTTATACATACCTTATCACAAAGTTAAATACTGCTCTGCAATCTCATCAGCAATCAATGGTTTTTTATAGGTCTTGGAAACATGGCTCTGTCCAACCTCATCGGAAGTAACATATTTGACATTCTGTTCTGCTTGGGAGTACCTTGGCTTACGAAGACACTTCTGAACAGTGATACTCATTCACTGGTCATCAACAGTTCTGCTCTGACGTACACAACACTCATTCTTTTAACAGTGGTGATTCTTTTCTACATGACTCTTCTAATATGCAACTGGAAACTAGATTGGCGTTATGGAATTGCAGCATTTGTCCTTTATGCTTCCTTTTTGGTGTTAGCATCTTTGTATGAAAGCAATGTATTCGGGGACTTCAATCCACCCATTTGTGCTAGCTGACGAATGCTTGAAAGAGTGTCCATTTCAAGCATTTAAGACTGTTTAGTGTTGTTCATTTTTATAAGTGTGAAATAAAGATTTTAATGTAAAAAAGTTCTATTTTTTTCCTAAATTATAGTTAATGTTTGATTACCTCCCCCATGTCCTACATTATAGCACAAAAATAACCAGATGTGTATCCTTTGATTTAATAGCAATGTTTCATGATCGATCGGATTTAAGGCAGAGGCAAGATACAACTGAAAGGAGATTTAAATGGGGATTGTTTTATAAAATTTGGGCTTTATGCACAAATTAAATTCAAGGTTTCTACTAATCATCTAATGGCATTGTAACAATATTTTTTGGAGATTAATGGAATTTATCAAATTTTTGCCTTTAGTCTCAGTTATCCATATCCTAAAAACAAAGGATTTTCATGAATCAAGGTATCACATACAAAAAGTATGAACAAAAATATATTAGCTTTACAGTAATTAACAAAAGCACTAATTTTCATTGCTATTTATAATGTAGATTTAATACCCCACATTACGTAACAAATAAGAAATTCATATGAGCATGAGCATAATGCCGGTTGGTTATAATTAAACTTCTTCTATAAATTCCATCCTACAAGGCAAATGGGTGAACAGAATGCAATGAAGTATTGTATATGGGCTATATAAGAGATGCGCTCACGGACTTTTGAAAAAATATTTAAGATCCAAAATTTCTAACAGAGTTTGGTAACACAGAAACAATATTAACATTTATTGACTAGTTTCTGATCACCTTGTCATCAAACCACATTAAATAAAGGTAAGGGAGAAACAAAAGCAGATTTGCAGAAATGAGAACAGATTAGGAAGAAATTGCACAAGAAGAGCAGTGATTAATCATGTCCAGAACACTGTAAGGAAAGATGCTCCCCCGTAACCCCCTCCTTCACCTGCAAAATTTCAAGTCGATGGACAGTGTTCAACAGCAGATCAGTTGTGAGGCTTCACATATGAAGCGTTATGGAGTTAAGTCATTTAACGACACATTAGACTTCTTAAATAACCCATAACTATAAATCGCATGGAGTTAGATCCAGCAAATGTGGTGGCCATGGATTAAGATAGGAGCGACAAATAAGACGATCCTCTAAAAAGTGTTGGAGCAATAGCGCTTTCACAGACCCATGGATATGTAGGGGCTCACCATCCTGAAAATGATCTATGTTAGGACTCGACTTTGTTGCAGTTGTGAGACAACAACTGTTTTCATGTCATGGCACCGGCGGCCTGTAACACAACATGTGACAGACCCACGTTCACCGATTTCCTCGAAAAATAATGGCCCAAGGATTAATTCCCTGTGAATCCACACCAGACAGTCACCTTTGGAGATTGTAGGGGAATTTCAGTGTGGAGCCATGGGTTTTCCTTAGCCCATCTGCAACAATTCTGTGTGTTGATTGGGCAACAATTCTGTGTGTTGACTGTCCCATTGAGGTAGAAATGAGCTTCGTCGCTCCACAGCAGATTTCAAGGCCATGACAAATCAGTAGTCATTCTGTTGGGAAAACTGACTGTGAATGAGAGACGTTGTGGCTTGTCCCTATCAAGCAGCTCATGGGTAGTGTGGATCTTGTATGGAGAGTAATGCATTATGTTTCTGAGTACTTTTCAGACGGTAAGAATAGCCTGTCTGCACATGTGCTATTACTCCCAAACTTTGATGTCTGAGACTGTGTGTCAACAACTATCTTCACGGCATCAACAAGTACCGGTGTGACATGCTTATGACATTTTCCAGGTTGAACTAATTTCTCCTCCTCTTCAAATCTCTTAATCATGGCCCGGATACATTTAGTAGATATTGGTCTACTACGTAAGCTCTTTCTACGGTTCATTCTAAATAACGAATTGCAGCAGAAGCATTTCCCTTGTTTTTGTAAAACAGCTTCACCAATAACGTCATTATTAGCACAGCCGGAAACATCGGCTTGAACATGACTACGTCTGCAAACGTTTTATACCCTAACTTGTTTTGCATAAAGATTTTTTTTCTTCTCAAGCTTGCCAACCTCGACATTTTCTTCTACAACTGTCAGCTTTTCCCGATTTTGAATTTTATTACTCATAATTCTTGTTCTGGATTGTTAATATTTTTGTATTCCATTCTGTATCCATATTGTGTTAAATTTCATGTTTTCCCCGAAAAGGCAATCCCTAGTGGACATTGTTTCTCCCAAAAATTCTGTGAACACATCTCGTGTAGAGCCATATACAAAATTTTGTTATATTCCGTTCATCCATTTGCGCTTTAGGATGCCGATTATAGGGGAAGTTTAATTATAACCACCTGGTATATAAATCATAACCATACGAGTATGAACATAGTATATAAATCCTCATCTAAACGCTTAATCACCTCTTATGACTCGTTTTTAACAAAATCCCGTATAACATCATTTAAGTCTAATATTTGTCACAGTCAGATTTTAGTTTCTATATAAAGCTAGTGAAATTTTCACTTAGTTATGGTTTTAAGAACAATTTAGTCATATTAATAGAAAAACTATTCTCCTGTATGATACACTTTTTACATTTGGTTCGACTCTCAGTAAGGCATTCTAAATTATGATATAACATAGAAATGTTGTACCTCAATAAATTAAACATACACACACATGTATTAAATCTGTTAAAATGAACCATGAAAATAAAAAGGAGCTATTTAAGAAACCAGAATTATAATTTTATTTATAAATATCATAAAAAGATTCTTCTTTTGAAACCGAGTATAGCATATAAGGAGCTTTAAATTTCATCCAAAAGCCTCAATCGCATATTCATAATTAAAAAAAGATAAATAAATTCACCAATAGAGTAGAACTTTATTATACTAAACTTTGAGGTTTAGTATAATAAAGTTATATACTAAACATTAAAGTTATAAATATTGTTTGCTCGTTCAACAAGAACCTTTAAGAGAAATGCTAGATCTCACAAATTTATAACTTGCATAAGATTTACATATTATCTTATATAAGATTTATAAAAATATTACCTTTAATGATTTTAATTAACTAAAACCAAACAATTGCCTATTAGAATAACTAAACAATGGGACAAATGCAAAAATAAGTTTGTCTTTAGTTGTTGTTTATTATTTTAATACTGAATTAATCTGTAACCTTCTACTGATGTGATGCCAGTATCAAGATAGTTTAAGGAATTTCTTTGTCCAATACAACAAAAAACATTTTCATTCCTTGATTGGACAGACATGATGCTATTAACTTTGTTTTTAAATTTAAAAACATTTATTTAAATCTGTTTTCATAACTGTACAAAAATCTTATAAAAAATTAATGAAAAAAAATTTGTGAATGACTGAATGAAAGGATTATTCTACCTCATTCCTAAGATTCCCTATAAATGTATAAAATGGAGATTCACCATTTATGATCAAATTAGCATTGTAAACAATATGAAGATCATAAGATCAAAATTTTTACTTGTTATAAGCTAGTTTGTTAGAATAGGGATTTCATCTGTACACCAATAGTTTAAAAGCCATTTCAAATAGCAAAGCTTTAAAAATGTACTTCTAAACAGAACCTAAAAACTTTGTCACAGCAAAATTTGTTAATAACTAGTTTGTAAAATTCTATTAATTATTCTTACATTTAATTATGATTAATGTTTTTAAAATCATAATTTAAATAACATACATATAGTATAAGTCTAATTTCTTTTTAAATGGCCAATTTAATTTTTTGGAAAAAAAAAAAAAAAAAAGTAACAGATAAAGAAGTCAAATATTTGAGAAGGATGAAAATGAAGAAGAAAAAACAAAGTAAAGAACAATTTAAAAATATTTATTTGATTTACATATTACAAAAACAAGTACCTAAATATGAAATATACCAGAGACTAAATAATTTTTACTAATATAAACAATTACTCTAGTCTCCTAATAAAAAAAATGTTCAAAACAGATTCAGACCAGAAGTTTCTCAAATATTCTAATTTAAAAGAAAAAAAAAAATCTAATAATTTAAATGCGCATTTCAGATACCAAAAATTTTAGAAGGCATTTTTATAAATTTTTTTTTTAATTTTGTGATTGTAGAATTTCTTCAATAGGCGTAAAATCTATACCTTATTAATTTGTAAAGTTAAAATAGAATAATAATTTTCATTAGATTTAATTTTAAAAACTTATTTAAATAACATATACAATGTATAAGTATTTTTTTAAGAGGACAAATAGTTTTTTTTTTTAAGTAGTAAAATTACAGGGTGATGATTGACACGCTTTCTTTCAGTATATGAGCCAGTGGGTTCGAATTGTACTTATTGTACTTTAGACTATTAAGTTTTTTAGTTTTGTACGAGAGCGCTACGGATTTACTTTCATGTTACCCAACAGCTCTAAAGACATCGAAATTTATTACTTAAAGCCGATTCTGAACGGCTACGAACAAAGCAGCGGTATTCGAATCCATGGTAGTGTCTTACCAATTCAGCTGAAGGGCTGAATTTTTTATTGGAATTGCCGTTTAAAGTTACAATTTTTCATCAACTTTTAAAAAAAGTGTGCGGATTTATTAACAATAACCGATTTCTGTGCATATCCAAAATTAATAATCAGCAACAGACGCTGCCCACAGCAGAAAAATTCCGTCAATAAGAGGAAGTACTGTTTGAAACAACTATAGGAAGGATTGAAATCTCAATATCATTACCTCGGTATTAAAGAAATATCGATATATAACGGTATTACAATTTGTCTACATGCATGTGCATATCTGTAAAGAAAGGACGCAGGTTGTTAAAAAACAATTCTACCATATAAGAGCTCCATATCATGAACGCAGTATTAACTATGATGGCCCATTAAAAAAAATATGCATTTTCCGGAACCACAATCTGGAAACAATTGTTTTCCACCATAAACATACAATTACGGCTTAGCTGTACTATTATAACTAAATCCACATAAGTTCTAGGTGTTTTATTTTTGCCACGTCACATGACTTTATGACCTTGAAGCACATGTTGCAAGAATCAACTGATAACACTTTTTTTCCTGCTCTTTGTCAGAAAAAAATAGTGGACGCGGCAAAGAGAAAAGATGATTAGAAAAGGTCAGAAAACTTTCAAATTATCATCAAAATTTATATAAATATATGAGTGACTCCTTCCTTTATTTTATTTTTTAAAAATTTCCGAAAAATATCTGTTTTTAACAATTTTTGGAACAAACCCACAACTAGTTTCAGATTCAAATTATCCCTAAATTCAATATTTGATGTGGCAGTCCGTTTTCAAGCGCATGGGCTTGAAGTAACTCTTATTCATCCCCCGCCCCCTTCTTGGTTTCAGACACAAACAGATTTCTCCACAATACATTAGACAAAATGCAGATTCTCCTTTAGTTTTGACACTTTGATCGTTATTTGCTGATAGCTTTTAAACACCTGTATTGACAATAAACAGGCCAAGACTTTCTCTGGGGGATGGTGATGAATATCCCACAGAAAGAAAATATTAGAAAAACAAAAATGCTATCAAAACATGGGTAAGACGATGTCTGCAATCTGTTTCGCCGTTACGTTACTCCATTAATATTGAAACAGAAAAAAGGAGTGAATGGCTGAAAGAAAAAAGGAATAAAAGTTGTAAATAGCCGGGAAAAAGTAAGGATACTGTGAAATAAGGAAAAAAAGGAAAGATTCCTTGAAAAAAAAAAAAAAAAGTGATGTGTCAGTCATTAGAATTATCATTTGACCATTTTCATTAAGATTAATTGTAGATTTCATTTCTGAAGGTAGCCATGTTGTCAGAGTAGAGACCAAATACTGGTATATGGGAGAGACCCAAAGGATTCACTTCTTTATAAAGCTATTTCATTCTAAACTGAAATTTACAATACTTCATTTATTCTGAACCAACAAGTAATAAACAGTAAAAATTTTTCCCTGTAAAATAAATTTTATTTTTGTTTTTAAAATTGGACTTAAAAGTAGCTGTTTACAGAGAACTATTATATCTGTATATGAATACTCTCATATCTTTGAGTTGGATTGTTGTAGATCAATAGTATTACTGGCCTTTTTGTCATTATGTGACTCAGTGAGGACTAAGTAAAAGAGAGATGCACTATTAGATTCTATTATAGTCCGAAATATGAAACTTCCAACAATTAGCATTTTAGAGGTATCCCCACAGAGTTAATATATTTTTTACTGAAATTTCTTTTTAGAGTGCAGATCACTATCAAAATGGGAGGTACGTAACTAGATGGTCAAATCAGTAGGGTGCTACTTATTGAGTATTGTAGTTCACAGTTTCACATCCAGCTGGTAGCATGGTGTTCATAGCTGTTCGGAACTGGCTTTAAGCAGTAAGTCCTTGCCTTATTAAGCCTTGTGTAGCAAAACAGTACACTGTAGAACTCCAAATCAAAATTGAGTCAAGTAGTTTCAAAATTAGTATTTTTGTTAAAAACTGAATGCTGAATTTTTTTGTGATTCACCACACTTTCTTTACTTTGTATAAGTAAAAAGAGTTAAATTTTAAAACTTTCTAGTTAATAAACATGCCATTACACACATAGGAGAGATAGAGAAAGATTGTCATGAATGTTCAAATTAAAGTGCTACTCTCACTTAAAATATTTTATTAACTAACATTTCTTTCACAATTTGAAGCTTTTAGAGTTTTTACATTGCAATTCTTGAAACTAAAATTATATGTGAAAGTAAACAAACATTTTGAAAAAAGGGAATCAAATGAGTTATGAGACCTAAGAAGTACAAATGTGAATTGCAATATTTTATTTCAGGTAACAGATTTGTTACATATGGCTGCATTTATTGCAGATGAATGTTCATTAAATAGAAGCAGCCCAAACTTAAATGCTACTTGAATGATTTGTTTGTACAGTAACAAAAGATTTTTTTGTTTAAATTTATGCTCAATTCAATTTCATACATATGTTTTGTCCCTTTTTAGATAACAATAAGAAATAAAGCAACATCAAATCTGAACTTCACATTTTAGAACTTCTCAGTTTAAACACATGCATTAAACTGCTAGATGAATGGATTAAAATATACATCTTCAAATGTTAAAAAACAGTGCAAAACTTCAAATTTAATGTGCTTTTTTTATTTTGGAACTTTTCAAAGATACACCAAAACTTAACAGGTGTAAGCTTCAAAAGATGAGTTTACATGGGTTGTGAACCAAGCCAAAGAAATGGCATAAAGATTGTGAGAAAAAAAATGTACTTTTAAAAAGGGTTCACAAAATAATTACAAAATTCATAACACCTGATTTTCTAACATATGCATCAATTTAATTGGGAAATATCACAAGTAGAATTACCAATTAGTTAATTTTAAAATTTGAAATCTTTCATGTGATCACATTTATAACTTTATGCACAGCAAATGTAGAAGTGAATTGATATCATTAGGTTTCCAATACATAGGATTCTGTAGAACTGAATTTTCGTGAAATGAGATGGTGAACAGTAATTTCCAAATGAAAATAAATTTAAAAAAAAATTGCAACTATATACATAAACTCTGTTTCATAACAGGAAAAACCAAAACAGTTGCCAGTGAATAATGATTTCCATAAACACTCTTCGATAGAACAACCAGTGTAAACCCGTCTTAGAAAAAGAAAGTTAAGATTTTAAAATGTAGATCAATTTAAAAGCAAACATTTAATTCAGACTTAAAAAACTTTTAATGAGTATTTTAAAATTTGTCATTGCAATTAAAAAGCATACAACCAGTTTGCTGACTGCATGAAAAATTTATCTACACCAAACTTGAAACCAAACACTGGTCCAAGTGCATCTAAAATCAGGTTTTGTCTTTAAAAAATCACCTTCAATGATCAGAATGAGATGCTAGAAAGTGACATTTTCTTTTCAAATCCCAACACATATAAAATGCTCATGAGATTTATAACTAAACACTAGAAACCACTTTTGCCATCTTTTGTCAAGTGTATTCAAAAGGAATAAAAGAAAATTAATCTAAAATATCGCCAAGTGCTGGAATTTCAAAAGAAAATGAGAGCTTGTGCCACAGTAGTCTTTTTTCCTTTTTAAACTCTTATTACAAATGTCTAAAAAAACAACTGGCTGATCACTGGAAAACATTGATAATCACCAACAATGCAAAAACTGGTGAAATAATTCAGACATTAAAATGGCAGTTCACCTTCCACATTCTTGGGCTGACATAAAAGATACTTTTACTCCTTCGAACCAGAGCAAAAAGATGACTTTTTTTGCACCATTTTCCAACCTTTCCTTTCATCCAGTCCCTATCTGATGCCACAGTCTATAGAGGATGAAGAGTGTTTGTTTCATGCACTTGCAGTATGAGGCAAGGAAATGTTTGAAAAATAATCCTTGTGTTTCAGTCCTATTAATCACTGAATTGGATCAAATAACGAATGCACACTTGGGATGATTTATATACCACATATTCGTTGAAGTTCAAATAATGATGTGAATTCGAGGTACCTTGTTCTAAAGCTTCCACTGGGGTACCCAAAGGAACAGTCATTCCTGAAAACAACATTGAGAATATTTAGTAAAAAAATTACAACTCTGCTTTAAGATCACACAAAAACTGTTCTCTCATATTTCATAAATGATTATCTAATAACTTATGTATTTTGATTATAACAACAGGATCTCAGATGTTCCCTCATAACATTTATTTCAATATTCCCAAATTATTTTTGTAGCTGTTATGTCAACTGAACAAAATCCTGCTAGGAAACTGCTGTAATTTTTATATATCTTGAATTTGCCATTAAAAAAATTCAGAACTACACTCTACAGCAATAGGAATATGTATGAGGAAACAGGAAAAATACTTTGCAATCAATCATCAACCTATCTCGGCATGTCATGCAAAAATGTTATTAGTCTGTTTTTTAAATTTAATTACTTTATAACTATTATATATTACCCATAATATACTTACAGATAAAACTGGCAAACTATGTTTAAAATTTACTCTCTTGCACTTTTACACAAATTAATGATTTCTTATCTCAATTAGTAGATAAAAAAAAAAACTTTCACTTCTATAATAATAATTATTAATAATTATAACAATAAAAATGGAAACCAGCAAACTAAAAGGAAAAATAATTTAGAAATTTGCTCTATTTTTTAAAAGCATAATGATAAGGGCAATATATATATATATATATAAATCCCACATGTATACACAAGATTACTAAAGGATAAAAGATGAAATTTGTGTACAAATTCACTTGAATAGTACTGAAAATAATCACATAAAATCATTTACATGAAGGTGTCTTTAGTATTACACTGAAATCTGTTTTACTTAACTTCATTTAAGTATATGATAAGCACAAAATTAGAGTCATGTGAAATAAAAATTTTAAAATAAAAGATCAAAATAGGACCATTTCTAGCTCTCTTACCTTTCCAGAATACACTGTGAGCTGGATCTGGTTGTTTATGCCCAAATGCTTTAACACTGTCAAATTTGTCAGATGGATCTACTACCAGACCATAATCAACTTCTTTAATTTCCCCTAATGCAACCTAAAATCAAGAAAACTGATTTAATACCTACTTGGAGCTATGCTATAAAGTAGTACATAATGGTCATCTACTTAAAAAACAATTATGTAATTAAAGATATTATTAAAGTTGTTTGAATAAAAAACACAACTTCTTAAAATGAGTAATACTAGAATAAATATAATTATTTTCAATATAGCCACAAAAATATGATGCATGAGATAAAGTTTTAGATACATAGAGCTAATCTTTTAGAGCACAATGTGCTAAAAGGTTAACATTGAATTTTATGAGGCTTTGATAAGACTTAATAATTTATAAATAACCATAAGTTTAGCCATAGTTTAACCATAAGTATAACCATAGTTTTTAAGTTAATTACTTGTTAATGACATAACATTTTACAGAAAAAATTTTAGACTTAATATCTGATTAAACACATCAAATTTAGTTTCACTTGGTCTAAAGACATTAAACCAAACATTTCCTTAAAAAAAAAAAAAAAAAAAAAAAAAAAAGAAAAAAAAAAAGAAAAAAGAGGGATAAGTTTAATGGGTATAATTTAAGATCTAACTTTTAGTGAAGAAAAAAAAAAAATACAACACATTGCCACATTTTTTTCATTCAAATCTGAAGGAAATATTCCAATAAAAAGGTAGAAAAATAAACAAAAGATGTCACATTAGAAATTAAGTTTCATCCGTCATATAATATGGGATATATTCAGTACAGAATACCCTTGATTAGTCTATAATAAAAAATACTTTAGTAAGAAAGAAACCCAAAAGGTAATAAATAAATAAACCAAAGGGAAAAAAAAGAAATGAATTAAAGTTCTAACAGTTATATATGATTGTATTTATAATACAGAATAACAATAGATAGTTTAATATAAATGACTTTGCCTAGTGAACTTATAAAAATATTTTATATTACATAATTTAAAACTAAACAGCTTATCACAACTCACTATTACACAGTACTTTTTATTTTAATTACATACAGGCATTATCCCAAGTACTTTTTACTGATAAGTATAAAATTCACTCTAATTTTATAAATTTAAACTGTACAAACCATTACTTACCTCACAAAGTAAAATGGTTTTCAAATCAGATGAAGAATGATGGACACAATAATTCTGACTCTTGCTAAACATATCAGCAAAATATATACCCTGCATTATAAAAGAATTAAATATATACAATATATTAATTCACTTACATAAAAAAAAAACATACAGTAATTCCATCATACATCCAGACCTCAAATAGATAAAAGAAAATATCTAGACAGATGCAAGAGTATTAAACAATAATATATAATATACCAACAAATATCAGAATAAGGACAATTGTGATTTAAAAATGTGCTTAAAATCCTCCTTCTAAACACCTCATAATACTTAGAATAATTTCAGTTATTAAAAAGCCTTTTACATTCTTTCATAAAGGCTAAAAATCACAAACTGATAAATTACTATACATAAAGTCTCTATTGGATATTCAGTGTTTTAAAGAAAACACATCTCTACATGTGTGATGGAATGGCACTGTCTCACCTCCATTGAGCATTGCAACGTCATTGTTGAGAATGTGGACTGAATGTAGTTTTGTGTTATTAACAAAAGTTTTGTTTTTTTATTTAAATGGTAAATAAAACGATAACATAGTAATTATTTGTATGATCAACAACTGATGATCCTGGATCCTACAGAAATATAAGACACATTTGCATGTATTTTATTATTTATATTACTAAATTTTTGAATTGCTTTGCAATAAGTCGTATAAATTCCAACAAAATCAAGAGTTCAATGCTCTTAAATTTATAAAAATCCAAGTTGGCCAAATTATAACTGCATATAATAGCCATAAACACATGCTTATCCTATGTAAATTTAGATTAATAAGAATCTTTTAATGTGAAAGTTAAACTCATACTGCTGTGTACACCAATAAAAAACATTTGATAAAATTTGATTTAAAAACAGATGTTTTAAACACTCTATTTGGAAAAGAATTATATCAGCATTCAAGTATTATTATTACAAATCTTATAGCAGTTCAGAAAAAAAAAAAATGTTACATACCTTACCAAATAGATGACCACTTATCTGTACACCGAGGGGAGCAACCTGCAAGCCTCGAGTCAAAATGGCAAGCATGTTTGAAAGACGAGTACCATGCCATAAAAGCATATGGTTCGACAGATTAAGTGATTTAAATTCTTCACTCTGTTGTGGAAAGTGGACTGTGAATATAGAATGAACTTTGGGTTTCCTTCCTATGGCTAAAGTTGAAAAAATTTTTTTAGTTAACATTGATTAAATAACAAAGGGATTTGTACAGATTTATGAAAGTGAAAATTAAGCAGATTAAAAGAACTTTTTTTAAAGGACCACTTTGAAGAAGAAAATTATTTATAATTTTGATTACTTACCTTTTCTCTGCTTTAATAAGCATACCGATAAAAACACTTAATTTTTTTTTTAAAAATATATATTGCACTATGTCATTAAAATATGCTCTTAATGATATTGCATCTCAATAATGTACTAAGAACACATTCTATTTTTCATGCACTTAAGAGCCTTGTTTAAAGTAAATAGTAAAATTAAAAAGGCATTTTTGAAAGGAGGGTGCAAACCCCTAAGCAACCACTTAATAAAGAACTTTTTCAGAGTCCATATTCTAATAAATTAAACCTGTTTAGTTTAAATAGTTTTACTTTGGTTTGGAATACTATAGTCAACATTTTGTCTCACAAGGGAATTATGTCAGGACCAACAGCTCAAATCCAATTATTATTACCATACCATATTAAGATAATTTCTCACTTTCAGGGGTCTAATCAAACTTTTCAGATAGAGCTCTGTTTTTGTAAAAACATACAGATGTAAGAATCTGAATTCTATTTTAAGGAAAGTCTTCTTTAAAAAAAAAAATTATACACACACACACACACATATATATATATATATATTTACATATATACATTTTAAGTTACATAACTGATTATGCTTTCCTTAGTTGCATTCCTTTTTTAGAGAGGGTTGATTTAAGAGACTGCCTTGTGAAAGATTCATTTTTAAGAAAAAAATATTTAATAAAGTGTCCATTAACAGACTTAAACTTTGTCTAAACTGACTAGCTCTTATCTGCATATAATAAGTTGTTAAAAAACTTAAAAAAGAGTAAGTGAACAAAACCAAACTAAGTCATCTTTGGTCTATGATGCAAAAAGAAACAGAGCTACTTACAAGTATTATGAATGTACTGCAGAATCATTTGAGCTTCTTGAGAAGTACGATCGAGAAGCTGTATTTTGCAACCCAGAGACCTATAAATGTAATCCATGGGATGGATGACTGAAATAAAAGACATGAAGGATTATTAAAATCAATTTAATTATGCAAAACTTTTTTAAAAGAATCAAGTTATAAAAATTAAGAAAAGTAATTATATATACACATGAAAGAATATATAATAATGTCATGTTTATATTTTTACAAGAATATACAATTGTGTAAAGTGAATTTTTTTTGTCTTTTACTCACAAATATATGTACACAAAGCTGCTAATGAGGAAAAAAGTTAATAATTTATGTCACAGGCAAGAAATACTTGGCCATAAAGCCACATTCAGCTTTTGCAAATTTCTTGTGTAGCCTATATAAAAGCTAGTACTTCTATTAATATTTAATTATATAGACCATAACAATTTGAAAATAAATAGAATTAAATAAAGAATAGCATGAATGTAAGTTGCAGTGACTACCAGAAGTAATAGCTAAATTTTTACTTTCTTGCATAGCCACTGTCTTTCTCTAAATAGATCCTATAATAAAGAATTTACGGGTGTATTGGAGTGATGTGGTTTCTATGAAAGTTTTGTCATATATATATATATATATATATATATATATATATATATATATATATATATATATATATGTGTGTGTGTGTAAATATGTATATAACATGTTCCTCTTGAACAAACCTACATGCCCATATATAATATTTAATCATTAAACAGAGAGAGAAAGTAATTTTTTACCTCTCTAAGAGGGGGTAATCGTATTCCCATAAATTTTTACAAGATTTTAAAATTACTTTATTGTTGCTATGTCATTTTTTTATAACTTAATATTATTTTTCTATTCATTTCCTTAAAAATACTACCATTTTATAATTTTATTTGAAGTGGTGTTTAAATAGTTTTTAATAATAATAATAATAATAAAGAAACAGATAAATTACATATTAAGTTATTGCCCTTATGTTAATACAAAGATTTTCAGACACAGAAGTCAAAATTTTGGGAAAAAAGAAGGAAAAAAAGGAGAAAAATTCAAAAAAGAGGAAAAAAAGAGGAAGTTAAATAACTATTAAAAATTAATGTTCTGATTTATTTAATGCAAAAACAAGTGCCTAAATATTAAATATGGAAGTATCTAAATAACTTTTTATCAATATAAGTAAGTACTCAAGTTTCCTAGTAAAAAATATATTTAAAATAGATTCAAATTAGATGCTTCTTCAATGTGCCTCATTAAAAAAATAAATAAATTCACCAATACGGTTGAACTTTATTATATTAAATTTTGAGGAACCATATTGTTTGTTGTACTTGAACCTTTAAGAAAAAGCTAGATCTCAGAAAATTATAACTTGTATAAGATTTACATAAGGTTACATATTATCTTCTATAAGATTCATAAAAATATTATCTTTAATGATTTTAATTGACTGAAATCAGAATGACCAAAAATGTAGACAAATGCAAAACTAGTTTTGCCTTCTAGTTATTGCTTACTATTTTAATACTGAGTTAATTTATAATCTTCTATATCAAGCTAGTTTAAGGAATTTCTTTGTCCAATACAACAAAAAACATTTTCTTTCCTTGAGTGTCTGGACAAGATGTTATTAATTTCATGCACTTTGTTTTTAAATCTAGAAACATATTTAAATCTGTTTTTATAACTGCAAAAAAGTTTTATACAAAATGAAGAAAAAATACTTAGTAAATGAATGAAAGAAAGGATTCTTCTACTTCATTCCTAAGATTCACTATAAATGTATAAAATGGAGAATTGCCCCTTATGGGTAAATTAGCATTGTAAACAAAAGGAAAATAATGAGATCAAAATTTTCATTTGTTATAAGCTGGTTTCTTAAAAGAGGGATTTCAACAGTGCATCAATAATTTAAAAGCCGTTTCAAATAGCAAAACTTTAAAATGTACTTCCAAACAGAACGTGAAAACTTTGTAACCGCAAAATTTGTTATTAACTAGTTTGTAAAATTCTATTAATTTTTCTTACATTGATTTATAATAAATGTTTAAAAAATACAGTATAGTCTAATTTTTTTAAATGGGCAATTTCAAAAATTTTTTAATAAAAGTAGCAGATTCAGAAGTTAAATATTAGAGGGGGAAAAAGGAGGAAAAATTGAAAATAAAGAACAATTTAAAAATATTTATTTAAGTATACATAATGCAAAAACAAGTACTTAAGTATGAAATATACCAGATGCTAAATAATTTTTACTAATATAAACAATTACTAGTCTCCCAATCAAAAAATGTTCAAAACAGATTCAAATCAGAAGTTTCTCAAATATCCTAATTTAAAAAAAAAAAATCTAGTAATATAAATGCGCGTTTTAGGTACTAAATTTTTAGAAGGCATTCCTACAAACAAATTTTTAATTTTGTGACACTAGAATTTCTTAAATAGCAGTAAAATCTATACCTTAATAGTTTATAAAGATACAATAATTAGCATTTGATTTAACTTTAATCAATGTCTAAAAACTCATGATTTAAATAACATATACTCTCTGTATTAGGCTATTTTTTAAGTGAACAATTAAAAAAAATTTTTTTTTAACAGTAAGATTTCAGGACGATGATCGAACTCGACGGGCTTTCTTCCGGTATCTGAGACAGTGGGTTCGAATTCTACTTTAGACTAACAGATTTGTAACCATTTAGTTTGGGCTGAGAGCGCTAGAGTTTACTTTTATGTTACCCGACAGCTAAAATCATCGGAGTTTACTACTTAATTACTACGATTCTGAACGGCTGCGAACAAAGCGGCGGGATTCGAACCCGTGGCAGCGTCCTGCGGATTCAGCTGGCGGGCTGATTTTTATCGGGATTGCCGTTAAAAGTTACGATTTTTCATTAATAAATTTTTTCATCAACTTCAATACAGATGCAAACTTAACAAAAAAAGGTGAGGATTTTTCAACAACAATTAACTTCCGTAAGTTATTTGCAACAGTGTTATTTTCTCACAGATACTGATCATAGCACAAAAATTCAGTCAATAAGATGAAGTATCGTTAGAAATAACTATAAGAGGGATTGAAATCTTAATACTGTTACCGCGATATAAAAAAATATCGATATATCAAACAGTATTACGATCGGTCTACACGTACGTGTGTTCGGGGGATAATCTATACGCAGGATGTTAAAACATAATTCTACCGTTTCAGAGCCCCCATATTATGATAGCAGTATTAACTATAATGGCCCATTAAAAAAATGCGCATTTTCCGGAACCAAAATCCAGAAAACGGTTGTTTTTCACCAAAAACATACAGTTACGGCTTAGCTGTACTATTACATCTAGAAACACACACGTTCTATGTTTCATTTGTACCGCGCGTCACACGGCTTTTTGACCTTAAAGCACGTGTTGCGAGAATCAACTGATAACGCTTCTCTCCTGCTCTTTGTCAAAAAAAAAAAAAAAAAAAAAAAAAAAAAAAGTGGACGTGGCAAAGAGAAAAAACAAATGAGAAAAGGGAAGAAATTTTTCTGATTATCGTCAAAATTTAAATATATACAAGTTAAAAAAATAATAAAAAAAAAAATAAATAAATAAAAAAAAAAAAAAAAAAAAATTTCGGATCAGAATTATCCTTGAATTTAATATTCGATGCGGCAATCCATTTTTTAGCGCACAGGCTCGGAGTAACGTTTCTTTTCCCCTCTTGCTTTCAGAAACGGGGTAAACAGATTTCTTGACACTACAATCCAAAAATTCGGGTCCCCCTTTTAGTTTTGACACTTTTATTGTTATTCGCTAACTTCCAAACATCTGTAACGCCAATAAATAGCCTAAAACTTTTTTTTTTTTTTGGGGGGGGGGAATCTCACAGAAAGAAAAAAAATAGAAAAACAAAGATGTTACCAAAACAAATGTGTGCAATTCGTTCCGCTGTTACATAACTCCGTAAACGTTGAGAAAGAAAAAACAAATAAAAGGAGTGAATGGCCCAAAGAAAAAAGGAGGGAATATGCGAAAAAAAGGAGGAATGCAGTAAAATAAGGAAAAAAGGAGAGATTTCTAAAAAAAAGGAAAAAGAGGAAAAAAAGGAGCGCTGCGGTGTCTGGATTTTATACTTTAGCAAGTTGTTTATAAATAAACTAGTAAAACTATATAAACACTATATTAATTTCACAAATGTTGCATTTATAGGTATATTAACTTATGTAGACTTTTTCATTATATCATCTTCAGGTAATTTAAGCCAAGTAATGTTTTACACATATTTTTCAAATTACTTTATCAAAATGCTGTAATTCAGTTAGCATTTTAATACATTCAGAGAAATAATTTACTGAATACCACTATAAATGCTTGTTGTAAGTTAATAAAAATGACAAATGTTTTCAGAGCTGATGTCTGAAATCCCAGAGCATATTTTTGACATGCTCTATCCCTGAATCTCAGTTTATACTAAACTATATATTGTTTACATAACTAGAGGCTGAATTCAATTTAATGAATGATTATTTAAGAATAACTTTTGTGCATTATATTACAGTTTTAAGAGATAAAAAGGTATAATCAAATATTTAGTTCAGATATAAAGAAAAAATGCATAGAAGTATTTTACAAATACAACATATCAAAGAAAATTCTTTAAAAGCAAATAATTTATGAAAAATATTTTCAACCTTGTATCATTCCTATATATTCAAATATTACATACCATGATATAAAAATATTTTTTATTTAAAAACTAGCAAATGTAACAGTGCTTTGCTACAGTCAACTTAATGTATTACTTTTAAACAAAGATTTTTTTTTGTGCATAACTCTCTAAATCCGTCACAATGGAGTTCCAGTCATTGGCATATTTATATATTATTATTATAAGCATATTATAACAATATTCAGTTTTTATACTACCATATTATGTACGTTGATTAGCAACGTTAATAGATCTTGACATATTAAGTGGTAGAATAGTAAGCAGAAGTTTTGACAATAACAGTTCTAATTTTGGTGGTATTAATAAATGTTGTCCAAAATTAATGAAATTTATTACAAACCACATAGTTTTGTATGAAACAGAAACACACATTCATACCGACAACCATATGAATATGAAGATAACTATATAAAATGATAGGTTTTTATTTACTCATGGGAGTCACTGAAATTTGTACTTTTTGTTGTTAAAATATTGTTGATAAACATTTCATTGTAACGTAAAAATTAACTAAGAATTAAATTTAAAATAAGTTCTCATATAAAAATGCTATAATTTGCATCACATAGAAATGAAAGTTAATGACTTTATATCTCAATTTCCAGGTCAAATCGACTGGATACTACGCAGACGATGTTTAAATAATATAAAATAAGAAATGAATAAATCAGATATTTAAAGTAATGATGTCATAATGATAGAAAAATATCATTTTCACCTATTTATTATGTGATAAATTGAAAATTTTAATCTCCTGCTTTTAACCGAGGAAAACTGTGTTTAAAACAATTACTTGGGATGAAGTCACATTGCTAGAAATATTGCTTCTTTCTCATAGTTATGATGCGATAAATTAAAAAATTAATCGTTTGCATTTAACCGGGAAAATAATGCTTGGAATAATGACATAAAATGCTCGAAAAACGGGGAAGGAATGGATTTCAAAAGTTAAAAATTTACAAAATCCTTACCAGGGATGTACCTGATAATTTCCAAAATTTTCACGGCGATTGGATGCATGGTTTTTGAGTCTATTGAATACATACATACAGACAGACAGAAATTCATTTATATATAGAGAGATTAACATATTTTTAATCCTTTAAATAAAACCAAATTAAATAGCAAAGAAAGCATCCAAAATAATTAACTGAAATTATAATAACTTTAGTGTGGTGACGGATATAGAAAGACTATCATCTTGCATTTGCAGATTATACACTGATTACATAACTAGTCCACAAGAAGTCAGAGACAAACTGGTTCTACAATATTTCATTGATATCAGTGAAGCTGCTGAAATACAGAAGATGCTGCTATGATGGACTGATAACAAAAGTCTCAAGTTAGTGCTAGCATATGCAATAAGGTTAGGGGTCACTCAGAAAGCTTCACAAACTCTCCCGTCTCCAGAGTTACAAATGTGGGGCAATCATCATATGTAACTATCTCTCTCAACTATAATTTAGTTAACAAAATTAAATGCTACACTGATTTAAAATAATCCCTTTCCAAATTACTATTTTGATTAATAAATACAAAAAGTTAATTTAAAAATTATTATTCTGGAAATAGTAAATTTTAGACATAACTTACCAGATGATTGTAGACTGGCCCCTAATAGTAATTTTGATGTCAAACCAATATGAAGTAAATTATGAATGAGAACAAGTTTTGAATGAACATCAGGAGCACTAAATAGTGGACACAGTTTTTCATACTGATAACCATACACAGGAATAAGTTGATAAAATTCTTCACTTAATTTCACTATCTGCAAAGTAATCAACAGAGAGAAAAAAAGTTAATGATCCGTTTTGCTATTAAGATAAATAATATGCAATAGAGTTCAATAATATACCTTATGCATTAATTCTGCAAACTTTTCTTGAGATTTGATATTTTGACGTAGGTTATCTTTTTCAGAAATTATATTCCTAAAAATGAAAGTTTTTTTTTCAATAAAAAGCATAATTTTATTTAGTATTTATTTAAAAATACATATTTATGAACTGAAAATAATAAAAACATACCCTATGTCTTTGAGAAGGCTTTCAGCAGCAACAAGAGCAGTATCAGTGAGATAACCAAATGGTAAAGCACTGAAGTCAATCTCAACACCCAAATCTTTAAGAGTCCCCTCCATTGAATGAGTATCAGTCTACAAATATGAAAAAAATATTAATCAAATTAAAATAAATACCAACATACATAGCATCAAGTATCTTGTAACTCTTTAGCTAACTGTTACCAGAAATTCAGTATAAAATTTAACATAAAGTTTGACATCTAGCAACAGAAAATTTATGCAGCCACTATAAAGTCCTACTTAAAAATAATTTGACATGCTCTTTAATTTTAATTGTAAAACTTTTATTTGCTCTCCCCACTTTCTATTTTTTTTGTAATAACATTATGTACAGTAGACACAATAGAAGAGATTTTAGAACAATTTTGTATTAACTTATTCTATGATTCCATGTGAAAAAATGTATTTTTAATAAGTAAAATTCATTTTTCCATAAAATTCTTTAAGTTAAGCTCATATTAAAAGTGTAAAATTAAGAATAAATTAAAAGCTATGGAAGTCCACCAGCTCTGTTTCAGTAAAGGGAAGGGAGAAAAAAATATTAATTAAAATAAATAAAAGCTTTTGTAGGATGCAAAACTGACCCTGCAGCATGCTAATAGAAAACCTCTGCTCTATGCCAACATATAATTTAATACAGAATGCCATTAACATAAAAACTATAAGTAATGTTTTACATATACTTTAAATTACTAAAATTTCAGGAAAAGTAACTGCTTTCAGAAAACACTCTTTACCATAATACAAAACCCTGAAAATCTTGATAACTTACCATGGTTTTGAACAATTTTTGCAAGTCGTCAGGAATTTTAGATGGTATTTCAGAAGTTAAGCTCAACTTAAGATTATTAGTATGGATGGTTTTCTTCCTTTCAAGCTGAACCAGGCGATACTTCTTTGGTTGAGGTTGAAAACTAAATACAAAATAGTAATGATAGGTTAGGTAGATAACAATGTTTTGAAACATTAATTTATAAACTAAGACATTCAGTACCCACAAAGTAACATGCATGTACCCCGACATTATCACAATTTGCATATATAACAAACAAAATAACTCAAACAAATTAAAACATAATTACATATTTTATTGGTTTCTAAATTAAATCAAGCAAATTGAATTGAAATAAACACACAGTAGTAAATTATAAAGGGTAAACTAAAATTTATGTATTTAATAATGTATAAACAGCCTTTTAAGCTTTAACAAGTTGTTTTTCAGAGCTGTTGTAACTCAGTTGGCAAAGGAAATAATCTCATCACTGAGATGTTGCGGGTTTGGAACCCAAGCTGGCCTAAGATCCACCATGTTCTTTAAAGGTTAGTGTGCCATGTAAAGTATGTACGTAGTTACAATATCCTCCAAGTTTTAAACCAATACCTCTAGGGGTGGCAGGCAAAACCTTTGGTCTGTTTCTGTTTCAAAATTATGAGGACCCACTAGAGCAAAGTCATTCTTTCACCTTAACGGTGCTCATTAAAACAAAAGTAGCACCCCTTTGCCTTTTTACAAGTAACATATGACTATAGAGTTTAGTTTGACCAAATGGTATCAGAAAAAATACTTTTTCAGAAAATATTTTCTTTCAAAATATTTCTTCCACTTTCCCCCTTTATTTTCACATTTTTTACTTTTGTGTCTAAAGGGATTTTATTTTGACAATGCGAAAATTTCTGTAAAGATTAAGGTTTGATCCAATTCCCCCTCCCCTTTTTGAGATCTTCCTTCTGGTCTGTGCATAGGCCCTCTATTGTTGTGATGACCCAACTAATTGTTATCAAACCCACTTATTGACACAAAATCTTTCTTCCATTCCCATGACATTAAAAATTTTCTTATGAGCATTAAAGAATACTTATAGGAAGACTAAACGATGAAATTTTGATGATAAATGCAAGAAAATGAAGTATACAGGAATAATGAATGCCAAAAAATACACAGGCTGTATCTGTAGAAAATGAATCAAACAGTCAGTACAAAAATGATAGACTAAGGTTTCACCATGCAGAAATGACAACTACTCCAGATTAGATTGCTCTGGAAAATAACAAAAATTGAGAAAAACTAAGAGACCACAATTTAGCAATCAAAGTCTTGCAAAAAATAATGCTGAATATATTCATAAAAAACAAACAACAATGCTCTTTTCAAACAGCAGTGCTGCATGTGAAAGAATTTTCAATACTGTGCAGAAAAAAATCAAACTGAATTTAGGTCAGATTTGAGTAGGAAAATTTTAGAATCCCTGATAATAGAAAAATGTAAATATTGTAATCAGGATCAATTTATGCTCCCTTGAAAATAAATAGATCAACGTTGTATAAAGTAAATAAACCATCATTTCTTAAAATTTAAGTATCAAACTCATTGACAACTAGAACCAGGAAGAAAAATTTTGCTAATCAGATAAAAGTTATATGTTAGAAATTAAGTTTGTTTAGGATTTTAACTAGGGTTATCTCTAGAAAGACCTAATTAAAAATTTTAACCACCAAAAGTATATGTTTATGCATTCACTGAACAACTCTCCCATCAGCAATTAAAATTCTTTATTCTCAGAAAGTGAAAGAATATTTAATTACAATAAGCAAATAAATTACTTTATAGAGATTATATTACAATTCATTGCCAATTGTAAACAGATTACTCAAAGAAGTACTAACTAATTTTTTATATCAAATTACACACTGGTCTTCATTCGACCATTCCTATATCTGGAAATAGTTTTTATCGACATAGTGATTTATTAAAAGAAATACAAACTATGATACTAACTTTTTTACATCATCCCAGTTATTTCCAGACTTGGCACGGAAAATTCGAGTAAATTCTTTAATACATTCAGCCAGAGTACTAAAAGGTGTTCTTTGGTACTGTCCAGTATCTCCAACTCGACCCCAACAAGTAAATAAAAGAAATAGGTCTTTACTTATGTGCTTTATCACCTAAAAAGGAATAGGACATTAACATAAAATGAGTTCACATACTATTAATATTATAGGTAGCAAGCACTTAAAACCATTTAATGGTTTATCATCAGGCTAAATAACAATAAGTAGGATTGAGAATTAAAGACAAATTTTCATATGTATCTTCCAGAAATTTTATTTTATTCATGTTATTAACCTAGCTGTTAAAATAAACATCTTATAAAGCATAAAAAAAGGTTAAAGTTAAAAATAATAATAAATAAAGGAAAAAGGGAGTAGTATCATGTTACTGAGAGAAATGAAAACTATACCTGCATTTTGTAGAAGTTGTATATTCCATATGCTCCATAATTTAAGTCAACAACAGTCATAACAATATCATAGGGCATATCTTTTTCAGTATCCATAACTATTTCACTATACAAATGAGATAACAGGAAACTAATTTAAGCAAGATAATTTATTATTGAGTCAAACAATTAATCATTGAGTAGTGTAGTGTGTAAAAGAAATATCCCATTTAAAAACACTTATATTTTCAAATTTTATACTTAGGTTAGTTAAATAGTAATCTTTTTAAAAAAGGAAGAGCTATAATATTTTTTCAGAAAGTACAACACAAATAGTAAAAAAAAAACTGCTTTGTACTAAATTTTTTTAAATGAATATTCAGTATAATGCCTCACAATGTGTATTGTTAAGCATTATTTGTCTATGAAATATTAAAAACATGACTTACCCAACAGTCTCAAAACCAGATAAAGGATCAGGTATTAAAGTTTGCTGTTTAGAATCTGTATCCATACAATCCTTTTGGAGTTTTTCTAAGTATTCCTTACTATCATCTACATAACTATAAGTTGGTTGGTCCCATTTGATTTCATCAAATGAAGGAGTTGGAAAGTTAAGCTCTACTTTTACCTAATAATAATAATAAAAATAAAATAATTTCAAGGGAGGAAGATGGGGAAAAATATTTTAAAAATATATTTTACTGTAAATGCAGATATACCAACATTCAGGCACCTCTGTCAGGAGCAATAATGGGGTTTTAAAATTTAACATGCTAATTACATGCATATGCAATTTACATACAATTATATTTAAATAAACACACAGTGGAAATTATATGGGGAAAATTAAAATTTATGCATTTAACAATGTGTAAGTAACATTTTTGTCTTTAACCCTTTTGTGACGGGAAGAGCAAACGTGCGCTTATCTCTGAGGCCGGCAGTCACTTTTGCAAGTGAGTATCCTGGGCCGGAGAGTTTTTTGCTATTAAGCCTAAATTCATGAAATTAAAGAAGTAGCAATGCTGTATTTAATAATGCTGCGTAAAGTGTTTAAATGGAATGGGATTTATATATGTTTATAGATACTTTATTTTCTTAAGCTATTTCTTATTTAAATACACTTTACACTTCTTACACTTTACTTTTTTTTATTTTTTACTTAGTATTTAATGACTATTAACATTGCAAAACTGAATACTATGCTATTTAAACTGTTTTTGTATGAAAAATTTTAAAAACAGGGGTCTACAAACAATCCTACATAACAGTCCTTGCACTCATAGTAACTCATTTGCCGTTTTGGATGATTTTTACGGAATGTGAAAAAACGAAACATCGTCAATTTCTTTGTCAGAAATGTCCTCCTCATCATTAGAATCACTAGATCCATTATGAACATAAAGAATAATCAGAATATATTATAGTGTCACTATTACTAATATCCTAATCTGTTTCAGAATCAAAATCTGACATATTTCGTGTCATTTCAGCTATCAGTTAAACAATTTCGAGGCTTCGAAAATCTAACAATAAAAAGAGAAAAAAAATCAAGTCTGTCAGATCTAATTATGTACTAAAACCTGGACTGCAAACCGAAATACACAACGCTTTAGCAAAAATAAAACTCCCCTGCTTACATAAACATCACGTAGGAATATAAAGAGCCGTCATAAAACATGCCAATCGGAAACATTTCTTTTCCCTCGTGTTTATATAATCTAAAAACCACTTGTATGTGTATCATACTACTCTCTTATTGAGAACAAGGTCAAATCTACATGTATCTAAATCCATATGGACATACAATGCCATCTTGTGTCAAAGCTTGTAGTTTTTAAAATGTTCCACAACACTGGCACACATATGTGACGGTCGGGGGTGAACGGGAAAACGTTCTGGCACGCCAGTGTGTCGGCCGGGAAGTGAGTGCGTTTCTTGCTGGCATGTATTTGTGACAGTAGGCATGAAAGGGTTAACAACATATTTTTCAGAACAGTTTTTCTTGTAGCAATATTAACCCTGATTAAAATGTTTATATTTTTCTATCATCAGGGATTCTAGAGTTTGTCTACTCTAATTTGGCTTAAATTCAGTTTGATTTTTCCGCACAGTACAGAAAACTCTTTCACATGCAGTATTACTGTAGGGAAAGAGTAATAAATTCAGCGTTATTTTTGGCAAGGCTGTATTTAATAGTTGAATTGTGATCTTTCAGTTGTTCCAAAGTTGTGTTATTTTCCAAAACGATCAGGAGAGTCTTCAGAGTTGTCAATTTCTCCAGAGAATCCAGAGTAGTTGGCATGTCTGCAAATGCACAAGCCCACTTACAAAGGACCCTTTAATTTTAAAAGGACTATTATTTTACGACTATCTTATTTCTTTTAAGCATTTTTTGTTCACACTTGAACACAGGTGATAAATTTATTGTAACTTAGTTGAAAATGATACAAATAACATAAAAAAATCTGACATACAAAAAACATAAAAATTAATATTTCTATCTCACTGAATTATGAAATGTTGTAACTAGGATTAAGAATGTAAAAGGTATTTTAATATTGATAGCCTAGTGATTAAAATAATTATTAGCACAAAAATTCATTCAATTAATGTTAATAATTATTCTATATTTTAAAAGTAAAATTTTTGAATTTTTTATGTATTTGAAACACTCCACGTGCATTTTTAACCATCAAAAGTCTTTGAAATTTATCATGCAATATATTTCAAACAGCAAAAATCTATTCTTTATAAAATTAAAAGGATTATTGAAGATATATTGTACAGGAAAAATGAACCATTTTTAATACAATAAGTTTTAGCCCAACAGCATTTCCACTAAATGTTTACAATGACTGCTAAGTTTTATTCTAAGGACTTTAAAAATGACTGTATTATAAGGAAAGGAATGTGTAAATGCTCAAGCAAAGTGCTAAAAAACAAAGTAAATTAGTTTTGAAAGCTCATAGTCCCTTAACTAAATCCAGTTATGTATTCAATGCACCTCATTCCATTTAGTTTCAATAAAAAATATTCTATCATACATGTACTTTGAAAATGATTCATTGCTAACTGATTTACCTTTTGGTCCTCTGAAGTTTTAAGTAGTTTCTGTAAAGTATCAACTAATAACACTCTCTGAAGTTTAGATGCCATTTGTAAAGGAGTTTCACCAGCTGTATTTGGAACATCAAGCGGTGCTCCAACATCAGCCAATAATTTCAGTACTGTTGTATTAGAATAACAAAACTCAGGAAGGGGATCAATTATATAATGAATAACAGTCCACCCATTAATATCTTGAGCAGCTAAATTTACATTACTTGTCTTTTGAAAACTTCCAGGTTCTGGATCTGAAATACGGGGAAAAGCAAAAAATTAAGCAACAATTAAAACATAATATTATGAAAAATAAAATTTTATCATGCAACATTTTTCCCCTTTCAAAATTATGAATGCAAAAGAAATGTATAATTGAATGAAAGTCAATTTTAATATGAAAATGTTAGAATTAATATTTACACACATTCAGAACTTTTATTTTTAACATTTATTTGTATATAAAGCAGCTAAATTAGAAAAAGATCATCTTACATATTTAATGGGTTTATCACAAAATACAATGAAGCGTTCTTTTATATGATAGATAGGGGCTATACCCCATACAATACTAATTAATAATAATATGGATATTTATATTAAACCACCTAAAAATTTATAAGTTGCTACAAAAAATATTCTTTGCAAAAATTTTTTTTAATCATGTGTATGGTGTGCATGAGATGGATAAGGACTTCTTACAAAATGTCTAAAATATACTTTATCACACAATTCAACAATAGAAAAGTTGGTGTTATTTATATTAAACCACCTAAAAATTTATAAGTTGCTACAAAAAATATTCTTTGCAAAAATTTTTTTTAATCATGTGTATGGTGTGCATGAGATGGATAAGGAAGGACTTCTTACAAAATGTCTAAAATATACTTTATCACACAATTCAACAATAGAAAAGTTGTGTTATTTGTATAATGATTTATGGCAAATACAGAATCTCCACATAAAAAAAAATTGGAAATTTTGTTAAAAAGAAACAAGACTTTACACATTTAGAATTCATGCTGAACTGTATTCTTAAACATTATTCTACAGTTTGATTTTGAGCCATCATTTATTCATCAATATTATTTTGTACTGTATATAAAATCCTGCACATTGTATTTTAAAATTAAATTATACAATGTAAACTTTATAAAAGTTTATTTTTTTTTAATTTAACTATAAATAATAAGTATGGTAGATGCAACACAAACTTTTAAAATAACTAGATGGGATGTTTAAAAATTTTTATATGTATCTACCCTGTGCAACACCATGGAATAATTCTAGTTATGTTTAAATTAGAAACTGTCTCACTTCCATATTGAAATGAAGCTAATGCAACAAGAATAGCAATGTGAAATTAAAAGACAGGTCCTCATAATAAAATATTGAAGAATTTTTCAAAAGGAGTTTATAAAATTGGAATACAAATAAAAATATATACAAGATGTAATCTTTTTACCTAGTTAATACAAAATCTCAGTAGCATAGCAAATACTCTAGCAATGAGAAACCTGCTTTTGTACATACAGATGTAATGTTTACACTTGCCAAAATTTATTCTGGAATGGTCAAAATCTGAACACCGAAATTTTTCATGATTTAATACTTTCTTTACTTTGTACAAAGAAATAAAAAGGTATACAATATGTAAACAATAAACTATTTTGAATTCTAAAAATTATTTATGTGAAATGTATACCAATAATTAAATTATGTTTAATAAAAAAAATAAGTGAACAAAATATACTTACCACAATAAATATTTTTATCTTTGGTGGGATCATAATTATTATTCAATAACAATTTAACCATTTTAACATCATTCTGAAAATAAATGCAATAATTAGAATCATAAAAGACTATATCGCAGAAATTTTAATCTCAAACCAGAAGAGAACATTTAACAAATACATAATAATGTAAAGAGGAAAAAACTGTACAATGTCATTGTTTTTCCAGTAATTAAGGGATATACAAAAATTTACTAATCTAATTTATTATTTCTATTCTCAGAGCATTAGTAAAACTTTATAAATGCACACTACAGATTCATAAATACCAATACAACCACATACTCAGATTTATATAATGAAATTAGATTTTTTAGGATTTAGCCAAACTGATTTAGTTTCGGGAAGAGTAAAGAGTCATAGTTACAAATTCTAAAGCCAAACAGACTTATTGACAGGCAATTTCTTTTAAACTGCAACTTAAGAATTTGATATTAAGATATAAAGTACAAGGCTAGAGTTAAATAATTTTGCAGAAATGCAACATTGCTGATAATTTGAATTGAGAAATTTCAGTTTCTTCTAATTGCATAAAAATGCTTACCTTAATAAAACCAAAGTAATTTACAATTAGTACTGCTTAGTTAACTGTTTATTTCATAAACATGGCAAGACTGAAGAGGAATAAAAAAAAAACAACCATAAATCCTAGCAAATCTATATGATTAAACTCCCCAAATACATGCAAACTGTTTGCAATGATTTCATGCTCTTTCATCTAAAGTAGGTAGTCCAACCTGATAACAAAAGGGGTAACAGAGGTGCAGCCTAGAGACTGATAAAGTACACAATAAAATAAAGTGACATATTACTGTGAATTATGTGCAATTTGCATTGGATCTTTAATGTTTTTGATCACCATTTTGCTTACTAAAATGCAATAGCTAAAATAAAACTTTTGGGTATCCAAAGGATGGACTACACTGATCTAAAATATCTAATAAACTTTTGACATCATCAAGCTTTAATAATAACTGCTTTGAAAATAGTAAAATAAACATTTATTTATGCTCATGAAACCAGAAGAAAAATAAAACATATTTTGTAATATTACAAAGAAATAAGGAAGATAGCTGTACCAATTTTGCAGCATGCATCAAAGGCGTTCTTTTACTATCATCTGGAAAGTTAATATCGGCACCTTTAGAAAGCAGTAGCTTAACAACTGTGAAGTTTCCCTTATAGATAGCCATTATAAGAGGACTGTACTTTGGAACATTAGGATCTTCAAGGTGTAAACCTTTCTGAATAGTACATCGGACACCTGGATACTGGCCAATGATTATGGGATAGGAAACTAATGTATTAGGGTCACATCCATTCTTTATTAATGTGCAGCACCAATTCCTGGAGAGAATAATGTAAAATTTTGAGCAAAAAGAAGCAATCAACATCAATAAAAAAATTCAATGAAGCAATATTTTAAAGATATCTATAATTCAAATCAGTCACATTTCTACAATTTAATAAAATTAAAGCCCTTTTTATCATGCTATCTTAAATTGTTTTGTATATTTAATATAGTTTTAAGTTCAAAATTACATCCATTGTATACACTATCTCACTGTTTAAAGAAAATTAAACTTATAGGTGTAACTTACATTTAACAAAACGTTGCTAATTAAAAAGTTCTTTAAGCAGCAATCAAAACCTTATTTAGTAACATAAAACATTTATCAATTTTCATAATTTTATATTATAAATAAAATTTATATGAAATGATGATTACCTCATGTCTTCTGGTAAATCTTCATCAGTAAGATTCCAGAATATTGCTGACAGAGGCGTTCTGCCACTTTTATCAGGGTGTGGGTCAGATGCTGTATTCATACTAACTTTGGCTAAAGGAAAGAACATGATGTAAATAGAAGAAAAATTTCTCAATTATACTATAATGAGCAAATTATTAATCAAGAAAAATAATGCTTTGTATTAAAGCATTATAAATTAAAAAAAAAAAAAAATTATTATTAACTTTTTGTACATTGCTAAAATTGGAACATGCTAAGTAATGTAATTTTGGGCTGACTTACAAGCAATAAAAGAACATAAAGGATAA
Organism: Pardosa pseudoannulata; assembly: GCA_032207245.1. Lineage (NCBI taxonomy): Eukaryota > Metazoa > Arthropoda > Arachnida > Araneae > Lycosidae > Pardosa > Pardosa pseudoannulata. The sequence continues at coordinate 198,669,734 of CM063498.1, forward strand.
TTCCATTTCAAAGAAGCATATGTCACAATAGTTGCATCATGATCATCACGTGACATAGGAGGTATTCCTTTTTCTATTAAAAACTGAGCAACCTGTAAATAAATTTATACAAACTTAAATATTTATATTACAACTCTTTATTTATAAGGAAAATGCATTTCTTTATGAAAACAAAACAGTTAGAAACTTGCATGATGTACTAAATTTTAAATCTTCTAATAAAGAAAAAATGGAAATACTTTATACTTCAAAATTCTCACCAGAATAAAATATAAAAAGGGCAACCAACACTAACATAAGATTTCAATTAAATGGATTACTGCTCTGATGACAGATAATGTTAGTGCATTTATTTTAACTGGCAGAAATAATAGTTTTAATGAATAATAAATGTTATTAATCTATTTTAAAATAGACTGCAAATTTAATGATATGCGAGTGACAGAGTTCAGTTATGGCAGAACATATCACTGTATTAATTTATTTAAAGCAGAGGAAAATTGTACAAATGGAAGTTGATATATTTTGTGCTCTGCTATGTACAGTAAGGCTGAATTGGGAGTGGAGAGAAATTTTAAAAATACATCTTACTTATAAACACCATGTAAAAAGAGAGGGAGAGGACAATTATAAAACTCAAGAATGAAAGAAATTCTACTTAATTTTTGGAATAAAAAATAGTTCTTAAGATAACATAAAGTACAATCATTTTTAGGAATCACAAACAGAAAAATAATAATCATAATAATAAAAAAATAGCAAACAATCATAATAATAAAAAAATAGCAATCCATTTCTAAATTTTAGATAATTTACCAATTCCGAAAAGGCTTTTAAAAGCAAAAATAATGTTACATGGTCATGGCTAGTAGAACTCAGAATTCAAATTTTAAGAACTACAACTGTGAAATTTAGCCATTTCAATAATTGACAAGCTTGAAGAAAATGAAGTACGACAGAATTATTAGCATTAAAACTTTATTAATGAGTTAGTGGTCTAATATTGTAACTTCCTTGTGTGTGTGTGTGTGTGTGTATATATATATACACACACACACACACACACACACACACACACACATATATATATATATATATATATATATATATATACATATACACTCCAATATTTTTCATATTTAATTTAATAACATCAAAATTGTAATTATGGATTGCAATAACTAACTCAAATAGGAGGTTTATTGCACAAGAAAACTATGTAACGTTGTATTATTAATTATATAAAATGACTAATTGCAATAGTGGGATATTCTATACAGAACCAATGAGTTGCTGTTCATGAAGATCAGTCATGAGTAATCTCCATGAAATAAGTAAACAAAGGGAAAATAGACACACTATTTGTTTTAAGAAATTCCAACAACTTCATTAGAATACGATTTTTATATTATGTGCTGTCTGAAATTACACAAATGCACTGTTTCAATAAACTTTTACTTTCCTACATCAATGAAGCAAACTACACTACTAACACTCAAAGATATCTAAATATTTAAAAAATTACTAAATGGATAAATGTACATGAAATGAATATATTATAACAAATATCTTTATATTTTAAGAGATTATGATAAATATTAACTGTTAAATTTTTAATGGAGAATTAAAATCAAAATGAATTTTTGATTTATCATAAACAATCATGCATTTAATATTTTAGATAAATGCAAAAATATAACAACCTTCACTTGAAGATCCGGAGAAGTATCTGCAGTGGCTTCTCTTGAAAGAACGTGAAGCATACTATTGTTACCATTGACAAGACTCCAAGAATGCTTTATTCGACCAATTAGTTTTAGAGCAACATTATACTTTGCTGTCCTTAATGCAGCCTAAATAATAAAAGATATTTGGAAATTACAAGAAATTGTACAGACTACAAGAAATACAGGATAAAAAACAACAGAATGCACATTATAAAAATTTTAGTGCATTTATTTTAACTGCCACAAATTATAATTTTTATGAATAATGAATATTGTTAATCTATTTTAAAACTTAATTATATGTGAGTCAGTTATTTCTAAGAGCTGGACATTTTATATAGTTATTTTGCTTAAAACTAGAACTTTTCTAGAAAAAAAAGAAAAAAAAAAAAAGCTTTTAGCAAAAACTTACTGCAGCATTTCTGAAACATTCAGAGGCAAGACTTAAAAAAAAAAATCTTAAAATTCTTTAAAGTGTTTAAGATTTAAAATAATGTAGCAAATTTTAAACTTTTAATGGCATTTACAGAATTATTTTAAAGATACATATTATATATGTATTAAAACAAAAGGAATCAAATTATGATGCATATTTCATTCAAATACCAGCAAATAATACAAAACAAACAAAAACACTATTAAAGAATTCGGAAAATCTGTGACTAAACATTTATTTTAGAAAGAGATAAAAAAGCTAGAATTCTGGGAAAAAAGCAAACAACAAACATCCCCCACTCTATTGAAGGAAGAAGTGTAAAAAACCCTATACTTTAACAAAATAAATGCATTAATAAAGTCTTTGCAGTACTAATGAACAAATTTTAAAGGAATTTACAACAACACAAATTAAGAGCAATCAAACTATTTCAGGCTTCAAACTTTTCAATAACCAACAAATAACTAAGAGTTTTCCCAAACTATTTTTTGTTCAATAATTAACAATATTGGTAAAAAATAGCCTGTTAAATTAGTGAGGAAGTAAAATCCTGGGATGTTGGGTTTGAGCACTGACAGGTGCACAAAACATGGGTCATGGCATGTTCTTTGAATATGCAGGGAGAAACATAGGATAAATCCATGGGTCAGAATATCTTCTCATGAGGAGCTGGCAGATGGATAAAAGGTATAGAATCAGGAGCAAAAACTCTTTCTCTGCCTGGAAATGATTCAAATTGAAAAAAATTTCGAAAGTGGCATCATGAAAACCTTATACCTGTCAGGATATTCCAATTGCTGCGAGTTATTATAAGTGCACTAAAATTAATTAGAATATGCTTTCTTTTTTCAAAATTTTGGAATCTTTTGAAATTAAATCTAGCGGTATAAAGTGAGGACCCCTCTTTAATAAATTTTAGCCCTATTATGCAGATCTTTAAAATAAAGCCTTGCTGTAACAATAAAAAGAGAACGTCTACTTATCTAGATAGAAATTAAGAGCCCCAGACAGAGCAAAAATTAAGACTTTCATCCTGAGGAAAGTGTTCTAAATGTAAATTTATCTCCTATTCCTCATTTGATGCAACTCATTGTCATTTCCATAATATCAATTTAAGCTAGGGAAAATTTGGAAAAGGATGAATGTAAAAGATAAGGTAATATTTAAAAATCACTTGCAAATTTTAATGTTCATATATAAAGCTTGTCACACAAACCATAACAAACTAAACAGTTACTGTAATACAAATTTTCATATATCTAAAGTTCAAGTTACCTCAATTGCAATACTTATTCCTTTTCCTACACTGTCCAGTTGATCTAACATTAAATACAATATTCCTTGCCAATCTTTCAAAAGTGTTTCCTGTTTAACAGCAAAAATTCAACATCAATATCAATAATATTTAACATTACACTGATAACAGACTATACAAGAAAATATATTTACACAATTCATCATAAGAAATCAAAATTATAGTTTACATTATTTTAGTTAATATTTTATTGTTATTATACTCAAAGTGATATATTACAAAATATAACAAATTAACTTTATTTATACAAATTAGTTAATAAAAAGACAATTTTTTAAACAAGCATTGCATATAAAAATATATTACCATATTAAAATGATGAAAACTCATATTAAGCAATAAAATACCTGTAAGATTGTATGCCTTTCAGGGATTATAGGTTCCTTGATAACCTTTTTCCAGAGCCATATGTCTTTGTTAGGCTCTTTAGTGTTGACAGGGGTTACAACGTCTGCAGTACAACTGGCACCCCGTTGTAGAAGCATAAGTGCACAACTGGGAGGGAGCGAAAGAAAAAAAAAATGTTAATCTTGAAAACATAACTAACAAATTAAATGAGGGAAAAAAATGGGAAAAAATTACCTTTCATGACCATTTCTGACAGCCAAGCCTAAAGCAGTGTTTCCATCTTTATCTACTGCCTCAAGGTTTTTCATGTGCTAGATAAAATATATGGATTATATTAATTATATGGGTCGATAAAAAATGTACCTAAAACCACCATATTATGGTATTCTTACACTCGATTCTTTTATAAATAAGTAATATTTATCACTATCAGAAGGATACAAAAAAATAAAAATAAGTCATTAAAATAAAATAAAATATATATATATATATATATATATATATATATATATATATATATATATATATATATATATATATATATATATATATATATATATATATATATATATATATATAATTTTTTTTCTAAAACTAAATATCAAGTTCCCTCACTTATTAATTGAAAATTATTTCTGAAGAACCTTAAGGGATATAATAAATCTAAAATACTATTTTGTTGCATCTATCAAAGCACAAGGTTAACAGCAAATACAAAAGTAACAACATATTTTACAGGCTGCAGCAATATATAAAAAATTTAAATACTTCAAAACATTAAAATTTTTGCATAATTTTTAAGGCATTATTTAGTATTACAGTCTTAACAAAATTTGCTCTTTTAATATTAAATAAAATCACATTTAGAAATCGTTAGAAACTGAGTAAATGAACATTATTTATCAACAAATCTAGATATTAGAACAGATCCTGTAAAAAATAGTAAATGTAATAAATTTTATTAAATAAGAAAATTAAAGCTCTAAAATCAGCGATTATTGATAACTGTTACTTTGTTCCTAATTTAAAAGAGCAATAATATATAGGTACTTTTGCTATATGAGTAACTGATATTGTAGCTCCCCTATATGCTGCTGAGTGCAAAAGCGTTTGTCCAAATTGATCAGGCACTTCTATAGCTCCTTGTGGCATAGCATCAATTAATAATACAACCAGCTCCATTGGATCAATTTGGAAAGTATCAAAAGGCCTAAAAATAAGGAACATAATAAGCACTTTATAAAAACATATCAGACATTATAAACTTCAAAAGGTACATTAGCATTAAATTTTGAAATATTTAATGTAGCCTAAGATTAACATACTTTCCAATCTTGGTGAATGCATAACGGATAGGCATCCGACCACGACAATCTAAGGCATCTGCTTTTGCACCAAATCCTAGCAAACATTCCTCAATGGCATAAGATGAATCACTTTCACTGACAGATGAATTAACAGAAAGATGAAGTGGGGTTCGCACGCGATTATTAACAGCATCGACATTAGCACCAGCAGTAAGCAGAGCCTTTGCAGTTTCCAAAACATCTAAGCAATAAAACAATTTTTAAAATATTCATATCAAATGTTACACATGTATTTAGAAAATATAGTCTAAATATATGGAATTATATCCAGAAATTTCACACAGATGTGAAGAGGCTTGTATAAACAGAGAACTTAGTGGCAATTAATTTCAGTAATATAGTGAGACACAAAACAACATTTCGTTCTAAAAATTTAAATTCCAATTTTAAAACTAGATTTTTAAATGAACTTTTAATTTCAACAAGATGAATAGGAATTATACTGTTGAAGAGTATACCTCAAAAAAATTATTTTGATCTTATTTCTGTAAACTGTCATTAATGAAAACAAAATAATTTTAGAAAGTATCTTACACATTTAGTGTCAACTAAATGATCATCAATGAAAAAAGGATATGAAATACAAATAAATTAATAGTTTCCTTTGCTGGTTATATCACTATAATTCAGTGATAAAAACTAGCTATCTAGGTATCATATGGAGAAAATAAGTTGTTTTGGCCTATGTGTACAAAATATCTTTGTAAAAAATGCAAATTTTGTTCAGAAATAGGTCAAAATAAAAACTTTTGAGCACGACATAAAACTGTATTTACTTAGCATTTAAAAATAGTTTTTAATGCTACCATTTTAAAATTCAACAACATATTAATTTGTGATTCTAATTTAGCAGTAGAAATACTTGCTGAAAATAAACACTACTGAAAATCCTTTTCGGTAAAATTAAACTTAAAAATTTTCAGTTAAAAAATAATTTTTAAACTTCATGTTGTTCTTAGTATTTTTAAAGTATTTCTCTCTGAAAGTATTATTAATTTCTGAAACAGATTTTAAATACTACAAAAATTCACCAATTCAGTTTAATATACAATTGTTATTTTAAAGTAAGCTTTTAAAAACTTAAAATTAGCAGATATTCAATCTATTTATAAATTACAAATCTAAAACAGTTTTGCAATTCACTAACAATTGGATATAATCCATTCCTACTCAGTAATGAAAGGAATATTTATTAGGAACAGAGATTTTATTATTTCCAGTAACACTTTCAATTTAATTTTTGACAATAACTGCAATTTAAATTGTTTAACTACCTAAAATCAAGTTTATTGAAAGTAAATATTCTGCATTAAAATTAATAAACATACTTGGTGCTCTAGCTTGAACCACATAATGTAAAGCTGTATTTTTATTTCTTTGATCGATATCATTCACATCAGCTCTGTTGTGAACTAAAAGTTGAACAATTTTCCCTAGATTTGGATTCCTGAAGAGAAGTGAAAAAAGTTATAGATGTGCTTAATCCATAATAATGAAATACTATATATATATATATATATAAAATTTGCTATAACTTACTGAGCAGCTATAAGCAGAGGTGATAACTTTACATCATCTGTAGATTTTAAATTAGTATTAGCTCCTGCTTTTACCTGCAAAGAAAGAAAAATTTTCTTAAATCCATATACCATTACTCCGATAATACACTCATATCATTAAGCTTCCAAAAATGTCAAAATATTTTATACATCATGTATCTGAATTTGAATAAATTTATATAAAAATGATTACATTTTCAAGCTTTAAAACAGTTTAAAGGGATATAATTTGAGATTCTTTGGAATTTAATTATTTTATAAATGTTACCTATGAACTTTATAAAATGTCAAATATATGAAAAAAATTTATATTCAATGGGGGACAAGTTGGGAAGGAAAGAATCTGTGAACCCAAACACTTGAAGTGTGTGAATATGGTACTTTTTGAATATTAATTTCAATACTTACCAAGGCTTCAACAGCTTCCACGTTTTCTCTTTTAATTGCTAATAGTAGAGGAGTGAGACCATCCTTATCAAACACATTAATAGGAGGTTTGTGAGCTAACAAAACTTCAATTACTCGACCTCCATTACATTTAGAAGCAAGGTGCAAAGCATATGCCACATCTGGAAATCAACATAAATAATCACACAAAATGCAACAGTTTTAAATCAAACACTTTCATTAAATAAGCAAATACTGAAATTATTATAAAGAAAATAAAACATTATTTTGGGTAAAAATGTTGTAACTTAAATATGTTTAGAAATTTATTATTTGCAACATGACAGAAGAAATTTTATTTGTCTTGTAACCAACTCAAAATTATTTTATTTAACTAAATATTTTTCCCAAGTCTATTTTCCAAATTATCTGGACATTTTATTCATACTGTGCATACAGAATTAGCCCTATGTAACATGGCATTATGACACCAATGTGGAGATATCACAGTATATTATTAGGTCTGATTACAGTTAGTTTAACTGTTTATTTTTTTCGTTTCATAACTTCTAAATTAAACTATGTACTTCTTTATCAACAAATCTGCTGTACAACTCAGGAATTGTAAGTCTTATTTTATTTTTGGCTCCTGTTTTGGAACATCTGCTAATAATGTAGTAATTTTTTCACCAGCTGGTAAATGCTGTATATTTCTGAATATAACCCTTCTATGCATACATTTAAAGAGTGATTTTCTTCAAAAATTTCCATATATATGCCAATTCCCCACTTGAAGTCTATAAAAAGCACCAAAAGTTTTTAGCTTATACCGAAAAGACACACACTAAAGCAATTTAGAGCAATGGACAATAAATCCGAGAATTATCAGTATAAAATTAAGAAGTTGCCTAATTAAAAATAGTTACTAAACAAATGGGAATTAAAAACTTTGATTTGAAACTTTGAAGGGTGATGCTATTAACTTTCATTTCCTATATGTCACTTATCGTATGTGGTGCATACACCATGAAGCTTACCCAATGAGTTTTCCTCTTTGTTAAGTCAATTATCATGTGTGCAGCATATGAGCTGAGGTAGATTATCTACCCCCAAATGATAGCAGATAATATGATATACATACATAATATTTTTTTAAAAACTTACCTTTGCCATTTTCACCTTTACAGGGAGCCGACACATCTGCATTACATTCATCTAACAAAAACTGTAGAGGAAGAGCAGAAAGTATTTTTTTTTTAAATTAAACTAATTAACATTGTACAAAATGTTACAGTTTAAGAAAAGGGAGAAATCAATATCCTTTTATGTTTACAGAAAAATTAATGAAAAAAATATGTAGTCCATTGATATTTAAATAAGTACCTATGTACTTTGGCATAAAAACTTACTTGAATAGAGAAAATAATTAGGTATACATTTTTCAATAATTGCACTTTTAGGAACATTAATATTTTTTTTAATAGAAAAGTATAACACACGTAAGTTGAACTAAGATATGGTATTTACTTAAAGCTTAAAATTAAAAATGAAGAACTATATATTCTGATAAAATTATATAATTAACAAGCTCCAAAAAAGTAATAACCAACTACAAATATTTTAACTTATAAAAACAATGAGCAGCATCAGTAGTTATTGTTTCTGATACCACCGGGTCAAATCAAGCTTGACTGAGCCATAAACTATTCATATTAAGGCATAGGGGGTGCACCTTTCATTTTAATGTGCACCGTTAAGGTGAAAGTCGGTTCTCGTAATTTGCAAGCATGGACCAAGCAGAACACCCATTGGTTTGGCCTGCCACCCCTAGAGGTATAGATTGAGAACTTGGAGGATATTGTAACTACCAACATATTCTTAGGTTACCTTGGGCTCCAAACCCATAACCCTCCGGTCATTAGAGCTTTCCATTTGCCGACTGAGCTATGGTGGTTCATAAATTAAAAAAAAAATATATATATATATATATATATATGTGATATCCTTACCTTAATAAATGTTAACAATCTGTTTAAACTTTCTTCATCACACTGCAAAAGTAAAAAATCACCATAAAAATAAGAAAAATCAAGAAGCATTACTATACATACAATTTTTTAAAAGTAATTAAGATAAACACTTACACAGCTGCCTAATGTACTAAGGGCCTGGAGAAGTGGGGTATATCCAGTTTTGTTATACATTTTAGCCATTTCACATAACATTTGATGTGGAATAGCTTCTGGATTGCTACATTTCTGAAACTATTATAAGATCCATTTAGATAGTCACATATAAGCAAAGAATTCAATATTATACAGATAAATATTTACAAACTTACAGCATTCATAATCGCTTGCAACATGGGTTCAACTTTTCTGGTTTTTGCATGATTAACTAGGTAGTGAAGAATATTGTCTCCTGACTGGCTCACATCTAAATTCAACTGACAACCAGCATCCAGAAACATTTTCACTAAGAGCAAACAACCCTAAAGAAATAGGGAGAAAATAATTAAAGTAATGCAATAGAACTGCATTGTAAAATTTTGGTGGATTTTTCACAATTAATAGGCCTTTAAATGTTTTCCAAACCCATAAAGGCTATTTGTTGGAAAACAAAAAATACAAAATTATATAGACTTAAATAAAAGGGATGGAAAAACAAGCATTACATTTTGAAATTGTTGTGTGCATGTGTGCAAGGGGGAGGGAATCAAATAACTTCTTATAAAAATAAGGAAAGAACAAAAATCTTTTAAAGATGTAAGTCTGCAAAACACACTTAAAAGGATTAAACCATACTCTGTTAAGAAAAAAGAAAAAAAAAATCAAATTACCTTAAAATATCATAAGTATTTTACTTTAAATCAAGACAAGCATTCAATTTCTTTTGTTAACCAAAATGAATGTACAGGCAACTTTCTGGAGCAATGCCTACGCTTTCACTGCATTCAATGACAAGAATGTCTTTTTTAACCTTTTAAAATGCTATTATGTGGTCTCCCAGATTTCCTAATTTTCATCCCTAAGCATTTCTACTTGTGAAAATTGAAAATGACCCTTATCTTTTTTAGTACTTCCTGCAGTGTGCTGTCACAAACTACTTAACCAAGTTTAAACCTGTTATTAAAAGATTCAGAGTCTAGTAGATCACACCACAGTATTAGGAAAATGAATTTTAAAGATATTTTAGATTTAAGTATATGAATCTTGTAATGTGAATTGTGATGTTTTAGTTTAAGTAAGCTGAGGAACAATATAAAATAAAGAACACAATATAATGTGTTACCGAATTGTAATTAAATAATAGCTACTCTATTATTACCACCTTGATTATAACACTGTTATAGTGCCATTTATTACCAACAGAAATTGTCTTACAAATTTAATTACAATTATAAATATTCTATCAATGGTCTAAAATGACAGAGAGAAAGGGGGAGGGGGATGATTGTGGAATGGTCTATCATTTGCACGAACATATTTGACTTATAAACACAGTATAAATAGGAAATGAGACTCCTTAGCTTTAACGGTCTTTCTTATTATAGAAAGAAAAATCAAAGATTTATTAACACTTTGTTACCTATATTTTTAAACTGTTTGTAACATTTTTTCTACTTTATTTGGAATTTTCTTAAAAATCTTTTGTATGCATAGGTACTTCTAAAACAGTACGGATGGAAAGGAAAAAAGTAGACTGTAATCAAAATACTTAATTTTATACATTTCTGTACATTTTGAATGCAACCCAAGAAAATCTTTAATACTCATTTTATTTAAGATGATGATAATTATGATTTTAACAAAATAATGAAACATACCAAAAGTACAAAACAGAAAATACCTCTTTGACTGCAAGATTAAATGGTGATTCTCCCTCTTTATTTTTGACCATGGGATCACAACCATGATCTAAAAGCAACTTAGTTATTTCTTGAATCAATGCATCATGCTCTTGTTGAGACTACAAAATAAAAATCATACCATCAGATGAACATATAATAGAAGAAAAAAAAATAAAATTAAATGCTAAATAGGAAAATTCCATTTTTCATTATTATTTTCTAATATACGATTATTGAAATGCACAATGATATGCATATGGTATCATAATTGAAAAATATTTAAAAAAAAAAGTGTAATTTACATAAGAGAATGAGAAATTATCATTTTTAAATGAATATTGAATTAAAAAACAAGGCACTTTAACATGACAAATTCTTAACCCTTTCGCGACGGGAAGGGCAAACATGCGCTTTTCTCAGAGGCCAGCAGTCACTTTCGCGAGTGTGTATCCTGGGCCGGAGGGATTTTTGCTATTAAGCCTAATTCATGAAATTAACGAAGTAGCAGCGCGTTATTTAATAATGCTGCTTAAAGTATTTAAACGGAATCGGATTTATATATGTTTATAGATACTTTATTTACTTAAGCTATTTCTTATTTAAATATATATTTTACACTTTACTTTTTATTTTTAATTTTTTACTTAGTTTTATTTAATGACTTTTAACATTCAAAACTGAATACTATGTTATTTAAACTTTTTTTGCATGAAAAATTTTAAAAACAGGGGTCTACAAACAATTCTTTTCACTCGTAGTAACTCATTTGCCGTTTTGGAGGATTTTTCGAAGTATCGTCATCATGTTTGTCAGAAATGTCCTCCTCAACATTAGAATCACTAGATCCATTATGAACAATTAGAATATATTATAGTGTCACTATTACTAATATCCTAATCTGTTTCAGAATGAAAATCTGAAATATTTTGCATCATTTCAGCTATTTCAAGCTCAGTTAAACACTTTCGACACCTCGAAAATCTAACAATAAAAAGAGAAAAAAAAATCAAGTCTGTCAGATCTAATTCTGTACTAAAACTGGACTGCAAACCGAAATACACAACACTTTAGCAAAAATAAAACTCAACTGCTTACATAAACAAACACCATGTGGGAATTTAAAGAGCCGTCATAAAACATGTCAATCGGAAACATTCCATTTCCCTCATGTTTATATAATCAAAAACCACTTGTATGTGTATCATACTACTCTCCTATTGAGTACAAGGTCAAATCTACATGTATCTAAATCCATATGGACATACAATGCCATCTTGTATCAAAACTTTTAGTTTTAAAATGTTCCACAATACTGGCACACATATGTGACAGTCGGGGGTGAACAAGAAAACGCTCTGGCATGCCAGTGTGTCGGTCAGGAAGTGAGCATGTTTCTTGCTGGCACGTATTTGTGACAGTAGGCGCGAAAGGGTTAATTCTCTTCCATTAGACATACACTGAAGTGTAAGTCATATTTACTTTCATTAATTAACTTTATAAAAAAGTCACTAGTAAACTGAATAGCATAGTTATGAGCAAGTAAATATTAACAAGTAACAAGTAAATATTTAAAATGATAACATGGAATTTATATAATTTAATTTTGAATCTTAATAAGTTGCAAGAAAACAAATTTATGGAAAATTTGATATCTTATTAAACTGAATATTTAGAATTATAAATAAAATGTCAAGAACTTTTGAATCACTTTCTGTGTAATACTGTTATAATATTTTACATCCATATTACTTAAAGAGAAAAAAATCCAAAATAATTCAGAAAACTCCATGTTAATTTATTGATTTTTAAAAATTTTAATCATATTTTAGCAAATTAAAATATTCATTTTATATACTATAAATATATATTAACTGCAATAAACAAAGCACTCCCAATTAGCATAGCAAGAAATGTTTTTACAGCCATATCAACATATTTCTGTATAAACAAGTAAATGAGTGGTTTAGGTCTAGGGTTAAGCAGACTTTTGAAATAGCAAAGTTTTCAAATAAAATAAGATTACAAAGGTATCAGAGAGTCATTCGTAAAAGAGGGGGAGGACAGCCCTCTCTGATAGCAGTTTTATGCAGGATGGTGCTCCACCCCATATTACTAGAGTGTGAAAGATATCTTGCACATGATTTTTGCTGATGATCACATGCTAAGCTACCACTTTCATCCTGTTTGACCTCCCAGCTTCTACTCCATGTGATTATTGACTCAGGAGTTACCTGAAGTCACAAATCTACCACAATCGACCTAGGTCAATAGGGATGCTAAAAGACAACATCCAACACCAATGTCTGGCCATAAATACAGATATGCTGTACAGCACAACATTGTCTTTTGACTACAGCTATTATTGAGAAATGTCGGTAGACATGATGAGCATATGTTCTGAAGAACATAGCCTTTGCTTTGCCATAATATATGTTAATTATTGCTTTTCTTATATGAAATGTCCTCTGTTAGCCATTTTTGAAACTTTACTTTTTTTTGTGGCTACAATAAAACTCTATGTCATTCCAAGCATGCATGTCAATTTTTACCTCTCTACCTATATTATTCTGTGACTTGTAACTTTTTCAAATAAGGATTTTAGATATGGAATACCACTCCTTTATGAACAAAAAGACAATGGTAACAGCATAACATCAATGCTATTTTTTTTTTTTTTAAATACTTTGATCACAACTTTGAATTATGAGAAATTTTAAGGAACATTTAAGCTGTTTTCATAAAGAGAAGAATTTTTCTCTTGCGAAGTTTGATATTGGAAGAGTTAAAAATTATGTTTAACAACATAATTTTTAATATTATTTCAACTCCTACAAATGTCACAGTTTTTGTTTCGTGTGACTCATAAAATTGCAATTTTACAGGGTGAATTTAATGTCATTTAAAGACATAAACGAAAATTCTCAAATAAATAGAAAATGGGAGTTTGGACAGGTGTACTTATTTTTCCACTGCAAATCAGACTCGTATAAAAAAAATTAGATAGCAAAGAAAATAAGAGTAACAAATATATGGCTCTAAATATCCAGAAAAAGTGATCATTTGTTCTTAATCAAATCCACAGAATTTAAATTTAAGGAGCGGTTAATAGTATAATTGAAAGCAATATCTAATTTACCAATTTACAATTCACAGAAATAAAATTTTTACCAAAAACATTGACTATACAATAAAATTGTCTTCTCTGCAGTCATTTAATAAAAAATTTATAGGGAAAAAAGAAAAAGTTCCTCCATTTTTAAAACTATTAATCTACTAAAAAAACTCTCAGGAAAGGTTACACGGCCATTGCAGTAAGACAAATTTTGACATGTATGGATCTTTGGATAATTTTGAAATTTTCCCATATAAAAAAGTTTTAAAATTGATTATTCCCAGAATGCAAATTAAAAAAAAAAATGATTTTTTTTTCTATAGAAACTTAAAGATATATTAAACTGTTTTTTCTTAAAATGGTTTTAATTTTTTTAAAACACCAGTACACCTTTTTGAGTCTATGGTCACCCTGTACAAATACACACATATATTAATGTTTATATATATATATATATATATATATATATATATATATATATATATATATATATATATATATATATATATACACATATATATATATATACATATATATATATACATATATATATATACATATATATATATACATACATATATATATACATATATATCATATATATATATACATATATATATATACATATATATATATACATATATATATATATATATACATACATATATATATACATATATATATATATATATATATATATATATATATATATATATATATATATATATATATATATATATATATATATATATACATACACACACATAGATGTAAATTAAATAAAAAAAATAAGTTCAAAACAAGAGTGCTTTAACTGAAACTGAAAGCATGGAATCTGTTAAACAGCATGCAAGCACAATATGTAACAAACTCAAATTTGTGCAAAATTATAACAATATGTTCAGTTTTATATATTCATGCAAAATCTAAATACCGTAAAAATATATGCAACAACTCCCTCTATTACTCAAATCTAATATTTGTAACTGAAAAACATTTTTATAAAGACACTGCTAAAAAAAAAAAAAATGCTTATAGTTTTTAGTATGATATGCAACATGCATTAGAGTGTGATGCAGCAGTAAATGAAGAGAATGAACATGCATAGTAATAAAACCAAACAGCAACAAGCAAGCAAAGAGTTACCAGACAAGAGCTAGGAAGGGCATGAATGTTTAACATTAAATGACAATGATATGAAAGGAGGTTGACATTAACTGAAAAATGAACACCTACTTCTTCCTTAAACAACTGTTTCTCTCTAGCCTTTTCTCTGATCTTCTCAGACATCTTCACATCATCGATGCACTCGTTGAGACTGTCATCGTCATCGCTTTCCATCTTAACAAAGGCAAGTGATAATGCAGGGGATTTGATGAAGGCAGTGCAATGCAAAACGAGGGTGGGGGGAAAATTGTTTTTAATGAGTGTGCGATGGTATGAATTTTATTTTAAATGATTTTAATTTTGAGAGGTTCAGTAAAAAATTAAAAGAACTTTAAAATTATGCTTTAAGAAATGAGGATTGTCATACATACTCTTTAATATAAGAAAATTAAACAAATAATGTGGTATATCAAACAGAAAGGTAGTATTTACAATTGTAAAAAATTTAAAATACAGAAATTGCTTGAAAAACAAATTATTTGAAGGTACAAAGTTCTGCTCAATAAAGCATCAAAATATGGATATTTATAACTAAAATATCTTTTAGGAAAAAAAATAATATAAATATATATAGATGAAAATTAAGACTACCAGTGATTATGGGAATAATATTTAAGTGATAAACTTAAACAAAATATCACAGATTATTTTAAAATAAACATTCATCACAGTTATATCAACAATGTTCTATATATTAACTGTTTTTAAAAATCCCAACTTTTAGCAGAAATATGGCAAATATAATTGCAAAGAAATATCATGCCAAAGCAGAGAAATATTTATTTAAAAAAAAAATCTGCTTCAATACAACTGAAAATGAAACTCTAAATAAGCCATACACACTACACTAAGCTATACTAGCAATGATATATTAGCAAAATATAATTAGTAAACATGTACAAACAATAATGGTATTTATTACTTATATATTAATCATACATATAAAATCAAAATTTATGTCATACACAGATAAATACTCCATCTGGAATTTTCAAATATATCTCTACATTTAATAGTAATAAACTACATTTATATAAAATAAAAACTATATATATATAAAGGACTATTTTCAGTGTGATGTCTTAAATACCATCACCCTACATTACTGAACCTTTCAAACTTACGAAACAGTTAAACAGAGGAAAGACGAATTGAAATTTATAATGCACAAAAAGCCACGGCAAAAAGCTATTGGTAAACAATCTGAATACATATATATTACTCACTTTTTTTTCATGTTCCACCTCAGAAACTTCGGCCATAACCAAGTGGTGAAACTAAAGTATAAAAAGTTTTTTGAATTGTCAGAATAAATAAGAAAAACTTCACAGCAGATCATACACATATATTTTTAAATACAGATAAAATATATTTTTAAATACATATAAGGTGCAACAACAAAATTATGGACATTATTAAAGATACAACTAGCACAAATTACATAAACACAAAAGAGAAAAACACTTGAAATATTTAAATACTTACAGCATTGTTTCCCATAAAATCCACTTTAGTGCAGTCTGACTTCTGTTTCACAACTAAGAAGTGTATCCGCTCCAGCATTGAATTGTTAATTTTTGCTCTTAATGCCTGCATTACTAAAGTCATTCCTGTTAAAAATTAAATTAATTAAAAAAATCATTATGTTATGATGTTAAGTCTATATATGTAATGATGGACAAACTGGACCCACATTTATAAGGTAAAACACATTTAAAATGTCCCTATTCTTTTCCTGACCATACTGAGCTTTCTAGGGTCACATTAAGCTTCTGTCATGAATACATCACTCATCATGGCCAAATGTAAATTTTTATTTCATCTTATCAAAATTAGCCAGAGAAATCTAACCAAGCAGTGTCAGACTGCTCTCTGCATAGATCTCACAATGCCAACCAAATACTATGTGGGGTTTAAGTCTGGTGGGAAAATGGTGAGACAACAATTAACTTCTTAACCCTTTCCCTGGCGGCAGGGAGTATTTAAATCCTTGGTTTGGAGTGCTACAGTCTACCTTTTTGCAACACGAGGGCTAAAAATCCTGCCTTGGTCTGGCAGGCAATTTAACAATTAAATGGCTGAAAAGCATGCATTAAAATAAAAAATTCCAAGCGTGAAAACACGCTTTTGCCAGGAAAGATTTGGATTTGTCTCGCCGTGTTATCACGCCTACGCCAGGGAAAGAGTTAAAGAGTGTGATTTTTGACTACAGACATCTGCCAAAGTGCTGTATTCAGGATGACTACTACTGCTGATCCTTACATTTCTCCTGGGAGAGTTATTACTTTCTTAATAAAATGCCAGCAATATCATTTTTAGGTTTGAGAATTCAGAGAAAGAATTTTGGGGTTAGGCCAAAGGAATGAAAAACTTCCTTATTTGAATTTGATGGCTGGGAAAATAGGATTATTTTATTAAGAGGAGAAATTAAGATTTAGAATCATAAATGGGCAAAGGGGTAATTTTGGATATTTAGAGGCTTAGATATTGATATTATTACACATATATAATTTTAAGAGGTCTCATATGCAACCTAAAGGAGTTCTGGTACATGCCATCTGCTTAAATAAACTAGAAAAACTGAATAAAATTATAGAAAAGTTTGTGAAACATTTAACACCATTTACAACTCTTGAAATAATTCATTTCAATTTATTATAATGATAACGTAAAACCATTCATACACTAGAATTTAAAAAAAAATTATACATTTTAAATTATGTTTGAACAATAGCATAATTTAGAATAAGAGGCTAATTTTTAATTTAAATTACAATGACTTGAAAAACGTATTCTACAGAATGAATTAAAAATATAGATATCTTTTTGATAAAGGAAGTTCAAAAAGTCATAAAAATAAAAAAGCAGAAATTCCGAAATTGTAACTAATTGGTCACTGAAAACTATTTAACTATCTGAATATGAATCCGTTCTATACATATATTGGTACATAAAAGAAAATTAAGGCCTATCCATAAAATATTTTTTTTTTTTTTAAATTTTGCAGTGATATAACATTGATTTAATATATTTCATATTAATTCATATTTTATTATAATTTTTATTCAACTAAAAGGAATGATTTTATGGTTTTTATAACAGATAGGCTAAAGTCTTGAATATCTCACAAATTTTTTACAATTTTATTAAGTACTCAAAATTATAGTTTTTTTTTTTTAAGGGGGGGGGGATATTTTCAGCATGCACCAATTTTTTTAGGTGTGCAACTCTTTAAGGATATAAAATTTAAATATGGTCATGTGACATAATCAAGAAACACTGATTTAACTTACCACTGTCATTATTAACGTCAACATTGATATCAATACCAGGCTGCTCAACTAGGAAATCTACTAGACCCATGTGACCTTTCATAAAAGCCAGGCTTAATGGGGTTATCTGAAAAAAGTAAAGGAGTGAAAATGTAACAACAAAATGTTTAAAATGTATATTAGATATTATGAACCTAAAAATATTTAAAAACATAATTTAATTTACATATTTATGAGGGTATGTAAAAATATTAAAAATTAAATCCATTTGAAATAGACAGAAATGAGACACATTAAACTACAAAGTAATTTAAAATATCCAATTTACTATGCTGAATAAGTTTTTAAAAAATTATACAATAAAAGCTGAAGGCAAAGGAAAATATCGTATATTTCTGAATATTAGCCCATCTGTATATAAGCCAAGAGTGTATTTTCCTTCAGAAATTTATCCGAAGTTCTAAACATGTATATATATATATATATATATATATATATATATATATATATATATATATATATAAAATTCTAGAACATTTAAATATGTTTTGAAGAAGCTGAAAATGTCACCAAGCAAGTAAATCAGGGGAAATATTTTACAATCAAATTGCATTAAAGTAAAATGCCAAACCAATGCTTTTCAGACTTTTTACCCATTGGCATTCAATTTAAGTACTGCACAGGCAGAGGATCAGGTGCACTTCTGAGACAAATACAAGGACATCTCTTAGCATATTTCAAAAGTTTCAAAGAAAAACAACTAATATTATAAATAACTGCCTGCTGTCTTAAGTAATTTCATAATTTTACACTAACTAGAGTACTGCTACGGCAAACAATTTGATAATCGTGGCACTAGATCATGCAGCCAATAGTTTTACTTAGATGTTAACAACAAGTTTCAACTCTGATAACCTTATAGGCTTTTTTTTTTTTCTGTATGTTTTGCAATTTATTGATTGATTCTGGTTTACGTAGAATTGTGTTTATTAGAAGATTATCCAATCCGCTACCGTTACAGTATTGTTTTGAAGTGATTATAACATAGATAACAGTCATTTAAAAAATCATTTTTCAAAATTTGAAAACTTTATTTACCTCTTAAAAAAAAAAAAAAAAAAAAAAAAAAAAAAAAAAAAAAAAAAAAAAAAAGTTAATTTTTTTTTCAATTTGGTGATTTTTTGTAGCCAAATTGTAAGTTATGTCTTATATTTTATATGTGCATATTAGATACTTCCTAACATAGAATATTTGATGTACTAACTATTCTTTAATACTAAACCTATGTTAGCACCAATGAGGGGGAGATTTTTATTTGCAATAAAATACTGACTAATCCTTTACCCAAGTAAAGGACAAATGCGCATTTACTGTGCTATGCAAAAGTTTCAGTTAGAAAGAACACAGTTAACATGTTGAGTGTGACATCAATCAATAGGGACTTCTAAAAATTTATCAAATTTCAGTAAAAAGTTTAATATATTTAAGCTTTTATTTATTGTTAGGTAACTACATTAAAACAAAATATTATTTACAGAAAGTAACAAAAAGAAAATATAATAGTATGCTATGAACAAAACACTCAAAAAACATACCTTCCAATCATTAGGAAGATTCAAACTAGCTCCAGCTTCTATCAAAAGTTTCATACAGTAGTACCATCCATATGCAGCAGCATAGTGAACTAAAGTGTTACCAGATGAATCTGTTGAATTTGGATTTGCACCAAGCCTCAAGAGATAGGATGTCACATTGGCATGCCCATTTATTATTGCGTGAGTTAGAGCAGTTCTCTGTTTTTTATCTGAACAGAGTATGGAAAATTATTTACAGAAAACTAAAACCTAAAACATATTCAGAAATAATAACAATAATAATAATAATGACTACTGGAGAGACAGGTCATTATTAAACTCACCAAAGCAGAAAACTCATTTTAAGTATAAAAAATTGTTCAAATATAAAAATAATTTTTAAAACTAATATGTGTTACAGTAAGCAGCATATGATTATGTAGATATAAAGTCAACCCAATAAACTATTTTTATTATTATATATTATGCGCTCATGTCAGTACATTTTTCAAAATTGCTATAATCAATAACAATTGAATTTAAGACTACTTTAAAAAATCTATTATACATCATGTAAAATATTTATTTAACACTTTGAAGGGCAAAGTTTGTGCAGTGCATACCTAGTATTAATTTTTTTTTCACTGCTTGTTAAAAGATTTTTTTTTTGTATTTATTTTCTATATTTTTGACACTTTAGCTAACAATAAATGGAATTACTCTTAATTTATTTATCTTTCTGATATATGCATGTTTAAACTTGCTTTACATGGAAAAAACAGTAATGACTTTTTTCTTATGACCTTAAACAAAAATATACTTATAGTAAGCTATTATACCATTTTAAATATTTATTTATTACTCTCCCAAAATGATTTTAAAAAATGAGCTGCACAAAGAGAATGGTTTCACAGATAAAACACTTCTAAGAAAACCAGCCAAGAATTTACATTTCAGGACAAAACAGAAATGTTCTAGCTATCAAAACAATTGCTTTATTAAATGCAAGAGTTGTGGCTTAAGAGAAAACTTTAAAAACACATTACAATATTTTGAGAAATAAAAGAGTCAAATCAAGTCTTTCAAATGTAGATGTAATTAATAATGAACAACACAATCTATTAACTTTCACAAACATTTAACAGAGGATGAGGATTGATAGCTGAAAATCTTGAACCATTATTATTCATTAAAAGATTAACAAAAAGAAGATTAGGTTGGCTAATTAATATAGTTTAAAGAGTCACCACTATTCTATTAACACCCCTAATTCACAAATTTAATTACGCTTTATTTTTTCAAAATGTGATAGTATGATACAATGAAAACTACAGTAACATGATATGGAAATAATTAAAATTTTACACATTGAATTCCTTAAGAAGCATTTTTAAAAGGTCATAAATTACATTTCTAACTAGGAAAAACATAAGCAGTATAAATGAAAGAATAATGTTATAATTGCAATTTATATCTTGCACCACTAAATAAATCGGTAGAGAATATGAAGAATGAAAATTTATATACATATGAGATAGTCAATTTATGCAATAATAACAAATGTAAAAAAATGAACATTTCAAATTATTTACAAGTATCAACAAAGATGAACAAACCTTTCATTTCTACTTGTGCAGAATGATCAATAAGCAAACTGACAATATCTAAATAGCCTTTCTGAGCTGCTAACATAAGGGGTGTAATTTTATCATGCTGAGCATTTGTCAGCTTATCAACATTTGCCTTGTGGCGTATCAACACCCTGACAACATCCTATAATAAATATAAATATATAATTAAATAAAAATTATATTTGATAACAGAAAGAAAAAGTAAAATGCATGCATATTTATCACTTACAATGTGACCTTCTTTACAGGCAATATGAAGTGCAGTGTAAGATTTCTTGTTACCTCTGTCAATAGCATTAACACATTGTTTATCTTGAAGTGAAACAGTGATGGCAGTCTCTTTTTTATTGTGCTCTGAAATATATATGTATGTTAAACTGAGTAAAACATTAAATTCTGACAAATCTAAATAAAACATTAAACTGTTATCACAATGAGCAAACTAATGTCATTATATCTCTTGAAACATAAAACATTCATCACTTAATACCAAATTTTGAAATCCATTAGACACCTAAAAACAATTTCAACTAAAAATTTAATTTGTATTTAGTAAAATAAATAACTACCTAAGAAAAATTATTGGTCCATACAGATAAACTATATATCAAGAAAAAATCAAGTTTTTTTTTTATAAAAACTTAATAATACTTTTATATCAATTCCCATTATCAATAATATCACTAACAAGCCAGTTAAGTATCCTGCTTTAGCATTTTGTATAAAACTAATTATTACCAGAATTAATAAGATGTCTGAGAATCAAATCAACATTGTGAGCTCGACCAGCCATAGCAGCAATATGAAGCGCTGTATTTCCCTCAGATTCAGTTTCTTCCAATGAAACGCCCCTATAATAATAAAGAATGTTTTTATTTACAATGCATGAAGAAGAAAAATAGAAAGTCTCAGTAATGTTATTTCTTAACCTAAGCCCTTGAATTGCAATTTTCAGGCATCTTTGCTCAAGCAGGAAAAATTTTATTAGTTTAAAAATAAGGAGTAGTATTAAAAAGAGCTTCTCTTCAACTTTCTTGTATATTCATATATAAAGAAATTAACTATGCTTTGCTTTTATTCTTACAAAACATATAAACACTGTTACATAAATATATGGCACTAAGATACACCACCTTATTTCATGAACTTAACAGTACTGGAAACTGGAAGTAGACCTTCATTAACCACAGAGAATATATAATGCTTAAGGAAAAATAATCAACTCATTTCTTACACAGGAATAAATTGTATGGGAAATTACTTTTACACCAAAAAGTTCAATTTCTCTCTGAGAGAGAAGTTGAATTTTATTTTTTATATTAATTTATAGTATCAAAGAAAACATGACAATAAATGAAATTTGTATTACATCTTTTTATATCATATGGTAATTTTTATTTTACACAATAAGTATTGGTGACCATACCAAAACAAAATTTTGGATGGATGTGTATACAAGTTCAATGCAGTTAACTGGTTAATTACCAAGACTGAAGGCTATGCACCAAGTGGCTAGTAGACTTATATTCCTTTATGCAATATTCTTGCATATTTATAAAAATTATATCAAAACTCCTACTAAAAGCATGTAAACAAATATACCAAAGCAGTAACCATGTTATGACCAGCACAGACAATCTCTCTTAAGAAGTTTCAACAGATAATTTAAGAATGCAGGTCATGTCTGTTAATTTGTTCAAGAACCTTCACACTGAGTGGAACTCATCATTTTAGTTCAAAGGGTTAGTTACACAAAGCCACAAACATTAGAGAAATTTGTGATCATTAACACATTTTAGTTATATCTTGAAATAAGTATTCAGTAAGATATCCAGTTATCTCTAAAATAAAATATTAATAAAAATTTGCTTCATATCTAAGTTATAACAAAATAAAATTAAATAAAGGATGGATTAAAAAACAACCTAACATAAAACCATTCATAAAATCATTTATGCAAATTCACTTTTTAATTGTTATCACTTTAATGATACTCTATATTTTGTCAAAATTTATAAAGAAAGAAAAACAAAACAATAAATTAGAAAGATTTAAATTCAGCCCCAAAACAGCAATCACAAAACTTAAAATCTGCAAAAATCCCTATTAGTACTGTACACATTTTGATATATTAATAAAAAATAAATGCCAATTTGTGCTATAAAAATGGATAATTTACTAATTTATTAAACTCTTTAAAGCTTAAAAAAGATGTAGCAATGCATCAATACTACAACCTTTAAAGTTCAAAACATACCTGGATATTAATAACTCTAAAGGCCCAGTGCTTTTGCACACAGAAGCATAATGTATGGGTCGCCAACCATTTTCATCTGTAATATTATATTCTGAGGTAGAGGTCAAGAGGTTTGATAAATATTGAGGATTTGGGTTAATAGCAGCACAATGCAATGGTGTTATCTAAAGAATAAATAAATAAAACATGTTACTCAGTAAGAATAATGGTTCAACATTATAGACTAATTATTAAAATTCAAACTATATTTTACACCTAAAAAAATTAATTTTTTAGGTAGTAAAAGTAGTTTTTGTAATTTTATAAAAATTACAAATTTTATGATTATCCAAATATATCAATATTTAGCTTGATGCTTTCAAACTTTTATGAGCAGTCCCCCCATCCTTCGTTTAGAAAATGACTTGACAATCACATAGGCAAAAAAAACATTAATAAATCAGTATCTTTAAGAATTTAGGTAAATATTTTGAATATCACATAATTTTATGATTAAATTTGATATTGCTATACTATTAAGGATATTAGATATGATTAAGATATCACAGGGATTTAAAAGTAAGAGAAAATATTTAGTTTAATTCTAAATGTCATGAAATTAAAAACTGAACTGTAAATTAAAATACCATAAACTTTCAAAATACTTTTAACTACCTACAAAAGTAAACTGGGAAGAAATTAAAATTACACAATGCTATAAAAAATGCATTAAATACTCTTGAATTTCTTACCCACATTGAATTTGAGAACATTTTATATTATAGTTTAACAGAAACAAAAATATTTGTGAAATTATAAAATTACCCTTGCATTTCCAATAGCTTTTTTAGTCACAGAAACAGTTTTAAAAGCAGTTAACGGCTGTCTATCAAATGAAAGAACCTACAACAAGAACAAAATAGTTAATTTTAAAATATCAGTAAAAATGAAAATATTTATTAAGAATTTGTTTGGTAAAATACCTCTTTATGAAGATTTCCAAAACCATATCCACCATTAGAAATCGCATCAGTTACTAATTGACCAGCTAATTTGTGATGTCCATATCTCACAGCAACATGTAATTGCTTTAACATTTCATTCTTCTGCAAATATAGTTATAAAAACAGCTTATAAATACTGATGCACCATAAATAAAAGGGATATTAATGTAAGATATTTACTTACTTCCCAAGAGTATGAACCAAAATCTTTATTTTCAGCTAACAAAAGATTCAGAGTATCTTTGGACACACCAGCTTTTAAAGCTTCTTTTATTACATCACGGCTAACATCAGGATATGTGTCATTGCAAAAAGATATATCCTACATGAATTAAAATACAAATGTAAAAATTAAAAAAAAAAAAAAAAATACTACAAATACAAAATAATTAAAATGTTTTTCTACAGGTTTAGCTGATCAACCATAAGGTATATATATATATAAACACACTTACCTTTAAGAAAGCATTATTTCCTTCTCTACCACCATGGCACATGTTAATAGGTTTAATAGAATGTCCAAGCATTGTCATATTATACCTGAAAAAAGAATTTTTTAAAATTATATATATGAGAGACAGAGAGAGATAGGGAGAAAGAAGCTACTAATGAGGGTTAGAAAGTAAAGTTTAAAGCAGAAAATGGCAAACAGAAATTTTATCAAAGTGTTAGTAACTTACGTTTTTATATGAAGTACCTGTGTAATTTTTACTTTTTGATACTCCAAACTTTTTAGCATGCCAGAAAAATTTTCTTTCTTAAAACTTTATGCTCATGCCACATAATTGCCCCCCCCCCTTCTACTGGTTTAAAGTACAAGAATATTCTAAATGAAAAAGCTTCTTATGGCAATCCAAAATGTGCAACATGAAGTGGAAACAAGTAAAAGAGTGGCATGGAAAGAACTGCTCAAAAGTAGCTATAATTTATAGAGCTAAGGTAAAATTGGCAAATATAAATATAAAATTAATATAACTGAAATAAGTATTTAGAAATTCTATAACTTTTTACAAGCTTAAGTGACACTCTTCTAAAATTAATAACCTTTCAGTAAAGCTATTTTTTAAAAACAGTATGAAGTTTTTCAAAAGTGAGCAATTTGGTATAGCTTTTGGTAGAAGATTTAATCAACTTGATACTTAAGTTTCTAATAAAGTAAAAAAAAAAAAAAAACATCTCTACAATGTCCCCAAAGATAAAATAAATCAACTATTAATCTTTGTGTATAAATTTATTTGTATGCATGTATTATTCTGATAAATTCTGGGTTAACTGGTTGAAACTTACTTTGGTTGATTCAGGTCAACCATGGGAAAGTTTTAAGAAGGTTAACTATAATTCAGGACTATTTCAAATATTTTACTTTTAATTATGTAATGTAGCAATTAAAATCTTTTGAACAGCTTAATTCATCTGGTATTTATTATGTATTTTCATATATTACAACTTTTTTTTTTTTGCTTTTTAAGCATAATTTAATTATTTAACTAAGCACATTTAATTCTACATTTGGAATATTTCCTTCATTTTTTTACTCAGTTGTTACATTTTTAATCCAGATTTTAGACAATCTTATTTCATTGTTAATGGCATAATCATTTGAAATGCGTCTCATATATATGTCAAGCAAGTAATATTTTTATTAGTCCATACATTTGTTTTTATTAAATGATCTGGCATAAAAAAAACTCAGTCACTTTTTCATTAGTCTGCACAAAGATAAATTGCCAAATATAATTCCCTCATACCTTTATATTATTTAAAGTTCATGGTGATAGTTAAATTTAAATGAAGGTTTTATTTGTTAAATCATGACCAGTTTTATTTTGGAAATCGCTTAATTGTTCATGCAATACATCTAAAAAGTAATCTGAATTTTGGAATAAATACTATCTGCATTTGGAAACTTTAATTACCCAGATCAAAATTAGGGTATGAAAGGGCTAGTTATAAAATAAAATATTTTTATTCTTTTAGTTTTTATAGCTGAATCCTTCAGTTTATAAACTGAAAATCAAAACAAATGCTATTTAAAAAAAAAATAAATAAATAAATAACATCTACACATATAGATTTAGAGCATACACCAAAGTGACTGAGTGATGTGTGTAATTCAATATTACGACAATTATACAAAATACTCATGTATAAATTTCATGTATAATTTTCACTTCTTTCACAATCTAAAATTTGACCTAAATTCTTTTTAAAATTATAATTTCATAATAAAAGATATCTTAAAAATAATTATCTCAAAACTTCTATTATTATTATTGTTATTATTTTAAAGAATTACCTTCCAGTTCTTTGGTACTCTAAGAGTGTTTCAGGAGGATTTGCATATTTTCTTTTATTTACAGTCAGTAAAGCTTTTATAGCCCTGTGATCCTCTTCTATTACAGCATACATAAGTGGAGTTAACATAACATCAACACTTCTGTAAGAATTCAACTAGAAAAATAAAAAGTAATAATTATGTTAAAACCACTCACTATATTTAAATATCCAAAAGAAAAGAATGAAATATTTAACAAGAATATTGGTGCAATGTGGGATCTCTATTTCAAATAGTCATTAATGAGACTCTTTCAAATTTTTAGTTTTGATACAAATCTAAGGAGAAAAAAAATCTAGCATTTTTAATGGATCACTTTTAATTAAAATAGAGCGGCTTTTAAAATTTGTGTAAAAATAATTGCTTGATTGTAAAAACAGATTAGGGAGAGCTATACACACTTTACTTTGTTTTACTTAGATCAAAAGTCAATTTTAAGAAATAAAAGAGATTTATTTTACAGTTACAGTCCCATAACAAAAATGTAACAAGAAACCTGAAGTGTATAATATTACATAGAGTTAAGGGAGATAAACAGAATTTTTAGGTAGCCAGTAAAAATTTTTTTTTAGAATCATAAGCCCATAGTTTTCTTTCTTGAAATTCATCAACATTTAGTACAGAACTTAGGTTGCAAATTAATACTTTCTTTATCTTCTGAGATTAGAGTTCTATTTACTGATGTCATTAGGTGACCATCCACAAAACTCTTAATTATCATTTTTAAACTGGAGTTTAAAAAATTTTTAATGTTTTGCTTAAACTTAAAATATTTTTGATTTTCTACTATCTCTTGTTTATTCTTACACTTAACAGTGTACAAATAGTGATTAGCCCCAGAAAAGTACCATTTATCACAGGGTTTCAACTGTTTTAAGCAACTAAAATGACTAAAACTTCATATTTTTTCATACTGCTACGTCTGTCTTCCTTGCATAGTCTTTCTGAAAATTGGCAAATCATGAATGTGTAACCTAGTATTTAAAAGACATTTTATTATACATTAGTTTAGGACTGACTTGAAATCTAATAACTTTAAAATGAAAACTAGAAATGATAATAAGTATATTTATGGCTCTGTCAAGATTGACTTTTTTAGAAAGAAGTTTAACATTCATATTCATCTCTTAATTGCAATATTGCAATAGAAGAAAAAACTGCAGATAAAATTACTTTAAGAATTCACAAATTTAATATTTAAATGTAAATAAGACTTACAGAACAAATTTTTTGTGTATCCTTTAAAAGGGAATGCAGCATATTCATATCCTTGAGTAGAATTGCACGAATGAGTAATTTACTATGTGCTGAAGATGACACATATGGAATAGGTACACTGAAAATATATAATAAAGAAACAGTTAATGCATAAATTTCCCCAAGAACATTAAAAAAATTACTAACAACATTGAATACACAAAGTTCATAGAATATTTCTTTGAAATCACACTTACTTCATTTCAAATGTAGGGTCTTTTTCAAACACAGTAACTTTTGGATTTGGATGCAATCGCTCTGCAATTTTCTTTAATTTTGTGACTGGCTTCCCAGCTTTATTTGACACAATAATTCGTCCTCCTGAAAGATGCAAAATTTTCAAAAATAAATATATAATTGTTAAGAATGAAAAAATATTGATAAATTCATAAAGTATTAATAAAATTAAAATTATAAATACCTTCTTTTTTCAGTTTCACTTTAACAGTTTCTCTTGCTCGCAACTTTACTCTAGCTGCCAATGTTTTATTCACTTTTTTCTCATCTATGGCAAAAAGGAAAAATAAAACAAGCATTAGAAATCAGAAAGAGCTTAGTAAACATAAGACTATTTACAAATAGCAGTAAACTTTACCAATCTTAATATAACACTAATGCTCATTAAAAAAAAAATAAATAAATAAAAAGGGATATTTAAATATGGAAACAACTTTTACAACCCATTTAAGGAAAACAAACCGTTCTTTTAATTTCTTTGTTTCATGTGCTAACTCTTATGTTTTATATAATAAAAATGGCTTTGGGATGTCATTCCTCCCCCTCTTGCTGTTTTATGTAGATTTAAATAAAACATAACTGTTCAGCTTAATTTAACCCTTTAAAGGTCACCTACAAAAATTCTTCAGAATTTAATGAAACTAGTTTACAAATGTTATCTTATAAATGCAAAATGTTTAAAAAAAAAAATGTTTACACTCTTTAGAGGGGTTTGCCTTAGAGGATACCATAGAAGGAATTGAGGGGAGTGAACTGACAAACACAATATTTTTTAAAAATTTAATTATATTCTGAGAACAATAAGTGTTCTTAAAAAAGGATAATAAATAAATAGTTCATCAATTTATACGTGTTGTTTGAATAGATATTTTTGTTTGCGGTTTTAAGTGAAAAAAATCGAATTACTAACTTTCCAGTTACAGCAAGTATAAATGCCTATATTTCAAAAGAAAAATACATTAAATGCAATATTATCATCCATTGTAAGTTTTAAATGTCCAAAACATAAAAAAATCAATAAAAAACACTCATATTTCTCCAAAAATTAGAGAGAAAAAAATGTGTAACAAGAGGTTTCGCTGTGCAACCACTGTCTGGTAAAGGATTAAATACATATTGTCCTTTATAATTTTTTTAAAATTTTTCTCGGGTAATTTTAACATTCAGTTACTTAAATTAATCTTTAATTAAAGGGGGGAAAGGCAAGGAGGGATGAAAGGCTTACATTATGACTTTTCACTAAGAGATAAGAGAACACTTAGGTTTAACTTTCAAAACTTACTTGTCATAACAGTAGAAGTTGCAGTAGCAGTAGTAGCTCTAGTTGCTTTTACAGGTGGTTCTGGCCTTCTTGGTCTCCCTCTATTTTTCATTTGTGTAGCCTTAATTTTTTGTTCACTTTTCAGTTTTTCTTGTTGAAGCCTCAAAATTTCTTCTTCTTCTTTGCCAACAATAGATACATCCACTAAAAATATATGAATAGCTTTTAAGTCTGGAAAAAGCACCATTACTGAAAATTTGACTTTTATTTATTTTTTTATTTATTTATTTTTTTTTTTAAGACTAATATAATAACCAATACAAAAAGTATACTACTTATGAACTTCTTTCAGTTTAAAGTGCCAAATTAATTTATACATAAGGCGTCTATTTATTTGTTCCATATACAAATTCACATGGTTTACCATATACTTTACAAATTTTCCATAGCTATTCTTTAATGTCAAGTAATATTACATTGCTGGTTGATAACAGACGGCAATATATGGATGTTAAATTTCAAGCCCTTCTATGCAAAACCAACTATTTGGATGATTATTCCTTATATTAGTAAAATAACAGTAGGAAAACAGTGGGAGTACACAAAGGGCATCTGCTACTAACATTTCTTTTAAATTATAAAAGGACCTTGTTAGGAAAAGAGCAGTAGTTTGCACTTGCACACATGTTTGAAAAAAAACCTGATACCAACCAGTTCGAATAAATTCCATTACTCAATA
The DNA here is from genome assembly GCA_032207245.1 of Pardosa pseudoannulata. Classification (NCBI taxonomy): domain Eukaryota; kingdom Metazoa; phylum Arthropoda; class Arachnida; order Araneae; family Lycosidae; genus Pardosa; species Pardosa pseudoannulata. The sequence continues at coordinate 198,700,548 of CM063498.1, forward strand.
CAAAAAAAGGTCCAAAGACAAAATCAGATCAATTTGATTAGTATATCAATATCACTGAATATCCCAAGCAAAGCTAGTGTCTAAGCCAGTATTAAATAAAATAGTTTATAAATGGACAAATTATGATATGGCTCCATTATAAAATTCATGGAGAGATCAAAGAACTAATTAATTAGCAAAAAAATTCTAATCAGATTTAACTTTAAAACAGTGTATGTGTGTAAATAACTACAAATTTGTTTTTGCAGCAAAATCATATCAATTATATATGATTAGCTTAGTTATCTGTGGACATGGTAAGACTTATCCATTGTCGTAGTGGCCACACAAAGCAGATAGAATATGCTAAAAGGTAACAGGACTAATGATAACATAAGTTTTCCTGTAAAACATACATTGAGATTGACATTTTTAAAAAAGAAAATTTCAAGGAGAAAAATAATTTTACAAACCTCCATCAGTGGTAACCTGCATTGCAGATATATCCATCCCATTTTCCACATTTAGAGCTCGCTGCAGAATATTTAAAGTTCGCTGCCTTTCTTCACCGGGTAACATGTATTTATTCTTATCAACACGTTTTAGCCGCAAATTTGTCAGCACACATTCAAAATCTAAAATGAAAATTCTTCATTACTAAGAATGATTAAATACAAACCGGTAAATAAATTATATAATAAGTGAAAAAAGTTAAATTGCAAGTGATCAAAAATGAAAAAAGCATACATACCTGTTTGATCATAAAAATCTGGAATATATATGTCTGGTTCTTTATCACTCATCCACTGTATTTTAAACCTTTTGCTACTTTTATAAACATTTTGGGCTGTTCTACATACAAAGAAACTGCCTAAAAAAGCAAAAACAATAATTTTTTAAAATTGAATACTACTTTACTTGGAGATTATTAGGTATTATTCAAATAATAGTTTTCTTGGTAATAATTGAAAATTAGAGAACAACAACAACAACAAAAAAAGATCTTTCTTAAAATTCTGCACTATTCTTTTATTTACTCTCCCTATTAATATTCATAGCATCTATTTTATGAAGGTTCTACTCAATATAGTTTTTAATAATGTTTCACACAAGAGTTTGCAATGCTGGGAAACCAATAAATTACCAAAAATACCTACATGATCTTTTACAGGTAGAAAAATTATTTTTTAACAGTAATTCTCATATAGAAAGTCAACATTAACTATTAGATATTTTTACAGTAAAGAACTAAAATTACAATCTATCACAAGCCAAGATTTGCAACCTGTAGTTGGTCAATAAAACATTATGTAGTAAAAAATTTAAATTTAAACATAGCTATTGTCCTATTGCACAACTTTTGACTAAAAATATTAAAGGTAAAATACATTCAAATAGTATTCAGTTATTTAAATACCCCCAGCTAATGAGTATGAAACCTGAACATTTTTAAACATTTGAATTGTTTTGCACCAAAATCAGATTTTTATTTAAGTGATAAAACTTTGGATAAATCAATCTAGATGAACACACTGTTTAAAAATGTTACATTATAAAAACATCTATTATACCTGTATTAATCTTTTGTATGCTTACATTTTTAATTATAACATTTTTAAAAGTGTTTTTATAAATTGATTATTAAATAAATTTATTAATGAATAGTCAGCATTTTCATTAATTACTATTTAGCATTTTATCTTTTAATAAACATTCACTAACCAAAAATTATTTTTGTTTAGTACCTGCTACCAACATTTTATGCTTTTAAAAATATATTTAAAAGAAAGCTGATATTCAAACTTTCATTAACAAAATTATTGGTTAAAAAATTAATTAAAAATATAATAAAAATAAAAGGTATATTTACAAAACTTGATCTCGACATCTTTATTTTAATATAAACTATAATAACTTGCAACTGACAACTTACTCTGACAAGTGAAATATTTGCTTTGGTTTGGAGTGCTATGATCTAGTATTTTGCTACATGAGGACTAATTAGACAGGAATTCTATGCTTAAAGATTACTGCATATAGTTATGAACATCTATGCCAGCAGTGAGATTGGAATGCACAGTTTTAAAATAGTAGCATTTTAATCATTCAGGCATTATTTGGTAACAGGTATAGGGCATTTCATGATGCTATGTTGGAAATTCCCTTCCACTTTTCTGTTAAATTCTTTTTATTATTTTAGAAAACAAAAATTTAGGTAAAATTATTAATTTTTATAAATAGAAATCAAAAAGTTTAAATCTTTTTAGATATTATTTAATAATCAGCACAAATTAAAAATAAACTACATTTGTAAGCATTTACATTTAATTGAAATTAACAAAACACTTTATACATTTGAAAAAAAAAAAAAAAAAAAAAAAAAGAGAGAGAGAGAGAGAGAGAGACATTAATACATAGATGCAAAACATATCCCCTTTAATATAATTACAAAAAATAATCTTAAAACAACATAAAGAAATTATAAAAAAAAACATCAAGAATAGAAACAGTAAAATAATTTAAAGTTTTTTTAACAAAGTATAAGTGCACAGTTCTATAACAAGTTATAAAATATAAAATAGTTTTAAAGTTATGTTAAAACTATTAAGAAATCAAAACTGCGCGAGAAATCTATAGCAGAAAGATATTTGTACCATTTTCATTTCTGACAGCCAAAAATTCCCCTTTCTGGAAAACAACAATTTTATCTTCAGGCGTCTTAATGACTTGCTGTCTCAAAATTGCAGGGATGACAGTTGGAGGTGGTGGTGACTGAAATGGTTGGTGCTGAAGTCGAACTCGTTTACTTGCTCTTGATGAATCTGCAGCACTAAGTGCTTCAGCATGTTGCCGTTTTGTACCTCTTTTCTGAGACTTCAACAAAGGTGGTGTGGAATGAAGTGGTGACTGCTGTTGTGAGTGTTTAGTAAGCCTTACATGTGAAGTTGCTTCTTGTGATAACACTGGTGCTCCTTCGGAAGATGCAAGGCTAAGGATGGGAGGCTGTTGTTGTTGTTGTTGTTGAGAAGTCTTTTTGTTGGACTGCACATTTGTGGCAGGACTGGGAGTAGAAATTTTTGGAGTGGCTTTACGTTCTGCAGCCGTTAGTGTCCGAGATGCAGGTTTGACAGGAGATGGTTGTGGTTGTGGTACTGATGTTGGTTGAGCCACATTTCGCGTAGCCCGGCGTTCTGATGGAGGGGAAATAGTGGAAGTTGAATTAGGAGAAGTTGATGGAGGTGCATTCCTACGCCCACGACCTCCTTTGGCATTACTGGGAGTTGATCGAGGCTTTTTACCTTCCTGAGTAGATAACGATTTTGCCATCTGCTTATCAATTTTTGGAGAGCACTAGATTAAAACAAAATAATTTACAAAACAGTTTACTTTTCATGAGATTACAAAGATAGTGATGCAAGAATATAAACCAAAAGATGTTCCTGAGAATAATATAAGCAATAAAATATAAAGCTATCAATTAAATTTTATTTTATCATAATACTACACCTTTTTATATCAAAATTAAAAGTCAGTTGAAAAGCACAGAAATTCATTTAAATTACTTAAAATTTATCCCTTGTTTTTCTACATATGAGGCAGGTTTGGAGTGACTTAAATAAAGTAACTCCAGATCGTTAAAATCAACTGTTGTAATCTATATATATAAAAATGAATTTGTGTCTGTCTGTACTCAATACACTCAAAAACCATACATCCAATCACCGTGAAAATTTGGGATATTAGGTACATCCCTAGGAAGGTTTTTGAAAATTTTTAATGTTCGAAATCCATTCCTTCCCCCCTTTTTGAGCGTTTTATGTCACTATTCCCAGCATTATTTTCCCCGGTTAAGAGCAAACAATAACTTTTTAATTTATCGCATCATAACTAAGTGAAAGAAGTAATATTTCTAGCAATGTGACGTCATCTTGTTAATCCCATGTAATTGTTTTAAGCGAAGTTTTCCTCAGTTAAAGGCAAGAGATTAAAATTTTCAATTTATCACATAATAAATAGGCGAAAACGATATTTTTTTTTTATGTCATTCCTTTAAATATCTCATTTATTCCTTTCTTATTTTATATTATTTAAACATCGTCTGAATAGTATCCATTCAATTTGACCTGGAAATTTAGATATCAAGGGATTCACTTTCATTTCTATATGATGATGCAAATTATAGCATTTTTATATAAGAACTAATTTTAAATTTAATTCTTGGTTAATTTTTACGTTAAAATGAAACGTTTATCAACAATATTCTAACAACAAAAAGTACAAATTTGACTCTCATATGCAAATAAAAACTTATTTTATATAGTTATCTTTATATTCATCAGGCATGAAAGTAGACAATGACAAAAAAAGCTGAACTTCCCCGGGGGATGGTTACATTTTCTCTTACATAACTCTTTTTCACAATATGATTCAGTACTACATACAGGAATGTTGCGCTCCTTCAAGCATTTTGGAGCAATTTTCGGAGCAGCAAAACAAAATTTGTAGTAGGAGAACGAATTTTCGTAGCAGCCAAAATGCAGATTTGGAGCAGGATAGTGTTTTTGTAGCAGTTAAACTAACAATTTAAAGGATAAACTGTAGTTTTTGAGGAGTCTGCCTAATAATTTAGAATGATTGGATGGTAGCATTTGGAGCAGCCAAATATTCAATAATTGCTGATATGGTTTGTTGGTTTGGTACATGCAATATATAGTACATAATTGCTATAGTACGTTGAGCCAATCGGAATGGGATTGAATCAGTATGCGTAGTCATATCTCCACCAGCATACATCTCAGCGAAAACATGCGGTAGAAGATACTGATTTCGACCAGGACCACACCCCCCCCCCATTTTCCAATCACGATTTCTCGATGGATTTGCATCGATCTCAGAAACAGTCCTAAAGGCTGTCAAAAAAGCAGATTTTCGCTTAGAAGCGGAAAACTTTCATGCCTGATTCATATGGTTGTCACTATGAATGTGTGTTTCTATTTCATACAAAACCAGGTGGTTTGTCATAAATTTCCTTAATTTTGGACAACATTTATTAATACCAACAAAATTAGCACTGTTGCTGTCAAAACCTCTGCTTCCTATACTACCACGTAATATGGCAAGATCTATTAACGTTGCTAATCAACGTACAGTAGTAATACAGTAATGCAATTTAGGGTTAAACTTATATTTTACCATAAAAAAGTTTGAGCAAATTTAATATGACACAAATTCGATTATAAAAACTGAATATTGTTATAATACGCTTATAATAGAAATATATAAATATGCCAATGACTCAAACTGAACTGTGACGAATTTAGAGAGTTATGCACGAAAAAAAATCTTTGTTTAAAAGTAATATATTAAGTTTACCATAACAAAGCACGGGCACACTTGCTAGTAACTTATATAGCTTTAAAATGTTATCAAACTTTTAAATGCAATTTCAAGCATATAATACTTTGAAGTTATATATATCATTGAATTGAAGCAACTAGTATCTTATGTTATTTTTATTTTTAAAAATACACTGAAAGAAAATCAGATTTTTTATAAACTGTTTACAAACAGTACAGTAAAATAGAGATGGTAAGATCTTCTCTCCCCATATTTAAAATGCATATATTATATACATATGCATTATGAAAGGAATGTGTTCATACGAAAATAAACAGTGTAAAATGTAGTTTGTCAAGATCAGAGATAAATATAATTATTCCCAGTAAAATTCAAATTATTAGTTGATGAGGATGAGATTGCAATTTTGAAAGCCAGTGGTAAAAATTCTAGTTTTGTACAAAGGAATAAGTGCTCCCTCACTAAATGAAGATTAGCAAAGTTAAAATTCAAATTACAATAAGCAGCAATTTCTAGCAATAAAAAGTGTTGTCGGTATATACAGAGAAGATAATCACAGACATGCCAACATTCAAGCACTTGTGTCCGGAGCAACAGCGTGGTTTGAAATTTTAAGATGCTAATTACAGATTATACATAAAACATATCTTACTGGTTTCTAAATTAAAATTAAATTTAAAATATTTACACATTAATAAATTGTAAAAGGTAAATTAAAATTTATGCATTTAAAAATTTATGAGTAGCTTTTTTAACTTTAACAATTGTTTTTTTCAGAACAGCGTTTCTTATAGCAACATTGACCCTGATTCAAATATTTCCATTTTTATATCATCAGGGATTCTAGAGTTTGTCTACTCAAATTTGAACTAAATTCAGATTTTTTTTTTTTCCACACAGTACTGAAAACTTTTAACATGCAAGCATTACTGTGTGAAAAGAGTAATATTCAGCATTATTTTTGCAAAACTTCCTATTTAATAGCTGAATTGTAATCTTTTAGCTGTTCAAGTTTTGTTATTTTCCAGAGAAATCTGAGAAATTTCCGGAGTTATCAAGCCTTCTCATTTCTCTGGAGCTGCTCTGGAGGATCCAGAGTTGTTAGCATGTCTGTAACCATTTACAGATGCATGCCTTGATGCATTTATTCTGAGCTCATTAATAATAATTTTTAAACTTATAACCTACTTTGGGAAAGCAGATAAAAACAAGAAACTTGAATTTACCAATCAAAATGTAGCTCTTGTTTTATAGGAACTGTAACACAATTTGTTTATCCTAAATGTTTTAAAGCAATATATAATTTTACGTGGTGGAATAGTCTTAATATTTCAGATAAATACATAATTATTGTCTGATATACGTTTGTGAGCATTCTAAAAAGCCAAAGCATCAACTGTCCACGTTGAAAGGATTTTTAAAAATATTTAGTACCGTTTATTCCTAATTACAAAATAGGCGAAGCAACAAAATTAGTATTCAGAATGAAGCAAATATAAAAATTATTCAATATTATTATCAAAGTATATATTCAAAAAACGTGAAAAAATTATTTTGGAAATATTTTTTACATAGTTATTTTTGCCAGTTATATGATTAAGATTATGTGAATGTGTGTGTGTGTGTGGGGGGGGGATCTGTTTTTATTTCTCATTATCAACTTCTATGTATATTAAAAGAAAGATTTATATGTTCAGAAATACAAGAAAAAAATTTTAAACACAGAAAGCATATAGCTATGACTTTTAAAAAAAGGGGGGGGGGGATAATAGACACAAATGTAAAATCACAAAGAAATTAATGTATCTAAAAATAAATTAAATGTCCCATTCTTTAGCAATCATTGTCCTATTCTCAACTCATTGGAAGAAAAGAAAAAAAAAAGGAGAGAGACAGAGGATTTGATTTGATTTGGAGTGCTACAGTCTACTTTTTGCAACACGAGGGCTAATGAGACTGGGACCTACAGCTTAAAGCCGATACCGAACGGCTACAAACATCCATGCCACAGTGGGATTCGAAGCCACGAACTCCAGTATCGAAGGCCAGCACCCTAAGCAATCAGCTATCGTTCGGCAGAGAGAGAGAGAGAGAGAGAGAGAGGAAGGTTGTTGTTTACAAATAGCTACCAAAGCTATCACTAGTAACAATTTTGCAACTTTTTTTTTTTTAGATTAATGCATAATGTAAATGCATACAATTTTGAAACACAGTCTTAGCTGTCTACATTAAAAAATATTTAACAACAGACAGAATTCCAAGATTCAAAGTACTACAGTAAATATATTTGTTTCAAATTAGTTAATACACACATATTTCTATTGTAATGATATTGATAAAATGCACCCCCTTCTGTTAAACAAATAAAAACTATCAGCATAATTTATTACAATATATTAATACTTAATACTTTTCTGTGATATTTTCATTTGTAATATAACTATAATCTAACTATAATATTATAAATATGAAAAAACTTCTTTCTGGTATATGAATTTTCTAATTATTTTATTTTTTATGATTCTGGATTTTCTTCTAACAGTGCACAGAGAACACTTTGAACATCCTCCATATCAAAATTAGCCACTGAAACTGCAGCTAATGATGGATAATTGCAACTTTTCGTAGGTGGGCAGAAAGTACACGCAGTCACATATCTACCTATCACAATGAACAACTTTCTGTATATGAACATTTAAAAAGTTGTAAGAAAAATAATATTTTTATATTTTTAGATGTACTCCCTACAAAGAATACAGTTTGTCCCTTTATATATTGTGTATGAAAAGTTTAGAAAGGACCAAAATGAAAATATTAAAACAAATGAACTATACAAAAACAGTTTGATTAAAATAATAATAAAGTATAAAATTTAAAAGAAAAAAAATTAAACCTATCATAACACAATCTACAAGAGTGCTGAATAAATATAAAAAAAATCAAATTTCTTTGATTAATCACTTGTATTTTGACAGATAGAAATAAAACAACCCTGAAGTTTAAAATATATATATATAATCTTTTACCAAATGAATATTATGAACAAAAAGCAATAAAAAATTCTTAAAAATAATGTAATAATCAGCCAGAATGATAATGAAGATAAAAAACATGTTAAATGCATTTGGTTGAGTTACATGTTGATAAAACAGTATCAAAACAGAGAGTACTGTATTAAGAAAGCTACCCTGAAAATTAGATAGTAACAAGCATTTATAATGGTATATGCTCTAAAACTATCCAAAGAAGACACTAGGCAATTTTAATTGAATTTACTCAATACTTGCCTTTTTATTCTCTTCACTGAAATTTTAATGCATGTAACAATTCTATTCTTCCCTTATGAGAATATTTATAAATTTAATTCCTTTTATCTTAATAAGTATATCCAAATACCGAGAATGTCGATGTTTTAGTGCTTTCTAAAATTAAGGATGTTAACTTTTTGCTCCTTGAGGCATAAGTATATTCTGAGAGGAACATAAAATTGCTGCTATTTAAAAAAAAAAAAAAAAAAAAAAAAAAAAAAAAAAAAAAAAACAGTTATCTATAAAAAAAATATATGAAAATATCCAGTTAATAAAAATCTATAGTAGGTATTTTTTAATGATACATTAAGTTTTAATTTATACTTTAATCTTTAATGGAAATCATTTGAATAGTGCATATGCAATATATATATTTTATATATATATATATATATATATATATATATATATATATATATATGTATGTATTAAGAAAACTCTATGAAGAAATTATTTAGTAATGCTTTTAATCATGGAATATACACACACACATATCATATGTATATGTATATGTGTGTGTGTGTGTGTGTGTGTGTATATATATATATATATATATATCAATTGCACAATTTTAAATATTCATTAAACAGAATATAAAATAAATCATACTACTGAAACAATTATTTTTTTTTTTAATCTTCTAGTATTTTGATAAACATACATACACATTTAAAAGAAAATACAGGAAAGGTAAAATTAAAGAGAGTTGTATTCACCTGTACTATTTCATTGTGATTTGAAATAGCAACTGACACAGGACTGTCATCACACCCATTTGTCTCAGCATTCTGATCCATGACGATACGTCTAGCAACAATTCGTAAATCTTGTGCCTCTATCTCCAGTGCAGGAGATGGCCCACCCCGTTTTCGCCAATTTTCTCGCCTTAAAAAAATAATACATACATACTTTAAGAATTTTAAAGCCTATAGTTTCAGATAGAAATTATCAATGATTTTACAAATAAATGTTATTTTGTACTGGAAAAAATAATACATATAAAGCTGATACATTTAAGACTGGGAGGAGAGGTTTAAATATATTCAAAGCAAGAAAAAAATGTATGCTTTCTTAACTTACAAGGGGTAAAACTTTACATTTAGATAAATTTGACATATTTGATTAAACCATTAGTTTACAAAAGAATTATAAGAAAAACATAAGCAGCAAGAGTTTATAAAATTATTAAGACCTAGAGGAACTTCTCAACAACTATAACCATAGAAAAGAAATATGATAATATAACATTCAGATAACAGAGATATTATTAACTTATGAATGTGATTGACAGTTAATTATTAATATTATAAAATTTAAATTTTTGATTTCGTACTTCTACTAATGTGATTGATACTGACCAATGAAGTATTTTAAAGGAAAAAGCAATTTTAAAAACAAAGTTTAAAGGTTAAAGAAGTCTTTTTAAAAAGTGCTTCTCAACCATTTAACTTTCTGGGTAAAAAAGAAAGTTATAAGATTGAGAAATATAATTGAGACAAAATGGGAGAACACAATTCATTCCAGGGACACAATACACATATTACATAATTGCTTTTACTACATATCTTTAGGATTGTCAAAAATAATTGTCTTTTCCCCCCACAAAAATAAAGAAAATTTTCAGATATAATCCCCTTATTCAAAAAACACCCTGAATTGTCCTTTGCATTCAAAAATCTGAAATTTTTATTTTAGTTCTCCTTGAACATTAAAATTATGAATATTTTAAATTTTAGCAGCAAATATATTTTTTAAGAGGAGAGGGAAGCCTCTTTATAAATAAAATGTGAATCTATCACAAGAGCATTAGTTACAGAACAAATATTAGAAAGCTGAAAGTACTTTAAAAAAAAGAAAAAAAAATTTGCACACTTAAATTTTTTTTACATTTTTTTTTCACAAAAAAAAAATAAATAAATAAATAAATAAATAAAAATAAAAAAAATAAATAAATAAATAATAAAAACATGTTTTTATACATTATGTCCAATTACCTTTAAACAAATTCACATTCAACATCAAGTTCATTATGTTATTTGCATTTATAAAGATAATTAAAAAAACAAATGAAGCAGTATTTCAACCAGTGCAATTGTTTTTCATACTTAACTATCTTTATTATTTTATCTTTAAAAGAAACAGCTAGGATTTTAGAAATTAGAACTGTTTAGTAGATGATCATAATTTTATATTACACAGTGCAAAACAGCTACAATTATTGATTTCCACAAAATGAAATTAAAAGGATTTTCAAAGATAGAAAATATTATACAGAAAAAGATGCAGGTATGCTAATCTCTATTACAGAGATCAATGGAAGTACATGTATCATACATTAAGTTATTAGATAAAGACTGAGGGCCACACTGATATGCATATAGGGATAATAGTTACTGATATATAATGGTTTCCTTCATGTTATCTAATATTATCTTCATGAGTATTTTTAACTACTCTATTTAGTTCTGTCTAGACACACTAAATATTTGGTTTTAAAATGTCTTATGTAATATAGCACACTTTATGCAAAGTACCTTCAAACCCTTGTAAGGAACTTCAATAAAATTATTATAAACTGATATGGCTTCTATTTCTTTGATAGCTAATATAACTCAGACAGAGTCCTGAATGTTTTTTTCTGTATGTGACACAGACTAATGTAGAAAGAAGACACATAATAGATTATATGCATAAACATGAATAAGGGTTACTATCTCACCAATTTAATGCTTAAAAATAATAAATTTAAAAACAGATTTATTAACTTTAACTTTACAGGTACTAAAAATTATTCAATTGCTGTTTAATAAATTTTATTTAATTCCACAGTAATGGTTTCCTCCATTAAATTGAGAAATAATTGAGTTTTAATATACACTTAAAATTACATATTTTAGATAAATTTTAATAATTGAAAATCACAGATCTCTAAATAAACATTTTTTATTAGATATTTCAAACATAGAATATTAATTTTAAATTGTTTTGATGAAAATTTAGATTTTTAGAGTTTAAACTTAATGTAAAAATAAATTTTTAAACTGACATCCATCAGTATCTTAAGTATTTAAGGTTCTAAATATAAAACCAATCTAAGGGTGATATGTAGTAGATTACAATATTAATCACAAAGCATAAGCTTTACAAATGAAATATATACTTATAAATTTCAAAAAACCTTTACATGAGAAGCATTTATTAAGTGACATTTTTCACATAAACATTTATAATGGGGCATATGACTTCAGGGATAAGTGCATATATCAGTGCACAAATAAAAAAATTAATATATTGAAGGAAATACATCATGACAACTGAATCCAACACACTCTTAGTTTGCATTTTAAGCATATTTTTCTAAATGACAGTGCAAATTGAATGCATTTTTAAAATGTTAAATATTTTATCAAAATATTTAAAATGGTATTTTTTTCCTACAGTTATCAATTTTTCAAAAACTGTATATTTATAAAAATAAAAACTCAGTGCATGCATAATTTCAAAAGACTTATATCAGCGATGACAACAGAATGTAACATTTTTGATGTGGATTAAAAATACACTCACATTCTGACTCGCCTGGACGACGGCATATTTCATCCTGTTTTCACCCCGCCTCTAACATTTAGAACTAATCTACACTTTGCAATATGGATGAGTACGGAATTCTTCTATTTGTGAATTATAATAAACTGTGTCCAGGGTATCCGCAAGAATCCAATGAAATCAAAAGCGAGAAAAATCACGCATTCATTAGAATACAAACAAATTCAAGTTATTGGATAAAAATTGTGTATTTAGTTTCGTTTCTTTCGGCGGGCGGCCGTAACAGAAAGAGGCAGAGAACGAGATGGCGTCTGCAGATGAGAGGAACGTGAAGGGCCGCTTGCGATTGGTTCGCTCGCCGGCATTGATTGGGGGAAGAGTGCGCCTAGAGCGCACGTGCCGTTACCACGGCTTTGCGGGGCTCCGACATGTTTTTGCCCTGATAGAGACGATTGACAGAAAAATAGATTGGTTTCGTCAATTCGGAATGCATCAAAGTATTCAAGATGCATATTATAATGAATACTCATTGTAACAATTATATAAAACGCAATAAAGCAATTCAGTTCCATAGACAAGAAAAAGTTTTAAGCTTCATTTATATTTTTCTACTGATAAGAATTTACATAAGATTTGAAGAAAATATGTAAGTGGAAAAACAGACTTAAAACACGTGTTATCAATAGATTCTAAGATGATATAACATTCTTAGAAAAATTACTATAATTGAACAAACACACACATAAATATTTTGTTTGCATTAAACATTTTTGTAAAATACAATTCGGATGATAATACCAAAATTCAATTTGACAATTCATTTTAGAAAATTATACAAAATACAATTAATAGTTGAACTGATAAGACGATATAAAAAAAAATATATATATAAGTGAAAGTTGCTTCCTAGCAACCCAACTGCATAAGCAGAGAAGTGTGTTTTACACGTACTAATAACACATGATTAAAACGATAATGCGCAAGATTAAAAAGATAAAATAACGCTTGTTTTCAAGACTGTTTAAAAAGTAACATTTACTTTTAAAATGCAGACTAAATTTTAAAAAATCGGAAAATAATCATACTTGTGCTGGTTGAGAAACATTTTAAAAAAATTATTAAGATATCCATTAATACAGGTGACAACAATAACATTTAAAAATAAATAGAATAAAAAGTTATAGGAAGCATCTATTAAAATTTTTTTTTTTTAATTATGAAAAAGAACAAATTGAAAGAAAAGAAAGAACGTACTGTTAGAAGAGAAAAGTAGTCATTACAGCAATAGATTAGTTTTATTTGTTTATAAAAATTATAGCAGCTCCCAAAACTAGTTACACTTGTGTTTATACGAAGATTTTATGCTATTTCGAATCTAATGTGAAACTGTAGAAATAAAAAAAATTATTCTAGATATTAATTCATAAACTTTAACTTTCATGTTAACCAACTAAAGAAAAAAAAAAAACAAAAAACATTGCAATAAATTTCACTAAAATTGGAGGATTGTTGAGGCATATACAACTGAGTAAAATATAAACAAAACCGTAACAAGGACAAAACGATACCGTTTTAATTTCTTAATACGCAATATATACAAACAAGCAACTTCGCCTTTACCCCGAGTGATTAAGGTTCCCAAATGAAGATATTTATTTAAAAATTCAAATTAGTTTTCAGCTTATATTACACTAAAAATATAAGCAATCTCGAAAATTAAAAACTCATTTTCATAAAAAGAATAACATATCCATTTAAATTTAATTTTTATCTCGAACTTACAAGATATAATCTAAAGAAACAAGAGTTATATTTGAGGATACACTAACGAAAAGCGTCTAAGCTTTTTACCAGATCATCAACAGAGAACAAATACATATATAAACAAAATGTTACGCGACAAAAACATAAAATATTTTTTAAAACAATAGTATAGTCTGCCATGGAATAAGATTGATGTCTAAATATAAGATTTTTTTTAAATAAAAAAGAAAACAAAACTGATTTTAAGACGAAAGAAATATTTCAAACAAACTAAAATTGATTAAAATGATCCAATTATTTAATTTGATATGGTCAAAAAGCAAGAAAACTATGTGAAATGGACATTTAAGCTATATCAAATGAGTTAATATACTTTAGATTTTAATTTAGCGCTGAGTAAAAAAGAAAATATATCAGATGAGACCAAAATAGTCACCACACTGCAGTAGGTGTTTAAAAAAAAAAAAAATTCTATTGCCACACCTTGACCCCGAACAATTTGACCTGCCTACAACTTCCCCACGGCTGACCTGAGTCACCATGCAAAATTTCGCCACAATCGGTCCAAACCAATTCGCAATGCATAACAAACACAAACAGACACGTACACAGATTTTATATATATGTGCAGATTTTATATACGTTACCGTTCAAACATTCTTCACCGATCTCACGGGAAAGATAATTCACAATTTTAATTGCCAGGGCTTCATTGACAATATAACTCTGATGCAGTCATCACGGCGAGAAAGACTATCACCGAGAACTTAAAACCTGAAGAAATACTTAGTAAAAATCCTTTATTTTTACCATAATGACGGACACGTTTTAGGCAGATGAGACAAACTTGCATATATTTAATCAATGAAAATGCCGTCAAATACTTATGACAGTTTTAGACCAATGTTATTTTTTGTAACATATTAAAACAATGGTGGCAAAAATGCAAAATACGACAGCAAGACTAGATTCCTTCCGTTTTTCTTGGGAGAATTGATATCTCGGTTAGAGAAGGGGAAATTCTTCACTACCACACGAGAAATAAAAAGATTCTTCGTCGGGAAAAGCAATCGCAACCTGAATCTGTTACTTACTTTTCAACGCGTATGGGTTTACGTCTGAAACGGCCTTTACAAGGGTGGAAATATCGCAACATTTTTGTGACTTCGTCAAACAAAATATACTATGCTGCATAAAATTACTTTAAATGGGAAAAGTAATTCAAGCTGATTACTGTATGAGGATAAAAGTGTAACATTGGTAGGTTACAGCCTGTCATCCTTCTTGCTCACCCTGCAGGAGGGAGATCACCTTCATAAGCCTATAATATAACGACTTTTTAACCAAATTCAATACTTGTTACTCTTTTCATATTATATTAATTTACATATTTTTTTTTCAGAATAAATTATTAACCATTAAAAATAAATAGAAAAAATGAGAGCGCAGTAGAAATTTTTTATACACAAAACAATAATTTCTACATTTTTAGAACAAGAGCCAAACAAAACATTTGCTGAATTGCACACAATATATGCATTGCGAACGGTTAATGGCAAGAGAGAAGGATTTTCATTACCTCACCATCTCAGGTTCAAAAAATTCCTCTCTCTTCATAGACAAGCTGGACGGCTTTCACCCACAGGAAGCCAAGGGGGGGAGGAAACAAAAGAACTCGGAATGATGCGGTTTTTCTTCCTGTAGCCGGTTAATTTTTTTTCTTTTCAGATGATGACCGCAAAAGCAGGGTTCATTAGACTAGAGTCTAAATTATTTCCAAATGGTCACTCGCAAACTTCTGAAATCCACTGGTTTTTAAAATACAAAGTCTATGTATGGAAAAAGGAACGGCTACCTCTAGACACCAATAACTTTTTCTACTTGATAGAACTACTTTTTTGAGAAAGTAAAGGTGGCTGTTTACCTCCCTATTGGATATCTCTCAGTGTTAACCTATATAAAAAAATAAAATTCCCTCTTGCCGGCTCACATTTAAAGAATTCTTTAAACAAAATATACCACGTTATACAATGCAAATTCTCTAGGATAACACCTCCCCCCTTAAAAAAACTATTTAATTTTAATTATTTATGAGAAAATTTGGAGCCAGTAAAAGCATTTAATCCAAATAAATTTTAAAAATGTAAACACGGAAAAGATAGAAGAAAGAATATTTAATGTTCTATCTTGTGCTGCAGATTTCGAAATTCTAATTACAACTTCAGGTATCACATTAACTAAAAACTAAATAGTAGGCAGACGAGGGTATAAGTTTAATAAAAGCATATATTTAACAAGTAAAATATTTTACACAGAGAATTTAGGGTCACATGAGCAAAAGCAAATTTCAACGACGTTTTAACGACAACGGTTATTTTAATTTTTTGTATAGCATCCTTTAAATGTGAGCCGGTCAGAGGAAATATCAATTTTTTTTCCAACTAAGCAAGGAGTTACATTCGAATCTAAATTATTCCCAATGGTTACTTAAAACCACCCGAAACCTGCTGGATTTTCAAATACAAAATCTATAGGAAAAGGAGAATAGCTTCTCCTGGTCGCCAATGATAGTTTCATTGTAAAACTACTTTTCAGAGAAAGGTAAGAAGCAAAAATTTCGCGGTCAGTCACCGTAGGGCACGTAAAATAGGGTCGTGTTAGCAGTCCTCCAAGTTCCCATACGATACCTCTAGAGATAGCAGAATTAAATATAACGGTAGTATAACGGCGGGTTCTGTAACTTGCCATATTGGATTCTTCTTCCTCAATGTTCACCTAAGTGAAAAATAACCCCCCCCCACCTCTGGCCGCTTCGCATTTTAAGAATTTAGGATGCTATCTTTTCCTTAATTTATGACAGTTAAATATTTTTATTTGAGTTTGGAAAAGAGTATAACAAAATGTCTCGCAAATACAAAGTTAAACATATCGTTAAGGAAAAGATGGCATTCTAGAGGATTTGCTGTTCCATCAAGTGGTATAATTTTTTTAAGGAATTCTTAAAACTGCGAGTCGGCTAGAGGGAGTTACCGTAGGTTAACAAGGAGAGAAAGGAAACCAATATGGCAAGTACAGATCCATCTTAAGAGAGTATGAAAGGTGGAGGGGGAAATCCAAGTCTTTTGGTAAAATTTAGTGTATTTCGCCTTTTTTTTTTGGGGGGGGGGCTGCAACTGCATTTAACCAGCTTTCTACGAGCAGCACAACTGAATCGGTTTATGGTGAAAAAATTTCAAGTTATAAATAGTTCATGTTCGATTTAAAATGCATAGAGGAGTTTGACATACGAGTCTTCAAGGGCTTATAGGTTTATAGAGTTTAATAACAACATAGATCCCATTTGTTTACTATGTTATCATCCAATTACATATAATAGGCATGAGTGTTTGCCGCCGTTCAGAATAGGGACTTCAGCAGTAGGTCCAGTAAGCATTCGGAAACAGTAAACCGTAGCGCTCAATACATGACTTATTTGGGTTGCTTTCCCCATACTGCGCTACGCTCAGTATCGACGAAACCAAACCGTCATTTCCAGAGGTATCCTTTTGAGCTTGTAGGATATTGCCTATATTAAGTGCCCCAGTCTCAATTATTAAACACATCGCCTTTGCCTGCTGAACTACGGCGGTTAACTAGAATTTTTACCATGATAAATTCATAACATTTGATAAGATTTGTGATTAGTTTTTCTTTTCTTTTTTACTTTCTAACACACCCTTAAAAAAATTAATTAAAAAAAATTTTTTTGAGTCATGCCGGCTTTTTTCCCCCTTTTTCTTTTCCAAAGGTAGCGACACGCATCTATAATAAACATGAAAACATATTGGTCTCTATTTCGAAGTAACGCATAAACTATTAAACATTCTTCACTAACGCCTGAAGTTATTTAAATTGTTTTAGCCCAAACCAGGCACTTTTTCTGTATTTGGTTAAGTACAGAATGATAAAATTACATTCATAAACTGCAATAAAAATGCTATTATCTTTTGAGTTAATATAAAGCAACGACAATGAATAACACCGTTCTTGATAAAATGTATCCTTGCCGTCACCGTAATGATTGTTATCAGTGCTCAAAGATCAAGCAGAACGTTTGGGAAAAACAATTTAAAAGTGGACTCTTAGCTTCTGTTATCAGGGTTGAAAATTTGCCGAAACACATGTATAAGTTTCTTAATTACTGGGGATGTGCACCTTTCATTTCAGCAAGAAGCAACGATTCTGCCCCTTATGAGGTTTCCAGTCATAAGCCGGTTAGTTAACTTCCGGTCAGTACGAGTTGCGATCACAAGTTATTAATAGATCACTATTTGAAAACCAATAGACGAAAATAACTTACTCACAAGGTCCGATAGGTGAAAAGTTAAATCACTGAATAATATCATTACAGAAAAAGAAAGAAAAAAAATCGAAATTATTCCCCAGCTTGTTTAATCACCTATTTGAACCAAATTTATTTGTTCGTTTCTAAGCTTTGGAGTAGAAGACCAAATATTTAATTTAGATCAGGTTGGCATTAATTTTATAATTTCAGAATTATTCTTGAAATTTTATTCCGACTAATAATAATGGGCAAAAGCTACTTTTGAAAACGATTCAATAGCTAATTGCAATGCTTTAAGAGGATTTTTTAATAAGGTAAAATCGCCCACTTCGTTAACCACATTTATGAAAAGAAGTGTATTTCATGGGTGATTCTAAAAAAAATTTTGTACAAAATTTTCTAAAAAAGTATACGCTACTAATTTAAAATTAACTATATTAAGGTTAATGTCTGTATGTCAAATCTATAGGTGGATGATATGTGAATCTTAATATTGTGATTTATCGTTTACCAAATATCAATAAAATATGTTCTAATATATATCACCTTATTATTTGCACATATAAGTGTGTTATGTATAAAATAATACAAACACACATATATCAATGTGTGCTATCTAGAAAACAAAAAATCAATTTCTTAATCTGAATACATAAATTTGAATTTTAACATAATGCTGTTCTTCGGGAGGAAAAAAAAATTGTGGACGCATCCAAAAAGAAAAAAAAAAGAAGGGGGGGTTAGAAAATATATAAAACTTTCTGATTATCTTCAAAAATCATTTGTATATCTTATTTGAAGCGGAAAATAATTTTAAACTATAATTTTCAGAAACAGATTTTTTGAAAAATGCTTTTCAAATTTTTGGGGGAAGAATATATTTTATTCATGTATATATATATATATATATATATATATATATATATATATATATATATATATATATATATATATATATATATATATATATATATATATATATATACATACATACAGACAGACTCGCACAAATTTTTGTAAAATTCGGAAATTTTCAGATCCGAATCACCATTGGTGTATTTAATGGCAACAGAAAAGTGAATTAAGGACTAAGGGAACATCCGAAAACAAAAATAATTACAGATAACAGGAAAATCGTTCAGCCGTATACAAAAGCAGTCGGTAAACTTTAGAATTACATATAAAATTTGTATTTGGCGGATCACCAATTATATGAATTTAAAATAAAAGCGCAATAAATACATATATATATATATAAAATAATAATCAGAATAGAATAATAATAATTTTTACTAATACAAAATACGTGTATTAAAAGTAAAAAACTTATATCGTAATTTCAAAAACTTTACTTATGCATTACACATTTTTAGTGTACACCAATGGCTTATAGTCAAGATAATGCTAGATCACATATAGCTGGTTACGTCATAGTAATTTTATTGAAGAATAACTTATAGCATACTCATTATATAATTCTGATCTGGGACTGTTTGATGTTTTTGGCTTTTTTTCTCAGCTCAAGGAACTTCTAAAAGGCAGCCATTTCGAAAATAAAATACTAAACGTTTGGTTTGGTTTGGATTAGAGCGCTACGGTCTACTTTTTGCAACACGGGGGCTAATGAGATCGAGACCTACAGTTTAAAACCAATTCCGAACGGATACGAACATCATGCCACTGTGGGATTCTAACCCTCGAACTCCGGTACCGAAAGCCAGCACTCTAACCTATCGGCCATCGTTCGAAACCTGTGGAGTCGGTTTGAAACAATTCGGACTTTCCCATGTGCTTAAGAGTTAACCAAAATAATCAAACAAAAGCAATGCGTCTCACTGTACTTACTGAGAAAAGAAACCACATATATAATGACAAGTTATTATATTACTAATTCAACAGCCCTCGTACATTCATATAAACTTTACAGTTTTCTTAATAATGCGGGGGCACTTGCCTGTCAAGCCTTTGGCGCAGATTTAGCAAACTATTTTATTATGGGAGCACCATATAGGCAGCCAACACTACTTCCTAGAACAAAAGAAAAAAACAGTGGGTCCTTGTATTTTAGAAGCAGGAGCCAACCAGGTGACCCCTATCCCCCGGCTTATCCTGTCGCTTTCAGAGGTATCGTTTGGGACATTGCGACCCCGAACCTATTTCACGTGTTGCGACTGCCATTATTGAACACAGCGGATATTTGACAAGCTCGAGCCCCGAACCCGCAACTTTCTGGTCACGAGATAGGTGCCATTATTTTATTGAACTGCGCAACCACGGCTGTGTTTTCTAGTTTTTAGTCCCACACTATTCACTGATTTAAAAGCTTAAAATATGTTTCTTGTACCTGCTATATTGAATTCCCCCTCGCTATATGTTAACCCCTCCAACCTGCTGCTGTATTTTAAGAATTCTTTGAAAAAAATTACACCTCAGGGTAAAACAGCAAATACTATAAGTTCTATCTTTCAATTCTTCACAAAACGAAATAAATGTATTCAATATTAAATTATCATTAAAATTTTTTATATACATTTTTTCGGATGCTAATAAGAACATTTAATCGACATAAAATTCTAAATAGAACTCATAAAATACTAGCCGGCCGGAGGGAAGTTTAGATTTTCTCGCAGGTTAACACTGAGCGAAAGGAATACAATATGGTCGGTATAGATCCACCTTAAATGCGTAGAAAAAATAATGAATTTATTAGTGCATATATAAATAAATAACAGTGGTTCGTACAAGTATATGATTTTGAGAAATTTCGCAAGCAATTACTATTTGCCGAATGATGACTGAATGAGTAGGTCTCTAGTCCGGACTTCTAGGCCTCGACCGGAGTTCGTGGTTTCAAATCGCACCGCTGGCATTATTGTTCGAAGCTGTTCGGAATCGGCTTTAAGCAATAGATATCTTCTCATTACACTGCTCTTTAATACCGGAAGAAATTGGTCCGTATCCCACATCTGTCATGGATTCGTTCATTATTGGTTTTAGGTAGTAGGTCGGTATCTCTCTTTATCTCTTGTGTAGCACAACAGTAGATCGTAGCGCTGCAGACCGAGTCTAAGAACGAACCAACGATTATGGCACTTTTTAAGGTATGTATACACGTAATCGTTGGGAATTGGACTTATGTGGTAGACCTCGATGCAATGAGCCTTCGTGTAGCACAACGATAGCTGTTCTCTCCAGGTCCGGCGTAACAGGAAAGTTTCCGCACGACAGTTTAAATTCAAGAGAAAGAGGTTTAACTGTCCATCTTCCATTACCTTCTATTTGTAAGTTCCTTTAGTCCAACTTTAAAACCGTACGAATAAAACAAATCACAGTTGCTTCACAAAAAGTTAGGGGCAATTTACCGATTATTTTGACTATCAACAAGGGTAATTCAAATATTAAAGGTAAAATTTATGCATAAAAAAAGAGAGATAACAGGAAATAATTTTTCGGGGTTTTAGACAAACAGAGATGTGAATATTAAATAACGGGAAGTGAGGGAACGGGAAGAATGTGAAAGAAACGAGTGACGAAAAAAAAAAGGTTTTTGTCCGATTATCTCCCTTTACCTCCTATTTTCAATAAATTACTGAGACCAACTTTCAAACGGTACCTATAAACGAATCTTTATAAAATAAATAAATAAAAATAAATAAAATGCAAAAGTTAGGCGATATTTAGTGATTATTTTCACGATCAGCAAAGGTAAATCAAAAATTAATGGTAAATACACACATACACACACACACATATATATATATACATATATATACATATATACATATATACATATACAGACACAAGGTTCAGACTCTTTCCACAGAAAAAAAAAATAAGCACTTTATAAGCACCTAAATTTTTATTGTACTATGATCAACCTACAGCTAAAGCTTAAAAATTGAAGATTTTCATGAGCTTTATAACTTGTAAAATGACATTAAATAATATATATAGACAATTTAATAATTTTATTAAACACAATTGTTAATATCTCATACTTTATGTTAACACATCTTTTTTCGCAAACATAAATTTTAGAACAGCAATAGTCCTTATTGATCAAATGCCCCCTCCAATTCTCTAAACAAATCTGAAATATTTGTAAAGTTAAGAAAGTACTATCTATGGTGGAAGATCAACAAGTTTCACATCATAGCAACAGTATTTTTACAGCAACATAGATGTAAAATAAGATAATAAAAAGTACTTCTGTATTATAAACAGGTAAATATAATATTCACATACACGCGCACACACACACACACCAGGAGATAGAGAGAAAAGATGCAGTATCTACACTAAAAAAGTTTTAATTATGACATACTCAAAACAAGATTCAAGAAATTATCAATGCTATTTTAAAAATGTAACTGAAGAACTATTTCCATTCATAATAGAAGATGAGAACCAAAAAATATAGGAAGGGGGAGAATATGTCTAATTTTGAAGTTCATTTTTCTTTTCTTCTATACATTTTTTAATTGGTGTAACTCTTCTTTCTTATCTTTAGCTTTGTTGAATGGATTGACGATTAATTACCAAGGGAAATAAAAATTCAGCAACCAATATTTGGGAAAAAAATAAGCACTTTTTGAGCACTCGGAAAAAATTATTAATTTTAAGGCTACAAAAAGAAAACTAAGCACTTTTTAAGGATTTTAAGCACCCGGCTGAACCGTGAGACAGACACACAGCGAGAGAGGGAGAGAGTAAAAGAAAGAATACAGAAAAATTGTTCTTAAAGACAAAGATGTGAATTATATACTATAGCGAAATTCGAGGATTGAAAGAAAAATAAATAAAAGAAGGGTAGAGTAGCAATCTACTTGGTTGTAGATTTACTTGATTTGATCATGCCTGAATGAATTTTGACAAGTTTCAGCGTTACATCTGTATGCACAAAGGAAGAAACTTTAACCCTGGAACTCTACATATCCATTTTGACACATTTGGATTCTAATCTGCACTCTATTAAACGAAAAATTTCACTATTACGTATATTAATGCTGTGGGGCATAACTCAAAAGTGATGGGCTGTAGAATGTTAAAATTTTGTATTTAGAACTTTTATATAACGTTTAGTAGTGCAACAATTTATGATTGAAATCCAGAAAAACTCATTATAATGGCCAATACTGTTACCGTTCTACGACAATGCAATTCAAAGATATCGACGCATTCGCGTGCAGTAGTAACAATGCTCTTAAAATGTAATTTAGAAAGTAAAAACTATTATTTGTGGAGAATAATTTTTCCTTTACATTACTTGTAGTCACGGAGTAAAGGAAGTATGGTAGTTGCGAAAGATACCGACAGGGAACGAAATATCTATATAGCATACAGACTCAATATAACAAATTTATCAATGCTCCACAAGACATCATTACTTGAGCTTTACGCACATAACACGGTTACCTGGAGAAACTGAATGTATTTTCAATCTTCAGGAAAACGTACAGATGATAATTCTGATGAAGACACATAAACAAACACACACACAAACACATTACATGCCTCTTAAGCGCATAACAAAATTAGGTATAAACTAATTATTTAGATATAATCAAAATATTACACATGATTAGCCTCAATTATGAATTTAACTGGGCTTGCCGAGAAAAGAGAAGGATTGAATGGCAGTTGTGACATCAGAAGTCTAAAGAGTCGTGGAACTTCATATCAATTTAATATTTAAAAAAATCATCGGTCTACCGATCGTCTCATTACAGTTCAACAATTCTACATAGAATGTTCGAAGAACAAAGATTTAGGCAGATGTCAGATCCAAAGCAATCTGGTCCGTTTTTTTGTTCACATTAGAATTAATCTAGATCAGCAATTTTATGAGACAAAAGTATATCGTGTACACTTAAAAACGGTGGAAAACACACGTGCAGCAATTAAAATATTGCAGAAGCAACTCCTTTTTCCTGGGACAGCTGGAAAATGTAACCAGTGTTAAGAAATTAGCCATTATTCCTGCGATAGTTTTGAGAAGAGGGTAAAAAGAATTTATGTCGCAGAACACTCCTCAATCTTGCATTTTACGGCTGAGAAATTACATAGTAAAAAAATGAAAGGGGGGGGGGAGATTTTCAGCTATCTATTTTAAAGTTAATAATTTTGATATATTATACACACAAATATACACATACACACACAGTCCCGATTCGGGGCTATTAGTGTATGGTAGTATCCCACTCCCACACCTATCAATGCGTAAACCTAATATATATTCTATCGGCAGCCCTACAAATTTATCGCCCGCTTGAGTGCCTGCACTTACTGCATACCTACTATCCCCCCCTTTTGTTTGTTTGCTTTACAACTGTTACTGTGGCAAATGAAAAGCGAAAACTGAAGGTCGACGTCAAAACTGATATTAATGGGGTGATATCCTGAATTTCTACACCAGGTGTTACGATGGCTCAGTGGTGCCTCTGCGCTATTTGAATTAGCACATCATAGAAGCACATGAGCTGCTTCGCACCCAGCTTTCGGTCTCGGTAATTAAGGTTCCAATTATATTTATTTTCTTCTTACTATAATTATATTAATTATATAAACATATATATAATTATATACTATTATTATAATATATAATTATATTTATTTCAAATTCCAAAGCAGTTTTAAGATTATATTACACTAAAAATATCATATAAACAATTTCGAAAGTAATACAGCTTACTATAAAACGAATAACAAATTCATTTAAATTTAATTTTTATTATGAACTTAAATATAATTTACAGATATATATTGGGCACTCGATATAAAATTTGGCAACATTTGGAGATATACTTCTTGCACGGATAAACGGAAAATTTGCCTGTTTTGCCTCCAGATCTTTTACAGAGAATAACGTATCTACAAATAAAAATATTACTCACATGACATAAATGTTAAGTACTTTTTCAAACGATAAGGCGGTAGCGATTAAATTAGATTGGCTCCAAAAAAATTGGGTATAAAAAATTGTGTAAATAGAAAATGCAAGAGATGTATCAAATAAGAATTTATAAAATAATATAGAGCAAGTAAATATGGTGAAAATCAAAGAGAAAATTTTTATTCGACAACACATTTTAAACGCTATTACAGATGAATTAAGTTACTTAAAAATTTACATTTACTTTTTAGCACGTAATTAAAAAGAACTATATAACTATATATTACTATTGAGCACATAATTAAAAAGAAAATGTATCAAATGGCGCCAAAAATAATCGCCAAAGTAATTTAGATAAAAAAGGGAACAGCGCTCTAACAATTTTGACCTGCCGAAAACTTTCCCCAAGATTGATCTATGTAAAATTTTGCGAAATTTGGTTTAGTTTGGATTTGGAGCTCTGTCTACTTTTTGTGATACAAGGGTTAATAATGATACCGGGATTTACTGCTTAAAGCCGATTCAGAATGGGTACGAACATCCATGCTACAGTCAGGGTTGTAATTTTAACCAGTCAAAACTGATTTAGACCAGGACACTGGATAAAAGTGGTTTTAACCGTCCAAAAAGGGTCAAAATTGTTAAAAATAGTTTTAAATGGTCTTAATTTTAATGTATAGTATTTTTTGCAATTAGAAATGACTTTTAATAAGCAATAAAAATAAAATAGTAGTGCAGTTAAATAAAATATTACACTAACTACAGTAGAATTCGAACATAAGAACTCTGGTACTTAAGATCAGCGCCATAATTATTCGGCCATCATTCCGCTCTTTTTTTCGCGAAGTTTGATCCAGCTATCTCCAAGAAAGGCCTAGCAAACATATATATATATATATATATATATATATATATATATATATATATATATATATATATATATATACATATATATATATATATATATATATAAGTATTTATTTCACTATTTATCCCTCTTGGACTCTGACACAATGAAGTGTATATAATTTACTCATTTTTGTTCGAAAAA
The DNA here is from genome assembly GCA_032207245.1 of Pardosa pseudoannulata. Classification (NCBI taxonomy): domain Eukaryota; kingdom Metazoa; phylum Arthropoda; class Arachnida; order Araneae; family Lycosidae; genus Pardosa; species Pardosa pseudoannulata. Next base: position 198,726,770 of record CM063498.1, read on the forward strand.
TACCTAGAAAAATTCTATGGCTCAATACAGTTAAGTAATAATTGTTAGAGTATAAGAACAAGACGAACCAGAGGTTCGTATCAAACATAAAAACATAGTAAAATTCATCAAGGCACAGAGACTCTCATGAACCTAAAAACCGAGTGGTAAGATCTTGCATTGGAGGCCCACGTGCAATAGGCCAAGATGTAGACCCATAGACATAACCCATGGTTGGATAAAGTCCTGATCGACCTAAAACCTTTTAAGATCTCCAACTGGAAATTAAAGTCAAAGACAGAGCTGTCTGGGGAAACATTGTGTAGCAGAGTACGGCCCACGTTGGGCTGTAATACATATAAAAAAAATAAGAGTTCATTCTTAAATAAAGACAAGCATCCCGTTTCTTTTGTTAACTAAGTATGGATTTATTTTTTAACACTAGCTGTAATTTAGTCCACATTCAATGAAAACATAGAGTCTTATATAGTTTTAATTTCTGTTGTTACACTGTGTTACAGACTCTATGAGTTTTATCCCCTACATTGTATTTTCAAAGTTTTCCCTTTTTTAAGATTCAGCGTTTATATAGTAGACCGCGTCATAGCAGATGAGGGATTGTTCGAGAGTCATAGAGAGCATACTGTTTTCTTTGCTTCACATCCAAAATAAACAGAAAGAAATAAAGAGAAAAAAATTCGAAATCCAGAGATGGTTAGTGCGGAATCCCCGAAGTAAAACATCCTTGTATTGTTTTGATATGTTAATTGAAAATTAACGATACAGCAGATATGTCGATTTCAATAGATAATTCATTGCTACAAGCAATATCGATATCTCTAGAACACTTCTGAAATAAATATAATTAACACAAGCTGATTGCCTCTCGTCTGTCATAATTTATCACTGAACCGAAAATCGGGAACGAAAATGGAACTGAACCGAAAAAAATTATCTATTTATTTTTGTTCGATGTATCTTCAGTCATGTTGTTACTGTATCCAACTTATCAATATTTTCTAATTTAACGTCAACCACCGTCATTACATGTCCACTGATTTCCTCTTTTGATATTCACTATTACTTTTCTGTTTCAGTTTCGCATGAAACTTGTAGAAGGCAAATTTAATTCAGTTGTTAAATGCGATTTTGATAATCGATAACAATGCCAATGTTCGTCGTTCTCTGCTCATCGCTTGTGATTGGATACAGTGTGATTTGATTAAATGTGAATTGATACAATTAACCAACATGTACGATACAAGCGATTCAAGATTAATTATATCATCAGGCTAATAATATGGGGCTAAATCTACCTAAATAGGTGAATACGTTCCAACTTGTGAAAATAGGCTTGCCAGTTTCCTAAACTGGCGAGCCCACGGAACCGTTTCACCTAGCTATAGTATAGCTATAGAGTAAAATAACTCTATACAACTTCATAATAACAATATTAAAATTTTAACATTGATTTTTTGAATTATAAAGTACAAATAAAATATAAATATAAAAATTATGATATCTACAGCAATATCTATTGAAATTATTACCTCATATTTTAAAGTGCGAAACTTATTTTTCAATACTACTACAAATGGGAATAAATTTATATATATATATATATATATATATATATATATATATATATATATATATATATATATATAAACCATCTGCAGCTATAACGTACAAACAGCTTCCATGCATATATAAAAAGGAAAATATGATAACATCGAATTAAATTAATTTACCGAATATAATTTAAGTTTACTTTTTAAAAATGTCCCACCTATGCATTCAATTCCAAAAAATTAAGTAAACTCGGTTTTTTTGGCGGTCTTCACATTAAAAGTGGTTTGCACTAAAATGAAATTTGCAATTAGACAAAACTGAAAATGAGAAATTTGCACATGTGGGAGATTCGAACAACTTAGTATTTTTCTGATAATTCCAGACTCGTAGATTTCAAAAATGTTCTCAAAAATGTAAAAAACTGGGTATAAAACACATTAAAAATCACTAATTAGGCCCCCAAATGAAAGAAAAATAGATACTGCCCTGCTTACTTTTTTGTCTTCTATTGTATAAAATTAAAATTAGAACACGAGAAAATTCCTCATTCTACACTATTGAGAGATTCATAAAAATCTTAATAATTGAAATGAAATTGAATAAAAATGCTCTGCTAATTATTTCACTTTAAATAAATATCACGAGAGATATTTAAATAACAGCAATAAGTTTAAATAGAACATTCTAAAAAGAAACCTTTGCAATCCGTTTTGTGGATTAAATAATGAAATTTGACCGATGTAAAACTCATGATCAATGCACTGTTCTTCAAGAATGCAAAGAAGCTAAATTACTGAAGGAAAAGCGATTTTGTTCTAATGATGTGATCCGCCGCGAAAGAGTATTACAAACTGAACTCATTTTATTTTAGAAAATCCTTCGCTTCAGCGAAATAACACTTATATGAATTTTTAATAGTGCCATAAGAAAAACCCATGGAGTTTCCTATAAACACAAATAACTTGATGCCGCCTTCAACAAATCATGAAGTACGATTGGGAAAAAAAAAATAATAACAATTTGACATTTAACATGCAGCAAGGAGATACAGAAGTACGCCCTCTATCGGCAAAATGCTACATCCGTGGAGGGTATTCAACTCTTCTCATTAGAAATACATAGAGGTTTGTTTCGCCACCTGGAGAACGGCTGGATAGAAATTTAGAGATAATCAACATGCTAGGGAGTAATATACAAATAGTCAAAATATTTGTAAGCCATTATATTTATTATTTACATATTTTACCTGATGTGAAATAACGCAGTGTCGAGTGAATCGAAGCAAATATAAACGAAAGAGACAAAATGGAGTATATTCACCTCATACCTAAACGCATTAACAAATGTTTTTCTTTTTTATTAATTAGTTTCTCTGAATCACAATGAAGGAAGGGATTTCCTGCATTAAAAAATACACAGGTATATCAGATGTAACAGGCTATTAATTGCAAATTACTGACAGCTAAATAAAATGCATTTAATATAAAAATATTAAGACTGGAAAAAAGAAAAAAATAGTCGAAAATGTAAGCTTTATGGTGTATTTAAGAATTTTCAATTTTAAGGAAGTCATTAACTTAGTTTGTAAAATTATGAAGGTGAAGCAAAATTTTTTATTCGTATCCGAATCCAGTGATTTCAGAAATGCAACGAAAAGATATGAAATCTTTATAATGTAAAAAAGGCATTAACAAGGGGAATTAAAAACTTAGCAGAGTTACCGCTCTTTTCCAGAAAAAAAAATTAAGGACTTTCTAAGGACCAAAGTAACTTTTTTTATAAGAATCTACTTGAAATACACGACATAACGGCATAAACCCTGTCTCCTTAGGAACATATTTTAATGATTATGAACTAGACAAGGCATGTTCAATAAATCTCCTACGATATTTCAGAATTAAGTTTTTAAAAATGTCTAAAAATTAATATAAGATAAATCTATTTGACAAAACTTAATTTTGAAAAATGTACATCTAAAGTTTTTAGAGGGATTAAACTAAAATAAATTGTAAATAAAAACAATATTATAAACAGTACTTTCTAAGGGTTTAAAAATGACTGTCATATATATTTATATAAGAATCATATATATATATATATATATATATATATATATATATATATATATATATATATATATATATATATATATATATATATATATACTGCCATAAGTAATTGAAATATCTACAAACCGCCATCCGCCATGCTTCGTTTAATTTAAATCTGCATGACTGCTAGTATTATTAGGAAAGGGCAGCTGACTTGATACTTTAAACCTTTAAAATATACGAAAGATTATATATTTGTCATATACGAAAACTGATAGGAAATCACATGACGAGAGTGGATCTCGTCGATGGAAAAATGGATCGCGTTCAATTTAAAAATTACGGAGTTTTTAAGGACCTTTGATAAAAATTAAGCAATTTTAAGGGCCCTTAAAAATGAAACCTAAAATTAAGGAGTTCTTAAAGACTTTTAGGTTTGGTTTGGTTTGATTTGGAGCGCTACGGTCTACTGTTTTGCACACGAGGGCTGATGAGACCGGGACCTACAGTTTAAAGCCGATTCCGAACGGCTACAAGCATCCATGCCAGCAGCGGGATTCGAACCCACGAACTCCGGTTCCGAAGAGCAGCGCTCTACCATTCGGCCATCGTTCGACTTTTAAGGACCGTGGAAACTCTGCTTAAATACCTGACAGGATTGCCCCGAAAAGTTTTTAAGAATATAAAAATATTTAATTTCTTTAACCGTCCAATAATATAACAATAGACATTTAAAAACACAAACTTAAAATTGATATACACACAGGTATGTTGGTAACAATTCTCAAGAGCAATTTCGAAAATTTTAAAATGCAAAATTGCGTAACAAAAACTGTATGCATGGTCTTTTAAATTGAAAATAAATTTTAAATTTATAGTCAACAAATCTGAAGTTTTGAAATTTCATTTTCTGCGGCTTATGCGAAAATCCCTTTAGTTGAGTCACCTCTTGTTAAAATTACCTCTTTCCACAGAACATTTAAAATATTTAGTATTACTATTTTATATGGTTGGATACAATATTTATTCTGAATAACAAAATTTATTCTGAACTATATACCAAAATTATATCTTTACATTTAAAATCCTTTGTATGTATATATGTTTGCTATGCATTCCTAAATGGTTGGATAAATTCTTCACAAAATTTTGCACTTTGATTCAAATTCAAACTACGAAGGATAAAAGGCAGTTCAAACAGTTCTGAGGTCAAGGACATAATAGAGATAGAACTTTTTTTTAAAAAACCTTAATTGAGTTTGATGACTATTTTGATGCCATATAATAGTTTCCTAATTACATGCTAAAATAATAAGATTTTTATTAGTAACTTAATTAGCCACCGTTCGGCACTAAACAGAAGAAAGAAACAGACTATGAATCAAGTACAATTACGTTTTAATTATTGTGTCTAACATTAACTTCCTTCTTTACGAGAAAAAATATTGTTCGACTAGGAATCGAAGTTAGAGTCTCCTACATGAATGTCCACAGTTTTTGCCACATAGCCATCAACACCTGTGTACAAAGATGATAATAATGACGCTAAACACCCTTTTAAAATCCATGTGTTATTAAAATGAACGTATGCATATTAACAATATTATTAAAATGTTATGATTAATTCAGACACTGCCATTCGAAATACATTTTTACGTAAAATTTCGGCTCGATTAGGGATTGGGAATTCAGAGTAAAATCCATTACAAAATTTAGACCTAGACCAGTGATTCTAAACTTTAGCTGAACTACTGCCCTCTTTACAAGAAAAATACAGGTGCCCTCTCCTTTATTGTAACAGTTAATGTAACAAATATCAAAAATATTTTTGCTGAATATATTTTATATGTCTATCTATTAAGAATCACAAATTAGAAATTAATTAAAGAGCCCATCAAACGCAGCACAAAATGTATTAAAAATTTAAAAATACGAATAAATCAATGATATATATATATATATATATAATATATATATATATATATATACATACATGTAGGCATGGTACCCTTGACAATGCTCAGCGAGTTGAATTTACTTCGAACAAGCTAAGTTTTACTAGTACGGTATGGCAACTCCCCCCCCCCCCCCAGTGGAACGCCGATATAGACGACGGATGCCTGACGTGAGTTCGACGGTACCGAGTGCAGACGGCACTTCTCGATGACCGCTTTTTAACCACCAAGACGGGCGCTGATGTCCAGTTTTATTTTCATTGTACACCACTATATAATTTATAAATAGTTTAAATAAATAAGTTCATTTTAATTGAACTTTTGTGCATCTTTTCCACCGTCGGAATAAATCTCCTACAAATATATATATATATATATATATATATATATATATATATATATATATATATATATATATATATATATATAAATGATGAGATGGTTAAAGCTGGTTCAGTTTTAACAATCTGTGAATGTGAATTCCAATTTTGTTAACATTATTCCAAAATTTCCAAGTCCATTGAACTCTTTTTCTTCACCAGTCGACTAGCAATTGCACTGAGCCTATGTTCATAAAAATAATGACAGAAATACAATGAAAATTTCTGTACTCTATCCCGGGGGTGACCAAACGGAGGCCCGTTGTGGAATTTACGAAATTTATAACTGAAATATAAAATATTACATTTATTCTGGTAAATCCAATGTCATTCGATTGATTCGTCGAATTTGATATTATGTGAACGCCCCCCCCCCCAAATGAACCGTTACCGCTCCCTCTTCCTTACTGATGGGCGTTACATACTCCCTTGGGATCAATGGCTTAGACAGTTAAAATAACATCAAGGAGTAAAAAATAAAGTACTACAGAGTGATATCATTAAATTAAACCTAAATTCGAAAACATTCCTCTGTTTTACCTGCTTGGAGACATACTTGAACGTTACAGAGTTTTCCTTCCATTATAGCTTACATACGGATTTTGGAACATTTTTGAAGAAAAATCGCATTCTCAGTTTACACACGGAAATATTCGGAATACCTATTTTATTTGTTTATCTATTAAGAGCCACAAAGCAGAAATTAATTTAAACAACCACCAAATGCAGTAAAAAATGTATTATTAAAATTTCAAAAGTGTGCACTAAATCAATACAAATATTTCTTGAAATGGTTAAAGCTGGAAGAGTTTTAAAAATATGTTAAAGTCTGGTTCCAATTACTTTAAAATCAGAGCTAGATAAGATGATTATAAAAGGTATTTTTACAGATCTTTTAAAATTTCCTAAATAAGTAGATACACCCCGCCGAGGCGTACCCAGGAAGGGTGCAAAGAGACATATGCACCCCCAAGATTTTTTTCTCGAAAGTGAACATTCAATAGAAAAAATATTTTCTTTTACATTGCCCTTACCTAGAATTTTGCAATTAATCTAATGCAGTGGACCTCAGTGCTGCTGTTCAGATGTGCGAGGATATTCTAAAAGAACTTGAAATGATTCGATCAGAGACGGTTGTAATTGAATTTTTATAAAATTGGAATCTATCCTAAAACAAAGGCGAGGACTATAAAATTGCTGTTCCCTGAAAATTTCCAAATCTACTAGTTGACTGTACTGCCACCGTTGAGTACTTATGTCCTAAACAAAGCAGAACTTTTTTATTTTATACTGTTAATAAGTTGTTATATTGCAGAATTTGCAGTTATGTCAGCTTAAAAGAATAATTAGATACAGGGTAACTGCCAAAATAAATTTTTTCAAATCCATGACTTTTCATGACTTTCCCTGATTTAGCAGATCATTTTCCATGATTTTAAAAAGCTTTCGTTAAAGTATATATGAATTAAACTTCTGATGTACAAATAAAATATATGCTTTTAGAGAAATTACAGGAATTTTATCATAAAAAAAACTATAAACTTACTTTATAAGTGTTAATAAACTCATATACATAAAAATAAATTGTTGTATCTACATACATAAGTTTAATCATAGAGCAATTTTTCAATCAAAATGTTTCCAATTTGAATTCACGGTACTTTGGTATTATCTAGGTGACCATGAATAATAGCCAAATATAATCCTGTGATGCTTATATACAATATCCTAGAGATAAACTCATATTTTGTACAATAATCTTAACTAAATTTTATTAAAAAATAATTATTATTATATTAATAAAATTTAAATCTAAAATTTAAGAAAACACCAGAATAATATACATTTACCCACCCATTAAGCTTTCTTGATTTGAGTTTCCTTGGTGAACAAATTTTACTTGGCAATATGGTCAATAGGATAACACATAAATACCAAATTCAGTAACTTCAGCCAAATGACAAGTAAAAATAGAATTAAACAATTCAATGCATTTTTTAAATCGGTAGTTTAGCGGATCCATGACTTTCCATGACTCTTACTCATTTTACTTGAAAAATCAAGACTTTCCATGACAAAATTAATCCATTGTCTAAATCAATGATTTTCCATGACTTTCCAGGTGGAAACTATATATATATATATATATATATATATATATATATATATATATATATATATATATATATATATACATACGATTACTTTCACAGAGCATTAGATCGTGAAAGAATTTCAAGCAATTCGAAATCAGCCTAAAAGAAAATTTACAACCGAAGTCAAAGCACTTCGAATGCTGCGAAACACCTATAACAAACAAATATCCAACTGCCAACAAGCGGAACAGCGAATGCCGCAGTGAGTGATGAACGCATAAAAAGTACAGGATGAAACGCATTTGTTAAGGCGAGAAAAGTGTCCGTGGATGACTTGATAGGTTAAAGATGTAGGTGGAGAAAGGTCTCACGCGGTTGAAGAAAGATGAGTTCCAGACTGAACACGTTGATTCGATCTAAACAATATTAACCCTTTCGGATCCGAATTTTGATTCAAGTTCCAAACAAAATTTTGACCCATTAAAATATATATATATATATATATATATATATATATATATATATATATATATGTTACGGCCAAAGCCCGAAGTTCAGCCAGTTCCCGAATTGGCCGGCCAAATCGCACATTGGCCGGGGCGTGTGGCCAATGTGCGATGTACTGGAAAGGAATAGCGCATATGCGACTTTGGCCGGCCACTTCCCGAAGTGCCCGATACTCCCTGGCCAATGTTCGATGTGTTGAAGCAAGACTGTTCGGCAGGGTAGATTCCAGTGTGATGACGGCGTGCACATGGTAGCAAGGACAGTGTGTTATATTTTCAGTGTATATGGCATCCAAGTATCGAATCACGAATCTGGCAACGCGTTATTGTTTACGGGCCCGTCAACTGAATAGATTCGATTGCGGGTTAGTGTGCTTTCCCCGGAGAGGTAGGTCCTCTCAATATTCGTTTGTTTTTTGTTATACTACGGATAAAACTCAGTTTCAAGAATTTGTACATGCTTACAAATTTATATTTTAATACTATTATTACTATATTTATAGTATTAATTTTTATAGTTTCACCTAAAACTTGTACATTAACTGCTATACCACGAAGGGGATCGCCGCGTGATAAGAGAGTTCCGTATTGTTTTTCTATAGATTTTTTCCCATGGCTTCTCCTGACGAAACTAGTATGCTGGGAGATGATGATGGACATGCAAATGCAGAACCAACTTTTGATATGAGAACCAAGTTCTTAAGTAAATTTAATATATTGCTGCAAGGAAAAGCAGATAATAGCTGGATCCTCAGCAGAGACAAGTACTGTATTTTCATAGAGGACGTTAAAAAGGCTAAATCAAAGCAGAAAAAAGAAAATTTTGACTATCGTCGACTAAGAAAATATGATGCTACTGAGGTTGACGGAAAAGAAAAACTTATTGTGCTAGTAACAGAAGAAAATAGCGTTATTTTGCGTTATGTGCACACAGAAGAGTTTTTCGACTTGCTACATAATACTCACTTGAAAATTGAACATGGAGGTCGCACACGGATGGAGAAGGAGCTGCAAACTAAGTACAAAAATGTCACCAAGGAAATCATTACATTGTATCTCCGCTTATGTAAACAGTGTCAGACCAAATCATCTAATCCTAAGAAAGGTCTAGTTTCTGTACCTTTGATATTTAAATAATTTAACTCAAGATGCCAGGTAGATCATATCGACATGCAAAGTATCCCAGACAGCGAATTCAAGTTTATACTCAATCACCAGGATCATTTAACAAAGTTCATATTATTGCGAGCTCTGAAAATCTCTGAAAGTTTTCCATTTTGCAAGAGAAATTACTTACATTGGCATCCGTATGCACAGTGGAAAAATCATTACGAACCCTTGCCTCTTCCCATCGCTGACCGGCGGCCAAGACTACACTCGATGCAGTTGCACTACTAAGTGCTCAATAAATCGCTGCAGATGAAAAATAACAAACTGCTGTGCAATTTGAAATGTCATAAAAGATTATCTTGTTGCAACAAGTGATGATACCAATAATTTTCTATAATAAACTAATTCCGAAGATAATGTAACTATCTTTTTGTTTGTATGTTTTCTCCAAGGGAGAGGAAATTTTCATAAGAGACGAGGAGGTTTCTGGTACGGTGAGATCCTTACTTACTAAAACTTCTAACTTCAGACTACAGCACACCTAGGGCCACCGTACCTCCTTGGCCCTTGTTCCGAAGGACGATCCTAGGTGCCTAAGAGGGGCGGATTCGTCTGAAATCTCCTCTGTGGCAGCTATAATGTGATTATCATTAGCATTACGGTATACATACACCAAAAATATATTCATGACCTTGTTTTTCTGACTTTGGCCGATCGAGCCATGCCAGTTCCCGCATTGGCTGGCCAAACCCCGAAATCAAGGATAGATCGGACATTGGCCGGTCATTGTGAGGCGATATTGGCTATTTCGCGATTTGGCCGGCCAATTCGGGAACTGGCCAACTTCGGGCTTTGGCCGTAACACACACACACACACACACACACACACACACATATATATATATATATATATATATATATATATATATGTATATATATATATATATATATATATATATATATATATGTATATATATATATATATATATATATATATATATATATATATATATATATATATCCGTTTTTCTAAAAAGTTTTGTTGAACTTCAACAAAAAGTTTGGATTTTATAACATACTAATAATAAAGTTGTGCTTTAATAATATACTAATAATTAAATCACAAATATAGTCATTTTTTGCGATGAAAAAGAAATCAAACATTACCTAAAGAAACGTTCTTAGATCGAGTACTCTTGAATGTTAAAAAGTAATTAAAAATAAGAGTAAAAATTAATTTAAAAATTATTTAAAAAATAATTTAAAATAAGAGTAAGCAAACGTGTTTAATGAGATCTTACTTTTTAAAGCCAATTCCAAACGACTGCACACATCTATGCCAGACGCAGATTTCGTTTAAAAAATTCCGGTACCGAAAAGCAACGTTCTACCTATTCAGTCACTGTCTAATCTAAGTTTTAAAGTTCATAGAGTAACAAAGAAATAGAACAAAAATAAATTAGATAAATTTATTATTGACAAGAATGAAAGTAGTTGCATCTTCTGCACCTCTCTCCGTGGCAAGTAAGCCACCGATTTCCCGCCGTATATAGCTTACATCCCTCATATTTTATGATCTTACCTCCGATGATGGCCAGAAAGCTTCATATTTTATATAGATTGCCTAATGCTTAACATATCGCGTTTGAACCGGCCGCCGCCCTCTCTATAACCGGAACAAGTGCAGGATAAATCCCTGCGTTCCAAAGTCCTCTCGCTGGGAGGTCGGCAGGCAGGAGATACGTACGGAATCGTGAGAAAAAATCATCCCTACTGAGATTGATGAAAATTGATAGAATGTTTTCACAGGAAATAATGTTGATCGCCTACACAGTCGCTACCACATTGAAAATGGTTAATGTATAAAGGCAGGAGTGAGCCGCATTAGTATCATTATATTCTAGAGTTAGTTCCCAGCAAAACTTGTCTGATAAAGTCACCGACTTACCTTGATTAAAACTAGCTAAATTCCCTGACGAAATAACAGGCAATATGAGCTCTTAAAAGTGGCAATAATCAGTATTTGCAAAGTTATTAATTTAAAAGCAATATTAACGTTAAAACAAGTACATTCTAATAACGTTTAAAGATTGATTGTTATAAAATTGACGCAAAATAAACAGATAGTAAATAGCAAAGGAAAAAAAATAAATCTAGATCTTTTTCTCTGATTTTAGCTAAATATTCTACATTTCGTCCAAACTTTCCTTGACAATTTTACAATTCCTTGATTTTTCAGCTTGCTGGGAACACTGTTCTATAGGTGGAGAACGCTCAACCTTGAGATTTATGTTGCTTCCGTAAACATGTTGTGTGACCTCTATAAAAGCACATGTATTAATATTTAATTAATTACAACAATTTGAAAATTAATAGTGATGTAGCAGGTACAATTAGTCCCCTCTCCTTTTATGATAGGTGGCGTTAAGTGAGCCATCTAGTTTGTTTTCCATAGTGCCAGTGATCTCTCTCAGTGTGTTTGTTATATATGTTTTTGTTTTTTGTACTGTGTTGTGGAACATAGCGAACAAAATAAAGATGGTTCCTAAAAATAGATTGATTAATTCACAACGCCTTTTCTAATAAATGAGTCTCGTCCTTTTACAGTATTGTATTGTTATGTTGTTATTCTTCTATTGTATTTCTGTATAATATAATAAATTTACTTAAAAATACTGCAACTTTATTATTTCCATTTGAAGTGGCATTAAAATGCCAATTGCGTATTACAAAAATAATTAAAGACTTCCTGCTTCACACCTGCCTTTGGTCTGGGTAATATAGATTCTCCAATAAAATTTTACATCACTATTATAGATAAAAGTATTAATTAAATGCTAAATAAATACTGGGCCGAAGATTGTTAACGAGTATGATAGTTTAATAACAACAGAAAATCCCAGTTATAAATAAATACATGCACAGGGCTGCCCGTAAGCCGATGACCTATTATAACAAACCGTAAGACTTACTCTACTATATGAATAATTTTTAAGATAGTATGTAAGTAATGTTTTTATTGTGAAAATTTAATTCAAAAGGACATTAAATCCTAGAAATTTGTATTTTATAAACATTTTAATTGTGTACTTTAATTGCAAAGAAATTTAAGTTATACCACACCTGATCTTAAGCTTAAGTTTTTCAGCTTATAGAACAAAGGTTCCTTTCACAATATACTGGAGAGCAAAGCAATGGTCAAAATGAATTTGTGGGATTTTTTAAAAGTTATTTTAAATAATTCAATTATTTCTATCGTATAGGCTTAACCCTTTCGTGGGCCATTTTTTTCTCACACAATCTTTTCAAACTTTTAAAACAGAAGTGCCAATTCTATTCAATCGATCAAATAATAGATGACAACACAAAACTGAAGCGGGAATCAATCTTCCCATCGTAATAATAGAAAGACCCATATAATATAATGGATCTTGCATTTCCTTATAGGTGTATTTTGTAAGATCGTGTAAATGGGAAGTAATCTTTCCAAGGCCCACAAAAGGGTTAAACTACATAAATCACAAGAAAAATTTCTGTTAGTTACTTTATGCCAAAGAACCGTTCGATTATTTCGAAAACTAGAACGGTTAGTTAAGTTATATCAAACGTTTAAGTCAAATTTCTAATGATTTTTAAAAAGTCGTAAAATAAACCAGCTTTTAATAAGCGCAATTTTTTTTTATACGTAATACAAAATGACTTTATTATTTTTCATAAAATGCAATGAATTCATAGACCTATACCCAAACTAAAACTTTACAAAAGTTGTATAAATAAATATATGAAGTTATGCGGCCTCCTACATGTGTGTTTCCTCCATTCTTATGAAAAAATTTAAGCATAGAACTTTGAGAGAAAACAGCTTTTTTTTTTTTTCTTTTTGCTCGGCAGCTAATTTAAATCTTAAGTTTAATTAGAAATATTTAAAACATCCTTATTAAATTTTCGAAATTTTTAATTTTTTATAGCTTTTTTAAATTTGGCAAATTTCTACTATCTCACATTTGTTTTGTTAATTTAAATATTTTTACAAAATATACAGACATGCCAACATTCAAGCACCTGTGTCCGGAGCAACAGCGTGGTTTGAAATTTTAACATGATAATTACAGTTCATACATAAGTAAATATCTTATTGGTTTCTGAGTTAAAATTAAATTTAAAATATTTACACAGTAGTAAATTGTAAAAAGTAAATTTAAATTTATACATTTAAAATTGTTTGAGTAACTCTTTTAGCTTTAACAACTTATTTTTCAGGACAAGGTTTCATATAGCAACATTGACCCTGATTAAAACATTCCCATTTTTCTATCATCAGAGATTCTAGAGTTTGTCTACTCAAATTTGACCAAAATTTAGTTTGGTTTTACCGCACAGTACTGAAAACTTTTAACATGCTGTGTGAAAAGAGTAACATTCAAATTTATTTTTAAAACACTGTGTTTAATTGCTGAATTGTTATCTTTTAGCTGTTTAAAAGTTTTGTTATTTTTCGAAGCAATCTGAGGAATTTCCGGAGTTATCAAATTTTTTCATTTCTCCGGAGTATTTGACACGTCTGAATATACACTAAAATTATTTTCAAATTTAATAAAAACCGGCCTTAAATATCATTACTGAAAAAAAAATATGGGTGTCTCATTATTTTGTAATGTTAATTATTTGTAAAAAATTAATTACTTCTTAATACGGGTTAAGCAACTTTATGGAATACACTTACGCATTTTCATACTTTACTGTTTATGTATATTGGTAAACCTAACTGATACATTAATAGAAACCTAAAACATTTACTATTAATAAGCTTTAAACAAAAAAGCACAGACTGCCACATCAAAGTAATGCAGATTTAGTTACTACGATACTGTATTGGTTATATTCTAAATAAATTTTTGAATAACGCATCGGCTGATGCAGCATCCCCAAAGGAAACTTTCTGATTACACAATGTTCTTTCAAAATGTACTGTTCAGGTATATTATACTGAGATCTGACAATATAAAATAACAAAAAATAAAGATTTATATTTTGAAGTAGTTACCTATTAATATTTCATCAAAATAAAGATTGTATGAAAACACATACCATGTTTGCAAGAAACAGATATTAAAGGAAATGTAAATTACTATCAAATGGGTTTTGTATCGATACCATTGTAAAAAAAGGTGTGATAATTATGCGCGAGAGACGGAAAAGAAAGCATTTTCACATAAAAGAAACAGTTTTTAAAACTTTTCACACATTGAAAAAGAGTAATTTTCAACACTTGCAAGCATCGTACAAAGCACAGCAGTGAAAAAGTTAATATAGTACACACATAAAGATCTGTTTTAAGTAATAAAAACAAACATTTTGTTCGAATACATACATACATACACACGCACATTCATACATACATAAGGAAAAGTAAACTGCATCGGAAAACTAGTGTAGGCATTTTGAATAAAACCCCTAAGACACCTTGAGAAAATTCTCAGGTATTTTCAATTAAGTCAAGGACAAAAATTCCCGCGTCCTTTTGCTTTCCCCCTTTTAATCCCTCAAAATTGACCATTGGGGCTACAGTTTAAGCCCTCAGAGAAGGGGGTCTAACCAATTATAATTCTACACTGCCCTAGCGGACAATTTAGGAAATTTCCAAACAAAAAGGAGATGCACACTGTCGGAGGCAGATTTTTCTAGAGATTTTTTCCCCACAGATTTTGACTGAGATGTTGACCCAGGTGTTAAAGGTCTTTTACATGTAACTTTATGCTAGCTGACCCTTCAGTTTGTCCTGTCCCTATGATGAAGTGGAAACCCGTCCTCCAACGTTATCTTAATAAAGGTCTTTAGCTAAAACGGTGTCATTTTTTGGGCCATGACCGCAACAACCCATCGTGAAGTCCGTCTTATTGCATATTGTGTGTATATGTATGTATGTATGTATGTATGTATATATATATATATATATATATATATATATATATATATATATATATATATATATATATATATATATATATATATATATAAAGGCTGCAGATGCAGAGCATGGGACTGTCCTTCACAATTTCACGAAAACAGGATCTTCTCTTCAGATAGGATCTTGCTTTTGTGCAAAATCTACTAATCTTGTTAAATTGAAAGTAGCTTTAAATCAGATCATTTCAGCAAGAGTCATATTTTTACCCAAATATACAAATTTACGAATCTGAAATTAGTATAAAAGTTTCATTCAGAGAAAGTTTCATTTAAAACAATATATGTGTATGTATATTTACACACACACACACACACACACACACACACACACACATATATATATATATATATATATATATATATATATATGTGTGTGTGTGTGTGTGTGTGTAAACACCTAAGCATAAATAAACATTTATATATATTTATTCAATAAATCAAGTTTTAACTTAATAAATGAATGACACCTAGGACAATAAAACTGAAATACAAGATGAATAATCTCTGAGGATACTGCGTGTGAAACTTCCCTTTGTGAAAGGTTAATTTTTCATGTAATACAATCGTAAAAAATCTGTTTATCAAAAGAATTTTGTGAAGGGTCTGCTTACGGACCCAAACTTCGTCTAAAAACAGACCCCACAGAGAAACTTTTTGCAGACACAGAGGGAGGAAAAAGTTCCCTCCAGTTAAAAATAAATAATACAAAAATAATAAAATCCCGTCCAAAATCTTCAGTACGAAAACGCAGTATCAATCTCTTTAAGAAAAACTTGGATCTTTTATTAGAATTACACATACAGCTCAATAGGTTAAGGTTGTCATAGAAACGGAGTGTTTTATAATTTTATGAAATACAATCAGATTCCTATCATACCTTTATGAAAATAAAGGAAATTCATTTTCTTTACATATACATTAGGAGTGCACGTAAAGATAATGATACGGGACGCAGATAAAGAATAAATTTGGAGAAAAATAATATCAAAAATCCCGGGAAAAAATTTTTGACCGAAATTATCAGTTAAAAAAAAAATGCAATTTAAATGCGAACACAATAAGCGATTTTAATTGTATTTTATTAAAGGCTGTCAGTAAACTCTTAACATAACTACAAATTTTGTTGTGAACATGGGATTGTAAATTCACTAATACTTAAATCACATACACCTGTAGTTGTCAATAAAGATAAATAAAATCTCTCGATTTTTATCTAGTGGTCCTTGAAAGTGGCTGGACATAGAACCACGTTGGATCTATGAGTTAATACCATAAAATTTTCTGCTTGACGATTCACTTAAAACTAACTTTAACCCCATGAAATGAAAAATTCCGTGCATCTATAACAAATTATTTTATTATTTGTTTATCTTTTAAGACGAGCTTGCAACTGCTGAGGTATTTTCAAAAAGATGAGAACAGTGACAAATAATACAGAATAAGTGACTAAAAAGTGACTAAACATTGAAAAAAAAAAGCGATTTTTTTCTCCTCTTGATTACAAATGCTATTATTAAGATTTTTCTATTTATTTTAACTGTAAATCAAATGATTCATGAAAGACATGATTTTAGAGTCAAATAAAAAAAAGGTTAAAAATTTTGTTTAACACAACTCAACATTGCTTTTTATTCAAGAAAATCTATAAATTAGATTCGAATACATACAATACATTAATTTTATAATCACAATTTTCTGCAGATATTAATGTTTTGAAACATGTACATGGTTATATTTAGGGTATCTGCCAAATAAATTTTTTTAAATCCATGACTTTTCATGACTTTCCCTGATTTAGCAGATCATTTTCCATGACTTTTAAGCTTTCGTTAAAAGTATATATGAATAAAACTTCTGATGTACATACAAATAAAATATATGCTTTTAGAGAAATTACAGGAATTTTATCATAAAAAAAACTATAAACTTACTTTATAAGTGTTAATAAACTCACATAAAAATAAATTGTTGTATCTACATACCTAAGTTTAATCATACAGCAATTTTTCAATCAAAATGTTTCCAATTTGAATTCAGGATACGTTGGTATTATCCAGGTGACCATGAATAATAGCCAAATGTAACCGTATAATGTTTATATACAATATCCCTAGAGATAAACTTATATTTTGTGCAAAAATCTTAACTATTTTTTATTAAAAAATAATTATTATTATATTAATAAAATTTTAATCTACAATTTAAGAAAAAAACCAGAATAATATACATTTACCCACCCATTAAGCTCTCTTGCTTTGAGTTTCTTTGATGAACAAAGTTTACTTGGCAATAGGGTCAATAGGATAATACATAAATACCAAACTCAGTAACTTCAGTTAAATGACAAGTAAAAATAGAATTAAACAATTCAATGCATTTTTTTAATCGGTAGTTTAGCGGATCCATGACTTTTACTCATTTTGCTTGAAAAATCAAGACTTTCCATGACAAAATTAATCCATTGTCTAAATCCATGATTTTCCATGACTTTCCAGGTGCGCGGAAACCATGTATATTAGAGTATCTAAACAAAAATTGTGAAGAAAAAGAAAAAGAGAAATGTTTGCTTTGACGTAAATTAATTTAATGTATTAAATGTACATTTCAGTACAAATGTAGATTTCAGGAACTTCTTTACGGCTTTTTAAAATCACTTAATTCTGGAAACCATATGACTAATTACATTTTAATAAGAAAAATAAGATTAGAGAATCAAATTTTTTTGGTCTTTTATTAAAATATTTTGTTATTAATTCAGATTTTCTTTTTTCAACAACATACTTTTGCTGTGATACACCATGAAAAAAAAGTGATTGTTTACTTAAAAAAGTGACTAAAAGTGATCAATTGTAAAAAAAGTGACTAAAGGTGAGAAAAGTGAGGGAATTGCAAGCCTGGAAATGTTTCAAATTTTAGTTACATTAATAACTTTTTGGTGAACATCTTTTAAGATTCACTGTATTAATTAATGGCGGTTGGGGTACGTAAAATAGATAGGTGGTTGTTCCTAAACGATACCTCTTGGAGGTGGCAGATCAAGCCTGGTGGGTCTTCTGCTTAGAGAACCAATTTGTGTTGCCCGTCTTACGGAGTCATGTTGGCTGCCTATACGGTGCTCCCATAATAAAATGGCCACTGTTTGACAAAACCCGGGAGACTAAAAAAATGCCCCTGGCGATTTGTAAAATGCCACTCGCGAATATTCCAGAAATCCTCCAGTTTTATTAAAATGATTTGTATTTAAAAGATGTATTTCATGACGATTTCGAAAAACAATGTACATCCACGACATAAGCAGGATTCGACCCCCCGTTATCCGGCATTTAGACGCAACGCCCTACCTTTCTAGCTCTGGTACGGGGCTTATAGGCATGAAATAGCATTAACTTTATCTTTAAGCTTTATTTTTAAGATCCTAAGGGAGTCAACATCTTGGTTTTAGGTATACCTACGAGGATACGGGACGAAATATTAATGAGTATTCGACGTGTATTGTAATGTATTCTTTCCTCTCGTTAATAGCACTGGTTTGGTTTGGAGTGCTACGGTCTACTTTTTGCAACACGAGGGCTAATGAGACCGGGACTTACAGTTTAAACTCGATTCCGAACAACTACGAGCATCCATGCTACAATGGGATTCGAACCCACGAACTCCAGTACCGAAGGCCAGCACCCTAACCATTCGGCCATCGTTCGGCGTTAATAGCATTGGAGTCGACAAGTTTCAATATCGAGGTACTTCAATCTAAGCAGAATTTCAAGTATACATAAGTTTTAAATATATTGATCTTTGTAATACAAGTACAATTATTTTAATCCAAAAAAATTTTTTTTAAGTCAACCAACACTTTCTTTCTACTATGAGATATTTTTATGCTGTTTATTTTGTTGCATGAATAGAGGATGCCACTAGCAGCATTATAATACACAATAACTCATACCTAAGCATTTACAAATAAAAGTTAAGATTTCAATTTCCTTTAGTGATGAAGTTTTTTACCAATCAGATTCCTACAAGACTTTTATTCTGAACTAGCATATAGCCCGTCATATGACAGGAGCAATACATTTTTTAATTTTCCAGAATTGTAAAGTACCCTATGAGGCTAGTCAAAAAATGGTTTGTTTTTTTAGGCTGAGAATTACCTGGTACACGCTCAATAATTTTTTTTATCTTCATACTCCTCTAAAGTCTCCATATACTGTGAATCCTGTTTAGAACCACATTGAATTCACTTAGTCAAACCGTGTGGTAATGTATAAAAAACAAACACATTTCTTAATTTTCAAAGATATAAAACTTAAAAGCTAGATACTTAAATAGACTCCTACACCTTTATGAAAAAAAATTGTTATTAATACCGGTAATAACATTTTCATTGCAACAAAAAATAATCGATGATTAAATTTAAAATTATCACATATGTACCTAATCTATTATTTAAGAAAAATCCCCTATATAATAATAGCCTAAGTTGTCTGTCCGCGAATTTATGAAACGGTTGTACCTGGAATACATACAGGCATCCATATTGGATTTTTTATGAGTTAGGGTTAGTGAAATTTAAAACGAGTTCGAAATCCACCTCATCCCCTACTTTTCGAGCATTTAATGCTATTATTTCAAGCCTTAATCTATACTAAATTCATTATTATAGGATGGCGAGGGCGGAGTGCAATATTTAAATTTCTGGACTGTTTTTACTTGACCTTTATATATTCTAACCATTTCCTTCACCACGTGTAAGCTGGCACATGGGGTAGAGTGTCTGCCCATTTGATCGTCGTACTTCTCGGATTAATGGTTCTACCCCCGACGTAACCGAATTTTTCTAAATGTCTAATTAATTTAATAATTTCTGCTTTTTCTTTTGAATTCTTATTCCTAAAGTTGTTTTATTATTTTTAAATTTTTACAATTTTTCAAATTTTTATGATTTTTTTTTATTAAATTCACGTATTACCATTATTATATCAAGCTCCATTTTAAGAGCAGGTGATTAAATGTATCGATTTATCACATAATAAATAGGTAAAAATAAAAAAATTTTAATCCTTTATTTTAGATTATTAAATATCTTCTGCATTATTTCCATACGTTTTATCACTAAACTTAGATATTACGTAAATAATTTTCTTAAGGTAATATTTTGTTGTAAAATAATTCTCAGCCAA